>JARBJD010000024.1:0-461503 GCA_033064195.1 Blattamonas nauphoetae | reverse complement strand
ACTTTGTATTGGAAGTTCAGAGCAATCAGATTATCCACCAAATCATACATTCGACGTCTCTAATAAATTTATAGTCCCATCTATTGAAGTCGTTCCAATCATCAAGGTACAATTGGTAATCAGTATCGGACATTTCACTGTTGTTCAGACTGGAGTAGAATTCATATTTGGAGAATGGTTCTTGTTTGCTCAGCACTGTATCGTAGTCTGATGAGTCGAATGATTCGTAAGCAAAGAATGATTTCTGAAGAGTGGTCTTTCCACCAAAAGCCTTCACTGCATTATCCAATGTCATTGGTCCTGTGTATGACATCATGTCGATGAATCGAAGAACCTGTTGTGTTTTCTCGTGTCTGATCAATACTTGCTTGTACTTTGTTGTTGATCCAAGGAAGCTCACCACTTTCCAATCTTTGTCAACGAGATCACGGAAGATGAGATTGATGTCGAATCTGGAGCTGTTGAATCCAATTACACTGACTTCATTCTGAGAGGGTATTTCTGGGTCTTCGTAGTAGTTGTCCTCTCGAACAATCTCAGCATATTTGAAGAGTTCTCTGATCCATTGCTTCACGAAGTCCTTTCCATCTCGAAGATCATAATAGATTGACTTCACACCTGATTTTGTCTTAATTGATGATGCAATGGAGAGCGGTTTCAAGTGGGAAATCAATTGTGTATTGTCATCAGAGAATAGATTATCAAGAATGAGATCTTCCATCGTTTCGAAATCGTACGTGATGTAGTACTGCGTTGGTTTGAACTCGTCTTGTCTTTTGTGTGCCATCAGAAACTCAAATGTTCTATTGTTCAGAATGTGTGGAACATAAGGTCTTGGTGTTTTGTCAAGAGTGATCTTCTTCACATGTTTTCCATCAAGCTCTTTGCACTCTTTGAGATGCTTCTCGTAGTATGTCTTGAAGTGAGAATCCTTGACTTGGAATCCTCTTGACTGACAATAAGGACAGAGTTTGTATCCAGTGATTTTCTCAGGATCAACAATGAACATCACATGAACGAGAGTTGCAGTAAGTGGAATCATCAAGATGGGAAGAACTCTTGCATCGTCATTTTCGTTGACATACGATTGACTTAGGAAATACTTCTTCTTGTCTTCATCATATTCATAAATGTGAACTGTGATGTTGTGTCTAATCATTTCTTTCTCCAAATCACAAGCGATATCAAATCCAGGATAATTGCGCAAGTGTTCAGTCAGTTGATGTGGCTTCAGGTGGGTCAGATTCTTCGATTCTGCGAACAATCTTTTTGCTTCAACGTTTCTCATGTTGATTGATATCTTCTTCCCTGGAACCTCAGGAAGTGTGAGGAACGACAATGATTGAAAGAAGCAGATGTTGAACTCAGAATCGATGTACCGAACGTTTCTCGTTTTGATGTGTTCAGTGAGAATGGCATTTGCTTTTCCTGCAACTGGGAATCGATAGACTGCAACTAGAATTGAGTGGAAAGCGATGTACTTTGTCTTCGTATCCATCAGTGTTCTCTCTTGAGATTCTTTGATCAGATTGATCGCATATTTTGAATACTCATTGATGTCTCCTGAACTTCGAATCACAGTTGGGAAGCTCTTCGATGTGTTCTCCAATTCTGGTCTGAAGTCTTTGTATGTTGTCTCATCTTTATCTTTCCTCTCAATAATCTTGCCAAAGTCAATACTAATCTTGAATGGATGATCTTTCTCCTTGTCGAACACTGCTTTGATGAAGGTAGTGATTTCTTCAACATTCTTCAGGTGATTGTGAAAGTACAGCTGATACGGTTTTCCATTATCCTCAACCTTCTCGACCTCATTCTTTTTGAACATCCTTCGTGCATTCATGAGACAAGAATTGAATGCTGCTTTGTCTCGTGGTTCAGCAAGTGAGATACATTCTTCAAATCCATCAAATGTCTGTACTTCTCTTTTTTCCATTTGTTCATTCTTCTTCTGAATGATCAACAGATTCTTCATCCAATGATCCATCAGCTTCTCTTCAATTGATTTCAGTTTCCATGTCATTCTGAACACTTGCTTCTTCAGTTCTTCTTTGTTCACTCTTGGATTTGCTTTCATGTTCTCAACAATCACTCGGTGAGCAAGTCGATCTTCTGACGCCATCTTTTGTCGAAGTTTCACTTGTTCAATAAAATCTGGAATGAGATTTAGATCGAGATTCTTTATTGGATGTGGAAACTCGAGATCTGTGTGTTGTAGCATATTCAGGAGAAATGATCTGTGATGTTGATAATTCTTACTGTCAGGATTGTAGATTCGACCATCAATAAATTGAAATTGTGTATTCGGAAAGAGGTCTCGAATTTCTTGAATTCTATCCTTGATTGGTTTTAGCAGTGCCATTTACTACAAAATAAAAAATCAGAAAATAAAAAAAGTTGAGCGTTTATTTTTGTTTTCTCTGGTGGGGCTTTTTCTTAGCAGTCAGCCATGCATCAAGTCTAATTCTGAACACTTCACTTCCGCCAATCTCTCGATATGTGAATGGAACCAGAACTTTCGTGTACTCACCGACGAGCTCACAATTGTATTTCTTCAGTTCATTTTCGACGAATGATTGAGTGTCGTGTCGACGTTTTGCTAAGTGAGGTCTGTTTCCTTGATTCCACAACTTTGGTTTTATTCTCCATTCAACTCCCTCATGAACATACGTTACCGGCACATTATTTCTGACATACTCAGAGACTAGCGAACAGTTCTCTTCTCTCATTGATTCAATTAATGCTTGTTCTGAACATACTCGACGTCTTTCGTTGTACATCGCAGTTGGATTCATTTAATACAAATTAAAAAATTCAAAAATAAATTTTCATTCGTTGTTTTCTCAGTTTTGGATTTGTCACTCAGATCGAGGATCAATGGGTTCGATCACTCATTTCTCACAAGTGATAGTTTCGTTCTGATTCTTCGCGTTTTGGAATCTCCGGAACTGTAGGATCATCATGGTATGCTCCGTTTTTTGAAGATTCCGGACTTTTGCAGAGATATGCGGATTTTCAGGATCGGTCGTGGATCTCTGCACTTTTATGGAAAAACGAGTATGCCACTCTCCTTTTCTTCTTTTTTCAGCTCTGTTTCACTCGGTTTTGATAAAACTTTCACTTCATTTTCACTCGTTATGTTTTCATTTTTGGCCTCACTTCTGTCTTCATTTTCTCATTGATTATCCTTTTTAACCACTTCATTCATGTTTCTTTCTCTGAAACTTTTTCTCTGTAAGTTCACAATAATTCTCGTTTACTGAGTTTTCCGGACTTTTGCAGAGATCCGCCATTCAACGGCTCACTTCATATCTCGGAATTTTTCCGTAATCTTCATCATTTCACGAACATTTTTGAATCATTTTTGTTGTTTTAAAGAGAGAAAAACCTGAACACAGACCTAATTTTCACGATTGGTATCACATTTCACGTCATTTTCACGTTCGTCATTTTCCCTCTCACTTTCATACTTGCCCGTTTCATTCATGCTTGTTTCGCTTTCTTTTACTCTGTTTTTGTGAAAAAGTTGATGAAAAGTTGACTAAAATGATGTGCTAGTGAAGTGAGAACGGCCCACAAAATGGAAGTGAATTGAGCAAAATGAAGAGGAATGATGAACAGATCAGATGTGAAATGGGGAGCAAAAGTGATGAAATGAAAGGGACTACAGTCGGTTTTGAAGTGACAAAAACGGTCAAAAGTTGAGAAGTGAAAACATGAAAAAGTGACTTTATGGGAGAACTATCCGACAAAATCTCCTCAAAATTTGAGCACACCTTACTCATATCGTGAGAAAGAAGGATTTGTAACGAAATTCAGATTAAAAAATCTATAGTGTCAAAATGTTGGTGCAAGAGTGTCGTCAGAGGTGTGATCGAAGAACCGACAAAATGAAACTAAGGAAATGCACTATACGTCTCGCGTCGACTTATGTTCGTTAAAATGATGCAATAACGGAGTAAATGAAGTGAAAGTAGTGAAATGTGAAAATTCATGAAAAGTGTCCGAATGTAGAGGTGTCAAAAGTTTTCAGAGATGAATGACACAAAAGACGCCAACTAGCGTTTTCACACCCAAAAACACCGTAAGACGACGAAAAGTGATCAAAAGGACATAGTCCCGAACGTCCATACCTTTTCTGAAAAATCTCAAAAAACGCGAAAAAAACCTCAATGGGTCGGATCAAACCAAAAATCTCAGAAGTGCTTTTATCGAAAATCCTACCTTTCAAAATGATTTCCGTCACAATCAAACGTGTTTGAACACAATTTGAGCCATAAAGCGGTTCATAGTGACGAAATCCGAACATCGACTTTTTGGTCACTTTTTGGACCAAAGTTCGGTATGCAGTTCGACGAATTCTCAACCGATTTTCATCAGGATTGTCTTGATCGAGGACCGACAGTGTCCCCAAGATTTTAGAATTTTTGCAGAATTTTTCGAAATGGTTCTCACATTGGATTCGACTGATTTGTGGTCAAAATAGATTTTCAGTATTTTCATGACCTTTCGTGGTACTTTCTCAAGTGAGGACGGTCTCCAAAATACAACCAATTGTCCAAGCGAACGTAATACTCATTCTTTGTTCGTAAATCGCGATATTTGAATGGCTCAAGTACCTTTGTGTATGTTCCAATGAGTTCACAATTCTCTTTTTTCAATTCATTTTCAACAAACGATTGTGTGTATCGTTTTCGTTTGTTCTGATGAGTTCTGAATCCTTTCATCCATTTTGATGGGATCACTATCCATTCAATTCCTTCATGTCGATATGTTACTGGAGTACTTGAATGAGTGTATTCAGAAATGAGTTCACAATTTTCATTTTTCATTGATTCAATAAGCTTCTCTTTTGTGCAACGATTTGCTGGTCGAAGATATTTCTGACGATTCAGATGTGGTCTGTATCCTTTGACGAAACTATTGACGTACACTTGATAAGTTTCATCTGGTTTCTCTTCGAGGTAGTATTCGAAAGTACTTCCAGTGAGATAAGTTGTTCCTTGTCGATTGAGAGTTGGAGGTGATTTCATTTTCAAATTATCTTTCTCGAGAATTTCTAGGAGTTGTGTTGGTGTCAAGACGCTGCTCATTTAATACAAATTAAAAATTGAATAAAAAAAGAAATCGACTTTGTTTTCTGAAAGTACTCAAAATTTGCTTCAAAAAAGACACTTTTCAAGAGGTCCCTTTTTCGTCTTTATTTTTGAATTTACAGCAAAATATTGACTACTCTGAAATGTCAATATTTTCAGTAGTAAGTGAGATGGAAATTAGAATGAGTCATATTAAAAAAATCAATTGGCTTTGAGATTCAAAATGATTTCTCGTTCCAATTCTCCTAGGAGTATCACCTATGCCAGTTTGGTTCCCATTTCGCTTATACCACTACTGCTGTTCCGATCAGATTCGTCGAGTTTGAGCGAGTGAGTGTGATATTCCATTTGTTCTCTCCATTCTCAACCAGCATCCAATACATCCCTTCCTCCAAATTCTTTCCCCTCACATGAATATCTGTCGTGTCATAATCTTTCAACACTGAGTGAGCAAAGTGAACAACTGGTGGTGGGAAAGGAGAGAGTGTCGAGTTACGATGAGTGTATGTCGCTTCGGGTAAAATCCCATTCGAACCGCTCGAAACGACGACTGTCCCGATTTTGGACACTTTCGACGGTTCTCCAAACACGACACGGACGAGTCTGGGAACATTCGACCCATCCAACAGAACATTCATCGTCCCATGAATGGCTTCCTCTGTCTCAACAGTGACTGTTGCTTCACCTGTCTCAAAAGTCACACCGACAGACTTGATTGTGGGTGTGGAGTTGAGTTGCGGCACAAGCGAGCTGTCAGAATGTGAATCTGCGGCGAAAAACACGTTCGAGAGTCCCGAAGTGGAGTCACATACCGTCGTTCAACAACCCGAGACATTCTGAAACCCGAGACATTCTAGTTTGGGCTTTTCACCTGATTCCCATTTTTTCTCTCTATTCATCATCTTATTTTGTCTCCTTTTCTTTTTTGAAAGTTCTAGATAAAAAACATCCACTGGAGGTGAAATGGAAAGATTAGTGCCGGATTTTTCCTGAACGGAGGGATCTACCCTCAATCTCCGCCGTCCCGTTGACGCTTCGCGGACTTGTTCGTTGAGATGCAGGCTTGCTGGATGGCTTCTTTGCAGGAACAGGCTTCAATTTCTTCACTTCATTCTTGTGCTGCGCTGCTTCTCGAGGAGAGGAACGAATCACTTTTTTGTTCCTCAACTTCACACCATCAGTCCTGATTCTACGATCTGTCTTCTTCTGATCTTCTCTCATTTTCTCTTTCTTTTCCATCTCCGCAATGGATTCCTTCGATGTTAGGAGTTTTCCTCTTTGTACCAGAGGAGCAATTCCAGAAAAAGTTGGATCGGCGAAAGTTGGAGATTTCGGGTTTGATGTTGTATTCTCATCTTCTTTTCTCACAGCCATCTTCTGGAGCAGCTTAGACAACGAAAGTGGAGCTACTCCGCAATTTGCGAACGCCTTTTTCACAACGGCAGGATTGAAGGCTGCCGTGACAGCTCCAGGAAGGCTTTCTTTGATTGCCAGTCGGTGTGCTTCCTGAGTGAAGGGATAGGGTTGAGTATACAGTCTGCCATATTCCTTTTTTAACATTTGAAAGATGCTGTCGTCGAGAGGTTGCGTTAGATTTGTGGTGTTTGGAGGGAGAGATAAGATGATGATGTTGAATTGAACCGCTAATTTCGCAATTGACGCTGTGAGATGCGAACCACAATCGTCCATGAGAAGGAGAGCGGGTATTGAACCGAGATTGAGCCGCTTTCTTTTTTTGTCCATTGCTGGGAAGATTTCGTCCTTCAACATGTCATATAGAATTTGCGCGTTAACATAACCTTTTCCTTTGTAAACAGGACGAATAGTAAAGTCTAAAAATGAAGTGAACTCCTTTTGTTCACTAAAACGAGGAAAAATCAGATGGTGCCGCAAGGCCGAACCATCTGCGCATACGCAGCATGCCAATGTAAAATTCTCAATTTTGGTCAGGCTCGGGACAAGTGGTGGAGGAGAGCCCTTCATGTGGATCAGCTTCGACTGGACCTGTTTCAGAGTGCTGAACCCAGTTTCGTCAAAGTTGAAAATTAGGGATTCTGGGATTTGGTTTGTGGAGATTACTGTCGAGAGTGTTTCATGCCAACCAACGAGAGTTTCTTCATTGTTCGCTGCGATTTTTGAAGGTTCCATTCTTTTTGGTAGGGAGTAAATCAAGTCAGGTTCGGCTTGAAGAAAACCGTAGGCCCAATTTGGTGACAACTTTACGTCCTTAAATTTAGACCCTTCAATGATGGATTCGATCTAATAGATGTTTCAATAAACCGAACTTTTCAGAAATCCGTAACATGGGGCTTGAAAAATATATATTGGTCAAACTAAGAAAAATAAAATTTGGTTCCGCGCCGAAACCCCTGTGTCGGGAGAAAACCTCAAAATACCCCCTTTTGCCCGATAAAATAATCGTTTCGGCAATATCTCAACAACCAGTGAACCGATTTTGATGAAGTTTTTCACAAAAACGTTTTTTTGGTGAAATGAACATTTTGAGAATAATTTGGAGAAGAAATTCTGGGTATTTGGGATAATGGAAAAAAAACCCTTATTTTTCTCGACAAAAAATTCTTAGAAAACAATATCTGTTATTTTTTGAGCAGCTTTTGTCAAGATCTTTACGATCACAATGCATTTTATTTGATTCAAAACGGATGGCTGGTTGTGGAGAAATGAAGGCAAAAAGTTGAGAAAAATGTGTGGACGCCAAAAGGAAACAGTTTTTTGAGGTTTTCTCCCGACACAGGGGTTTCGGCGCGGAACCAAATTTTATTTTTCTTAGTTTGACCAATGTCTATTTTTCAAGCCCCATGTTACGGGTTTTTGAATATGTACGGGTTATTGACACTACTATAAGGAGTGAGTAAAGGAACGACGAAGACACACCTTCTTCTGAGTCATCATTGGTGTGACTGTCTTTTTCTGCATCATTTTCTTGCTCAACCACAATCGCAACTTTGAAACGCAACATTCAGGAGCCACCATTGGCCGTCCATTTTTCTGAACTTGCCTTCCTTTTTTGTACGATTGTCTGGCCCGGCTGACAGCCTTCGTTGAGAGACCGGTGATGTTCTGGATCACTCCGGGCATCACCGTCATCTTCTCCTCCATTTTTAGGAGGGCCAACAATGGCGGGAACGAGGAGTACGGTTTAGACAGCGTAACATTTCGACATTCTTTCAAATTTTCATGCCATTTCTTGCTGTGGTGGGTTTGATTTTGTTTCTGAAAGATAGAGGAAGAGAATCAACGAGAGAAAATGAGGAGTGATCGAGAAGCATACATACCGAGCGGGTCTTGACGGACATCAGTTTTTAGACTGTTCTGAGCGAGAAACGGGACGGCGGAGATTGAGGGTAGATCCCTCCGTTCAGGAAAAATCCGGCACTAATCTTTCCATTTCACCTCCAGTGGATGTTTTTTATCTAGAACTTTCAAAAAAGAAAAGGAGACAAAATAAGATGATGAATAGAGAGAAAAAATGGGAATCAGGTGAAAAGCCCAAACTAGAATGTCTCGGGTTTCAGAATGTCTCGGGTTGTTGAACGACGGTAGTGTGACCATGTCTGATGTGACAAGTTGAGAAGAAAATGTGAAGTAAATGTCTTTTGCGTTGGGATCGCCATCAGAGGAACATGCTCTGAACTGAAGGAACGAGAGAGACATGTCTCTTATTCTGTTTATGAAAATCGCGCCTGCTCGACCATTCGCTGAACATTTAACGAAAGCGCTGTTCGATATAGTTTTGATGTCTGATGCGACAAACGTTGCCCCGTCGTTGTTTGCTGAGGAGAGCTCAAAGAAACAATTGTCGATTGTCGCTGTGGAAGCACCTTGAACGAAGACACTCCCAGCGACGTGACTTGTTGAACATTGCGTGAACGACGAGTCTGAGATGAAGATCGGGAGACACGTGTCCCATTTACACCAAAAATGCACCGCTCCGCCATTGCAACTATCCGCTGTGGCAGAACATGTGTGGAAGGAGCACACTGTGATTGTGAGGGACGACAATGTTTGGTGCAGGAAAAGCGCTGCTCCACCCGAGCCTTCACCAGATGCGACTGTCATCTCGTTGAACGTGCAGAGAGTGAAGGTGACGGAGGTTGTACCAGCTGGCACGTTGTTCAGACGATCACCTTGCGTGTAATTTGTGTTCTTAAAGTCCTCCATTGTGTTATGTTCGCGGACGCAGGATGAGAAGGAGGTGTTCAGACACATCACGTTCCCTCCCAAGTTCGCCGACATCATTCCTGTCCCGCAGTCGTGGTTCGTACTCTTCTCAACACAACTCCCAACCACCCGTTGACACACTTCAGTCCCAAACAGCTGAGTGTTTGGTGAGAAGGGAGATCGACATGTCATGTTCAGAAGAGTGCTTCGGAGGAGAGTTGTTTCCATTCGGAGAGCATGCTTAGAGGCAGCGATTGAGTATGCTTGTTCTGACAGGCTGAACGAGAAGAGAGGGCCAGTTCCTCCAACCAAGGCCTTCGAGTCAAACCACAAACCTGAGCCAACAATCGTGAGGCATTCAGCTGGTTCTGTGGCAGTATCGGTCCGTCTAATGGCGATGTCAACAAACGGTGCAAGATGGTCGGTTCTTGAGTTATATGTTACATCGGATAAGATAATTGTTGATCCCAAATTTTGGACTTCACTTTCTGATGTTATGATCATGAATGGAGATGAATCACCATTTGACGTGATTGAGCTTGACAAAAAATGGACAGTTGAGCCAGTGATCGAACAGATCTCGTTTTGTTCCGAGGTCAGGATGGCGTGAACTCCGCTCATCGAAAAGGTGCTATTAAGCACCTCAAACATGAAGGATGTGATAGAATGTTTATCACTACCAACTTTTGGGGTCTGTTTCTGTTCGTTTTTTGTCGATGCTTGAATGGGAGACCGTGAAAAATGCTCCGAATTGTGTTGAAGATCGTGGTGGAAGAGTAATCTGGTACGATTTCCAATCAGCGATAGATCATCTGATCGAATCTGGATGGCAGATGATAGGATGACCTCTTCTTTCAGCGTCAACATCCTCGATTTGGGATAACTGTTGTCAATTCCTTTTTCAGAGTCGGTGCAAAACAGCGATTGAAAAGAGTATTGATGATTGCAGAGGTGAGTTTGGGTGAAGATGAGGAGAACAATGAGGAGGAAAATGCTGTTCATCGACAGGCTCTTATTAATCCTTTTGCATTGAAGCCCAAGTTTATTTTTTTCAGTCATCACCCAGCCACAAGTCCTCAGACTACCACAGTTTTAAGTGGCTCACGATGTTCTCCACGAGGGAGTGAGGAGAAAAATCGAAATATTTTATGATACAAACACTTGTGAGCCTCTGTGCGTCGTGTAAACGAAATGATGATGAATAACACGAGTTGACTCGAGCTCTCAGAAATACCTTTATGTTTTCAGATTCCACATTTCCACAGAGTTCGGCTTTCCTCAGTCTCCGTCCGGATTAGTGGAAGTAGGAGATGAAGACTCGAAATTAACTTAATTGTGGCAAAGATCGCTGTAAACCTCAAGGTCAGATGCCAAAATTAATGGACTCACAGCCATCTCACTCGATATGTATCAGAAATAGTTCTTAAACATTGAATCGGTCCTTCTGATGAACGAAAGTATACAGGGTGGCCCAGAAGTAGTCTAACCCTATGGGTCGATCACTTCTCGTCGAACAAATTCCGTTGACACCAATCGTCTTTCTCCTCACTACAATGCTTCTTAATTTCACTTCTTTTCTTTTCACCACTGTTTCGTTGATCAACAATCCTTGTCCGCTCAAGAAAGGAGTGTTCAAAAAACGGAGTCAGTCCCGTTTCATGAGATCCATCGAGACTACAGTCGAGGAAGCACTTGTGAAATGAAAAGAAGGGAAATTTTGAAGCATAGGAAAGAAGAGAAAGACGATTGGGGTCAATTGCGCAAGATCGAAGAAAAGTGATCGACCCATACGGTTAGACTACTTCTGGGCCACCCTGTATGTTGATCAAATTTATGTAGATTATTTCATGACATCCTTCCCCCTCTTCATTCCTGACAAACCTCCTGTACACCCTCAATCATTTGGAGGGTATGTTTTTTCCAATTCCTTTCTTAATGAGACATTCTCAACAATCATCTCCCCTTCCTCTGCACAGACACTTGAATGAAAGGATGCCATTCAACACTTCACCTTTCCCATCAACAGATGTTTGCAATCTCGTATTTATCAGCATTTTGTCTTTAGCCTTCCCCTTCTCCCGCAATTGCGTTGTTCCACCAATCCTACGGAGATCCATTCGCATATGGTAATGCCGGTTCCTCAATTCCTCCTTCCCAATGTTTTTTGCCCTTTTTATCATATTTGATCTTCTAGTCATGAATCCTCCCCTTCATCAACGTGTTCCTTCGACAAATCTTCAAAGCGATCCATTTTCAGCAACACCGCCTGATGTTCTCGCAATGAATCCCTCATCCCCACCATTCATAGACAATCTCCGAAATCCTGCTCGTCAACTCGAGGTAAATCGTGTTTCGAACACTAATCTAGCTCAAGTCATGCAAAATCAACAACCCACACCATTTAAACCGACAAAAACCGATATATCTCCAAACCAACGACCAAATCGAGAAACCAGCCCTGATTCATCTGATTCGAGAAGGAGTCGATCACAAGAACGACGTCCAACCAGAAAGAAAAACAGCCCAACAAGAACACCATCAAACGATCCCCCGCTCCGAAGAGGCGAGGGGAACAGCACGGAACCACTCTCTACGGAACAGGTAAAACATCTAATTAATCTTGCCTCTCAACCAAATCTCACAGGAATCAAAATGGAAATTACAAATCGAGATCTCGTCCTCACTCTTCCTTCGAGTGCGGATTCCACACTGGAAACAACGGCAAGGCACCAAGGATCATCCAATACAGATTCACAACAACCTACAATTCCAACGTTCACCCCGACGAACACACTTTCAATACCCAAAATTCCGTCGTTCCACCCGACTGGAACTACGAAGCAACAGCTCAGTGCAATTGCTTCGAACATTCCAAGTTTTAAACCGACCCCAACACGCTCATCTCACGTCGGTCTTCAGTCCCCACCATCCATCGCCAAACTTACTCCCGGAAGACATCTCCCCGACTCTCCCAAACTCCCCACATCGAGCACCTCATCACTGCCCTCCCTCGATCCGTCCCTCGCCGGAAAGGCAGTCTCCCACCCGCCTTCCACACTCAAACAGACCCAGACATCTTTTTTTCCATCCTCCGATGTACCCAGCCTGAATGAGGCCCATGCCCGCTATGCCTCTTACGTTCCAACCGACACCCCTCCCCTCAAGCCACGACACAACATCCCCACACTTCAAGAAGCCATGCACAGACAGCCAGGGGAACAGGAGAAGAAGAAGCACGATGATGAAGAAGAAGAAGAAGAAGAGAGGAAACGCGCTCTTGAGATGGAGCATTTGATACGCATCAACGAGGAGAGACAGCGACGAGAGCAGGAAGAGTTCTTGGAGGAAGCCAAACGTCATCAACAGGAAGAGGAGAAGCGAAAGGAGAGAGAACGAATAAGGAGAGAGCAACAGAAAAAGATTGAAGAAGCCAAGCGGATACTCGAAGAAGAAATGAAGGCGATAGAAGAGGTAAAACAGAGAATCGAGGCCAACTTTAGAAAAGCTGAAGAAGAGCAACAAAGAAAGCTGGAATCACAACAGAAAGAAATTGAGGAAGCCAAGCGGAAACTCGAAGAAGAAAGGAAATTTGCTGAAGAAGAAAGAAGGAAGGAATCACAACGAATGGAGGAAGCCAGAAAAGAGGAAGAGAGGAGAAGGAAGGAAGAACAACAGCGATTTGAAGAAGAAAAGCGAAGTGTTCTGGAATCTCTCCAGTTGCGGCGAGAAGAGATGAAACGTGAAGAAGAACGAAGATTGATTGCGGAAGCTGAAGAGAAACGGCAATATAAATTATGATCAACACACTTGTGAGCCTCTGTGCGTCGTGTTAACGAAATGATGATGAATAACACTAGTTGACTCGATCTCTCAGAAATATCTTCATGTTTTCAGATTCCACATTTCCACAGAGTCCGATTTTCCTCGGTCTCCGTCCGGATTAGTAGAAGGAAGAGATGAAGACTCAGAATTCACTTAATTGTGACAAAGATCGCTGTAAACCTCAAGGTCAGATGCCAAAATTAGAGGCCTCACAGCCATCTCAACCTGAAACAGACACAGAAGTGACTCCTTCCAATTGTACGAGCGTTCATTGCATTCTCATTGCTCTGTTCTCGTTTAAAAGATGATCCACACTCACGAGTTCTGATTAAGACAGGGTCTGTTGGAAGTGTTTTCGAAATGCGAAAGACTGGTCTTCTAAATAGCCATGCTGTGAAGATTGTCCCCAAATCCCCGAATGGAGATCCAGACGAGTTTCAAAGCCAATCTGTCCTGCACAACAAATTCCAACATTTCAACCTTGTTCGACACTTCCCGATGAGTGTTGACAAGAATTATCATTTTGTCGGGATGGAGCGACTTGGAGGAAACCTGTCGACATTCTTGGAAGAAACACCGACCCATCCTCGCCCAGGCCTGGCTGTCTGCTCATCTTCTTGTTGTTCGTCACATTCTGTTGTTTATCACTGTGGAATCTCATTTTTTTGATTTCTCTTGTATTGTAATTTGTCAGGCGATTTGCAGTGTTTTGTCTGGAATTGTGAACGGCCTGTCGTTCCTGGAATCAAAGAACCAGGGATATGGGGCTCTTCATCCTGGGAACATCCTGATTGGACGAAGCAACTGTGGTGTTCTAGGTCGGTTTTTTTGTGATTTTGATTGAAACAATGAAATGTCATTTCAGGTGACTTCTTCTTTACGCATCCCTCGCCGACGAATCCACATGACATCGAGAGGGGGAGATGTGCGTATCTCGCACCGGAGCTTGTTGGAGGACCAGACGCTGTAGACACAACAGTCGCCACAAGTCGATCAGATGTTTGGTCGTTTGGAGTGATTGTGATGGAAAGTGTGGTTGGAGTGAATCCGTTCAAGGGTCTGTCGAGCACGACATTGCGAACAAGAATGATCAGCTTCGACCTGGAGGGATTTGTGGAGGGTCTGAACGAATCAGCGAAATCCCGGATGACGCCCGCCTTGAAGCAATTGTTGTCAGAATGCCTGCGAATTGTTTGTGTCCTCCATGTTCGCCACTCTTCATTGTTTCTTTTGACATCACAGACACCCACAGATCGAACGACATTCTCCTCAATCCGACAACGCCGTCTTCTCCGCTCTCTTCTGACGACACAAGAAGAGATCAACACATTCAACGAAGCGATCATCCAACAGCAGCAAGACCAACTCTCACAGAGCTTCTTTTCCCCAGCCCTCACTTCCGAGAACGTCTTCGTTACGATTTTCGAAGGTTCGTTGGGAGCATTGCAACGTTGTGACTACCAAAGTGTTCCATTCCATCCGCAAATGTCAGTCGAGTCTTTCATTGGTCTTGTCCGCCAGAAACCAGGACGAGAAATCTCACTTTTGATGGCAGCTGATGGACATTTGCTTGACCGGTGTTCCACACTGGAGGAGGCAGGAGTAACGATTCGATCAAATATCACGCTTTTTCCACGAAGCACATCGGAGAGAATCTCGTTTTTCGTTCGTCCATCGAGTTGCTTCTATGTCATGGAATACAAAGAGACACACCACCGAATGAACACGAGAGCTTTCATTACCAACAGTTTCAATTGCCGACATCATCTCATTGATCACTGCACTCTCCACGGAGAAGACGGGCGATTGATAGATCTTCGTCAGACGATGATCGAGAACGGGATACACGCTGGTTCGGTCATCACCATTGAGATGGAAAGAGACGGACCTTTTGTTCTTGCTCGAACTTTGATGGGTACAGCATTTCCTCTTGATGTGGATTTTGAGCATGACACGATTGCAGATGTAACAGAGAAGGTACACAATGTGGATAGAATCCCTGCAGAGCAAATACGACTCTTCCACGCCGGAATGCAACTTGAAAACGGTCGAACTCTCAATTCTTACGACATCCAGAAGGGAGAAACTCTGAAGGTTACCGTGAGAGAGTCGATATGGAAGAGAAAAATATGATCAATGTTGACGGACGCAACTGGAAACGACAAGACGAACCATGTTATCGGTACCAGGTAGGGTGAGCCATGAGTTGAATCAATCCCTTTATAGACAATCAATCTGACCATGTCTGTACTTATTTTGGAAATCATACCATGTTTGTTTAGCTGAAAATGCGATTGAAACCATGAAAGTGATCAAACAATTCGATTAAGAATGGAAGAGCTGTCTTGTGGGATGGATCGGATCGACGCCATCTCACAACTTTTTCAATGGCATCCTTCTCAAGTTTCTTTGGCAAAGTTCGTTCCCTTTGGCCATTCAACCGCGATGCACACCGTGATGTCACTCCCATATTTCTGCAAACTCCATTTTACCATCTCAATACACTCAAACAAGCAACACCGTCGTTCCTGTCACTTGTTGCATTTGTGAAAGAAGGAAACAATCTCGATGAAAACGCTGCCAGTCAAGCATACGAGATCCTGGACTGGCTCACGCCTCGAAGGGGCAGTCAATTCAATGGAAAACAGATTCTCTTCGATCTTGTTCCCAAACCAGACGGTTCTTGTTCTGGTTTCATCGAGTCAGTTATTCCACTCCTCACATCATCCGACAAGAAGCTTGTCAGGCTGACATTGACACTTCTGAGACGATCAATATCTTTCCAGCATTCATCAATCCAGTACAAATTCATCGAGAACGGATTCTTTACTCGCCTCCCACAAACATTCTATGAGCAGGAAATGCATCTATTAGCCGAACCTGAATTGATCCTCTTCGCTATCGTGGATCAGGTCGTGGACTGTACTTCTCCAATTGAAGCTCGAGAAATCTGCAAATTCCGACAAATTTCGATGGAAACATTCCAAAACACCTTGTTCGATAAGTTTCTCCGTCCCATCGGACCGTTTTTGGAGTTCATCTGCATCAATCGACGCCGAATCATGCATTGTAAAGATTCTCGTATTTTCTGGTCTTTCTTGAATACAATTTGGGAAAACTCGTTCTTTCTGGAAGAGATGACTCAATTCGTGCTGTCGTCTTCGTTTTCTCTGCTGCTCACCGACTTCCTTCATTTCTTCGAAACGGAGAGTTCGATTGGCTCTCCCCTTTGGAAGGTGTGGGCTGGTGTCAGGACATGTCTGGAGGAAGATCCAGCCGTTAAGAAGCGAGGGCAGCTGATTCTTGTCAAACTATGCGCAGAAGGCCTTCATGACGAATTTGAACTCCACATTCGGTGCTGCGACAGGATCATCTTCAATAACAGTTATGCCTCCCTTGGACCACTGCTGATACACGTTTTAGGTGGAAATATTCCCTTTCTTTCCGAAAACGAGCACTAACTGTTTTCACTTCTTGTTTTACGACAGCACAAGTTCACTATTGTGAGTATCACTTCAAAATACCCCTAACTTTGTCTGTTTTATGAGGGAAATAGTAGTCCTCATCTGTTGGCGTGACAAACTTGATGAAA
Organism: Blattamonas nauphoetae; assembly: GCA_033064195.1. NCBI lineage: Eukaryota > Preaxostyla > Oxymonadida > Blattamonas > Blattamonas nauphoetae. The sequence continues at coordinate 444,811 of JARBJD010000024.1, read as the reverse complement.
TGTTCGAGAAAATGGTTGAATGAACAAAGAAAAACAAAAAGTGAAGTGATAGTGTTAGCCATTCGCTCGTTCCAATCACCATTTCGAAAATAGGACATACTCACAACTCTTTGGATCGTTTCGGGACGAGATGATGGAACCGTTGTTCTTCGGGTTGATTAATCTTTAATGTTTGGACGATCGAACCAAGTCCTCTGTTGTGGGCGATTCACACACCCAAATCGAATGGCAATCTGCTTTGGAGATATCGTTATCCTCAGCTCAAAGATTTCCGACAGAACAGTTCTCCTCTCTGAAAGAATCGGCCCTGCCAGTTTTCTGTTTGATGAGGAACTATTCAAGAACGATCTGCAATTTATGAGTCACTTTGGACGAAACTGCTGGGAGATTATCGGACTCTCAAGGTTTTCTACAGATACAACCCCCTCTGATTTGACGGAGACGCCTGACGATCTCTTTGGATGTCGACTCCATTATGGAGACAAATTCGTTCTCAGAAATCTGCTCACTCGTCAAATATTCAGTTTTTTGCAAGACTTTTCATCCAGTTTTCGACGTAAAGATGAAATCAGAGGGAAAGCTGAACTGGAGTTTCTCTCACCTTCCGTTTCTCAAAAGAAAGGACATACCATCGAAAACGGCGATTCTGTAGTGGTTATAGATAACTCTACTGGACTCTTGGTGAGCTATGATGCATCTACAATCCATACTTTTGGATCCTCACTCTCAAAACCTCAATGGTTGCCTCTCGCCGGAACTAAGACTTCACAATGGACTATTACAACATTTGGTCTTGGAATCTGGGATAGATACTCGGAATACAACTTGAATAACACCTCAAACAAAGACATACGTCGCTCTTGTTCTGATCAAATCAAACAAGAATTTGTGAGTGGAAGCATCATCTCAATCGGAGATACCCAACACACAACGTTCCTCTCTGGATTCAGTCCATTATGCGACAGCTATTTGCTGAACAAATCAAACCAGGATTCGAGAGACTCGACCACTTCGCACCCTGAGGCCCCTCAACCGCTCTTCCGTATCCTACCAACAAGGCCAGTGAAAATCGATTCTATACCGAACGAACAGCATCAGCTCTCCAAAACCAGTATTTTTGAACGCGGTATTGTGATGAACGCCATCACTCAAGACTTCGTTGATCTTACAGAAATGTGGGAACTGGACCTTGTATCAGGACGTTTTTCTGACTACAACACATTTTTATTTGATTTAAGCAAGGCAAATGTCCGCCTTCGTTGGAATACCCCATTTCGAGTGAGATCTCTCCTGTCTGGGAAATATCTCTCCGTCAGTACGGACTCCGCTACAAACCTCGAAGAAAAAGCTAAATATGATCAACAACAAACAGTCCAAGTTCCACAATCTGTCCAAGACCCATTTAAATCCCCTGATCAGACCGAACCCCCTCCCACTCCCAACACACCCAAAGAAAAGCCGAAATCGGAAGACGACGCAGAAAACAATTCCAGTGGAGAGATTGTGTGGAGTTCCGACCAGGATGATATCGACAACACTCTTTTCGTGTGTGTTCCCATCAACGAATACCTCCTCACCAACCTCGTGTCACACTCTCACCCTTTCTCAATCGTACACGTCGCCACGCTGTCAAGACTCATCCGCGGAAATCTCTTCTCAATCGAAGCTGATGAAGTCAAAAAACGACTCCAACGCGAACTCGACCTCGCCAGAATTCGCAACGAGGACGGCTCAGTTCCGTTGGAAGGTTCATTCGGTCACTCAAGAGCATCTGGTGATGGACCAAGATCGCTCAGTCATTCACTTTCTCGATCAAGAGGAAAAAGTTTTGGTTCACTCAGATCTAAACCATCAAAAGGAAGTGGATTTTCGAACCAGTTTGGAGCTCAGTTCTTTCGAACGAAGGAAGAACGAGACAATCCAATTGAACCTTTCTCGGAGTATTTGACGCTGAGCACGAGATGCATCTGGGGAAGTCAGAAGGCAGTAGGTGAGAAGGAGCGGACGAAAGAAGATGTGAAGAGGGAATTGATGAGAGAATACACGACAAAGGAATTTATGGAAATAGACGAGATGAATTCACTTGCGAGAGAAGATGAGAAGATGGAGGAGATGAATGAAGACGAGAAAATGAAATTGATGTCTCAATTGTTCCGTTCAATGACCGACGAGGAGACTGACGAAGACTTTGTGATCACAAGAAAGGGCGACAGAGCCAGCTCTCTCGTCTGCTTCATCCTTGGCTCCTCTCACACCGTCACCGATCTCATGACCGAGCTCCCCCGCAAGACCGACCAAACCACAGAATTTCCCCTCTCAACAATCATCCAACTGGATTTGGTGCTAACTATGCTCACAAATGTCCTTTTTCCACTTGTCGACTCGAAAGATCCAGTGGCAGTGCTGTACATGGTGTCATTCATCCATACCTTCAACTCTCTCCCCTCACCGAGACAGGACACGGAGTTTGACGTTGTCCCCCTCACGAATTCACAAACACTTCAGAACACGATCGCCCAAGCTGGATTTCTTCGATCGTGTTTGGACATTTTGGATCATTTGTCGCCTTCATCTCGTCTCGCTCACGCAGAGCACCCACAGCATCTTGCAGCCGTCAACTCGCTCCGAAACACGTGTCTCTTCATTCTTTCAGCTCTCTGCTTCAAAAACGAGTATTGTGCGTCAATTGTGAAACGCAGGGATCTGAAATGGTTGTTTTCAACAAACTTTGTGAACGCGCTTGTTCTCTTCCACACAGTCTTCTGTTCGAATGCTCGTTTCACTGATACGATCAGCGAAGTTTACATCAAAGAAGCGATCGCCGCCTCGACACAACAAACAGAGAATGGGGCCCAACTCATTCTGAACAAGTCTCGATGCATCGTCTTTCTGAACAGTCTGTGTGAATTCAGACCGAATCAGGTTGTTCTTCTCCCACTCACCAAGTTCCTCGGAGTTACGACATTTCAAGCTGACTTTGCTGATCTCCAGATTCTCAAAACTTGGAAGAAAGACACTGGTGAGACTGGTCCGCTCACGATTCTTCGAAAAGCACTTCAGAAGGAAGCTGACACTGTTGGAGATGAAGACAGTTTTCTGACACAACCAAAGAAGCTTGATGAACAGACAGAGGATGACGATTCTGGGACACAAATCCGAGTTTTTGTGTTCAAATCAAATCAGAACAAGCTGGCGGAGATTCTGAAGAAACATCGGGACGGTACATCGTTATTCACTCAACAGGACGCACTTCTTCTTGATGCCACACCACGTGAAGACACCGACAAGACACCAACAGACACAGATTCCACACCAACTCATTCGATCCTATTTGAATCACTGGAAGGATATAGAGGGTTTACAAGACCAGAGTTCTTGAAGAGTGTTGATTCTCTCAACTTCCCTCCTTCCGACGACCAAAAACCGTTTGCTTTAACCAAAGATTACGTTCGAGAGAAAGATTATCGAACAAACGAGACGGGAGAAGAATTCAGTCTGGAAAGAGATCCAGAGTGGTGGATGCATCTGGCACTGTCGCTGAGAATGTTCACAGTTCTGACACACCAGGCGAGGAAGGAAAGCGTGATTGCTGCACGAGCACTCTTCCCTCATGTCACACTCTTCGCGATGGTCTTCACACCTGAAATTCCAGGCCATGTCCGAATCGAAGCCTTTCGACTGCTGAGAGTTCTCTTCCTCACGCCACACGCGGAATCGATCACAGAATCTCTTAAACAAGCAGGCCCGCCTGTCGACGAAAAACTGACAAAATCGGAAAAGAGGATTCTGCGAACAAAAAAGAGTCTTTTCCGAGCCATCCGTGCTGTCTCTCTCATCATCAACGCACTTCTCATTGCTCAATCGAATTCATCACGCAAAGCCAGCCAGAACGAGACACCAGATCAATCCCATCAAAATCAAGGTCTCGCCAGTCAAAATGGGATGACAGACGAACGCAAGAAAGTCAAAGCTCTCAATCCGAACATGCGATTTCTCGGCCAACTGACTCTCGCCCAACAATTCCGGTTTCTCAACCAAATCGTCCTCTGCTTGCACTGCTGCCTGTCAACACAAGGGAACAACTCGTCGGAATCTGACTTTTTCACCGAACCATATTTCAGAGAGGCAACAAGTGTAGAAGAGTACTTTATTTTACGTAACGGCAAGAGAGTCCAGATTGATGAAGCCGAGGCAAAACGAATAAAAGAAAAAGCGACACAAATGAGAGCCACGGAAAGGGGCCCAGTTGAGACGATTGTTTCCAGACCGCTGAGCGGACTCAAGCAGACACTATCGTATCTTGTCTCAAGTCCCTTCCGATTGCGAGAGCCACTTGTCATCATCCAACATTACGAATGGTATGATGAAGTGGAGACAGTTCTGACAAAACGAGGCGAGCTGAAGTCGCCACTCCCTCCAGCTGTGGTGAGAGTGTTGTGTCGAGAGATTAAGACATCAGCGCGGAGAATCAGAGAGATGATGAAGAAAAGAGAAGCACAGAAAACGATCAAAACACACTGGCACGACTTCCTCAAACTAAAACCGGAGGAAACGAAGAAAAAGGCTCGAATTGGAGACAATTCGGATCTGATTGCTCTGTTGGACAGGAACCTCAATCAACCAATCGAACCAAATGTGAAGACAGAGCTTGCATCGTGGAAACCAGTGCTCGAACCAGATGACACAGGAATCAGAGAAAGATTGGAATGGGCCGAAGTTAAGATGAGATCACTCCTCCTTTCAGACCATGTGGCAGAAGGGCATTTACAGGGTTTGCTCAATTTTATCGAATCGTTGGTCATCCATGGCAGTGCGTCAGAGCTGTTCGACGTGTACGAGAGGAAGGATGCGAAGTTTGCTCATCTCATTGAGTCTTCCTCTCACTCACACACACCCACTCCCTCTCCCCTCCAACATCAACGCTCCCAAACTTTCTCTTTTCACGGGCCTCAACATTCAGCTGAAAAATTCGAATCAGTTTCTGGCATATCCATCACCTCGCACCATCCACTCGACGATCTTCTTGACCACCGCACTCCACCCGATCCGGTTCTCATCAAACTCGCTGAATGTAGCAAACAAACTCCCCCATCGCTCCAATCCGTTCAAATCAGACCAACCCTTGTCTCTCTCGTTCAACAACTGGATCTGGTTCAATTTCTCAGTCTTGCCACACACCACCCGCACTCCAAAATCGATGATCGATGTCGTTTCTACCGTCTTCTGCTCCTCATTCTGAATGGGGAGTCACTAGCTGATGCTGAACACCCAGCATCGATGTCTCGAATAGCAGCAGCCATTCTTCTTGATCGACTCTTCATCTCACTCCGCTCAAACGAAGAACTCATCCAAACATCATCGACAGTGTTGGCGTCAGCTCTGCTCGTACGTCTCCTCCGTGTTCAAGCCGTTTCAGCTGTTGTTACACCGAAGCAGGTCAAAATGGTGTGTCTGCGATTGGGAGAGAAGCTGGAGAAAGAAGAACAGAATAATCTCATTCGAATTCTCGTATTGGCGTGCGGAATGCCTTCTCACCCACTTCGGACCAACCAATCCACAATCATCAAATCTGGTGTTCCTAACATCCATAGGATTCTCTTCCCTCCAAAAGAGACGAAGGAGACAAGTGGCCACACCTCTGAGTTGAACGAACTTCGCGAACAAGAGAACTACATGTGGGATGCCGCAGCCGAGTTCAAACGCATCGACGACACCGACAATTGTGGAGACGACCTCGTTCTTCATATCGTGCGTTGTTTGTACGGCATCAGAGGAGAGACCACACTACCCCCAACCGAACCGTGGCATGTCGGAGAAAAAGTGTTGGCGAGTCTGTGTTTCTATCATCGATCGACTGTCGACAGAGCGTCCACCGAACTGGAGGGCCAATCCGATCTGGCCATCCGCCTTTCCTCTGTCGAGCTTCTGACTTCACTCAGCTTCGGACTGTCGCCAGAATCTCGTTTTTACGTCAACACTTACCTCCCGTTCCCTTCTCTTGTCCGTGCCATCTCTCCCGAGCTCCGAGTCGTCCTTCCAGTGTCTGTCGTCAAGATCTTCCACAAGGCGATCATGCATGGCCATCTGGCTTTTCCTCTGAGCAATTTGACTTCTTCCCTCGAAGCTGCAAGTCTCCACTCGCTCACAAACACGCTTCTGGCGAGCTACACTCATTCATTATCTGCTCTGGCGCTTCTGAGCTCGTCGAAGGTGCTGGAAGACGATCCAAAGATGAAGAACCTTCGTCTTTATCAACAAGTCGACTTAAACCACAAATCACTCATCGAGAGCATTGTCGATACGATCAACCCAAACAGGCCTGGCATGGAGTCTCCCCCACTCAACCCACTCATCCATCCGATGGAACCACAATCACCAAACCCAGCCATCGATTCTATGAAACATCAGGAGCCTGACCCGGCATCTCCCACACTCAATTCCATCGCAACTCCCAAAGCAGCCGAAATCTCTCTCCTCTTCTCCGTTCGAGTATGCGGGCAGTATCTGTTCTATCTCCTCTCCGAATGTTATCAGCCCACAACCCAATTCCTTCTCACTGCTCTCCGCTCTCAACTTCGACTCACTCTCTCAATCGACGAACTTAAGACTTATCTAAAATCCAGTCTCAACACCGCCAACGACACAAACCCCACCAAAATCACACTCCCAGTCCTTACCGGGAGCGACAAGAAACTCCTGACCAAATTCCAAGTGTTGAACGAATGGGATGTGGGATTCCATCAAGTATTGCACCGTCATTCACCTCAGAACAAGCCTGAAATTGAGTCTTGGCTGGCGAGACCTGTGCAAAACGAATATCCGCTCACGTTTAGCCGATTCATGTTTTTGTTTCGGAAGGATATTGTGTTCAAGGATGTGCACAAAGGGAAGACAGAATTGAACTTGCTGGAAAAGAGACCAGATCCTTTCGAACTGATGTATCCAACTTCTCAAGACACCATCAAGTCACCAATATATGTTTTCCACAAAAGCGAAGAATCATTCCCCTCTCGTCTTGCTCTCGCACTCATCGAAAGACTCTTTGTCCCTCTGCAAACTCTCTCCACTCTGATCGTCCTTGCAAGCGACATGTTCGTTACATATGATGCGAATACGAACATAAACATTCCTGACTTTCTGTTTCAAATCGCCAAAACGGCAGAACCACAACACACAGACACTTCCCAACCCACAGACACTAACAAACCCAAAAATTCTTCATCAGTCATCCGAGAAGCTCTCTTCGACTCCGAATCAGGATTTTCACCTGAAGCAGCGTCGAATCCTCTCAATTCTGTCCAGAATTCCCTCAACCAGCTGAAAGACTGGCCCATTGTATTGGGATACAATGCGAGCCTGTTCCGAGGCATGTCCGTTCTCCCACACACCCGCCTCGCTGAACGCCCACCCTCCCAATCTTTCCCACGTGCGCTCGTCCGGTCCATACGTGTTCTTCTCATCTCTCCGTTCGTCTGTTTGGATACCACAACCACTTCTAAGTTTTATACAGCCATATCCAATCTTCGAAATATACGACCCACAATCACCCTTCGTCCTGGACAGACTTACGAAACATTCGTCCATCATTTCAACCAATTCGAGGAGAACGTCGATCTCAAGAAGACTTCACTCTGTCCGTCATATCTTCAAGATCTTCCGATAATTCAGAATAAAGATCGGAATGAAAAGATTCAGAATTTATCAACATTCTGTACAGCTGTTGGACATATAAACTCATTCATCCGAAAATCACATCACGAAAAGTCATCAAAACTCATTACTCTGCTCAATTCTGAAGAAGAGGCCAATCCACCCACACCGACTCCACCGACGCAAGACACTCCGAAACCAGCAGACGACCAATTACAAGTCAGGTCAGACGTGAGCCAACTCCAATCTGTTGACGCGAAGTTCTTCGTTGTTCATCAGAGATCAGAAGTGAGGACAATCACAGACATGTTCCCTAAACTCGGGATGGCCTCGGTTGAACTGCCGTTCTTAGTGAACATGGCGGTGTGGCAGCAAAGAAAAGCGATCGAAAAGGATTGGCGAGAAAAGCTTGGCCAAAAATCGAACACTCTGACGCTGACGATTAACACTGTCGAACGAGTGTTGTCAAAGGACATCGGCGATGCGTTGACACAGTTGTTTCATGGTTGGGCGAAGCTGCAAACGGAATTCAATCACGAAACGACCGAGTTTGAAAAATCACTTCACAGGACGATTCCGTGGAAGCCCTGCAGAGATAACAACAGAATTGTCTGTGTCGTCCTTAATACGTACTGTCACGTGTATTGGTCGACAGGATCCAACCATCTTCGGCTCCACTTGTCACGAAACGGTCTCCTCCGCCAAGCACTCATCCATGCCGCTTCAACGTCGTTGGACGTTGCTGCCGCAGCACTACAGACAGTGAGCTCGATCGTCTTGCCACCAAGTCTACACAAAGCCGAGTTGCTCAGTACGGTCCTCAGAAAAAAAGCTTCGGATTACCCAAAATATGAAGTTCTGCCCGAAGTTGAGACAGAAATCACTTTGATTTGTCTCTCGCTCATCGTCGCTCTGATGGAACGACAGGAGTGGCTGTTCCTCCCACGCTTCTGCGAACAACTGAACGAATTAGCAGCAGAAATATCGGATCCATTCGTCTTTGCCACAAAAATCAAGTGGAAGAAGGAGAACAACTCATTCCATACGAATACAGTGTTAAAAGCGTACATCGAGTCAGCTCTCTCCCTCATATCTCACCTCACATCCAGCCACAACAACATAGCTCAGTGTGTCTTTGGGGGACTGTACACAGACACACCTTCCACTCGGACACGCTCCGAAGACGACACAGGCGATTCTGCGAGCGTGAAGTGTGCGATACGATTATTCTCTGCGAAGTTGCGACTGATTCATCTCAAATACAAGAAATATCTGCAGCTGGGGACGTCGGACGAACAGACACGGGTGGATCGAAAGCTGACGACAGAAATGAAACTGACAACTCTGAAAGCCTCAGTTGCAGCACAAATTCTTCAGGACGAGATGATTCACCCGTTCTTCCCATCGCCGGAACAACATTTTGATGTCATCGGATCGATCATCAGACTCCTCTCTTCTCTCGTCCCCAACGTGCGAGTTGCACACTGGGCATTGAATGTGGACGTTGAACACGTCAATCTGCTCCTCACAACACTCACCAATCTCATCTCAGGACCCTGCCTGGCCAACCAGCAGCGAGCAATCGATTCGGGAATCGTGTCTTTATTGTCCACACTCCTCTCGCTCAAACCAATGATCATCATCGACTGTGAGACAAATGATGATCAGAGAAAGATCAATCAGGAGTGTCTGAAACTGGACAAGAATATTCTGAATGTCTGTTTTGCCCTGATTGAAGGGCCGAAGAGAATCCAAATTTGTGAACTGCTTCTGAATGCCGAGATCCAATCGCTGTTGAGGAAGAAAGTTAGAAAATACGAACAATTCTGGGACACTTGGACGGAAGAACATAAACCATTGTTTATGAGCTCAGAAGCAGAACTGGAATGGAACGTGAAAGTCTCCACTGTGCGAGATACCGAACTTCGGTTGATGTGTCTGGACGCGCATCTTCACGAAGTGGAGAGCGATGCCAAAAGTGGGAATGAGCGACTGAAAGTGTACGATTCGCTGGATCATAGGATGATTTTGGAGGAAATGGGGAAAGTGGAGGTCGTGCGAACATACGCAAGTCTGGACGACGATGGAGAGAGGGCAATTGGGAAGTTGGTGCGAGAAGAATTGGAAAGCAAGAAGAACGAGACAAGGGCAACAATTCAGGAAAGTGAGGAGGAACACGAATTGATGGAACTTGTGTTCTTCCCAATCGACGAACACGTTACCACTCTTCCGTCGTCAGCTCACAAATCGATTTCTCAGGATTGTTGGAAGGTCCCAGACCCAGTTGGTCGGATGGAGAGATTCCAGACACTCTCCATAGGAACACACAAAGGCGAAAAAGTGAATCAGAAATACGACAACAACTCATTTGTTCAGTTCATTTTGAACAATTTTGTGCATCAAAGTGTGTATATCACCAGCATTGTGGTTGTCATTATGTCACTGATCCTTCTGATCTTCAAAGATTTTCTGACAAACCCGCTTGGCATGGAAATTGTGCTTCTGATTCTGATTATTGTTCAGTTCGTGCTGTGTGCATACAAACTGATTCATGCCATCATTCTTGGGAACTCGACGACAACACAGAAGAAGGCCGCTTCGTATCGAATCGACCAACTTCGGAAGAATCGGAATTGGAAGCCGAAACGAGTCGGAATCGGAACGATGGTCCGTCATTGGCTGTGGGCACTGAACTGGTCGATAGTGTCGGCTGTGATCTGTCTGGTGTTCAGTGGATTTGCAATCTGGAAACCGAACTTCATTGCCTTTCTTGTGATCGTCCTGATCCAAGACATTCCGATCATGGAGACCATCATAACCGCGCTCTCACTGAATCTACAATTCCTTCTTCTGACGCTGGTTCTGGTTGTGCTTCTGCTGGGCCTATATGCTGTATTCCTGTCGTTCGTCTATATGAACAGGGTTGTGATCGACGGTGTGAACATCTGCGACACTCTCGCTGGGTGTTTCCACATGATCGTGTGGTCGGCACCTGGCGGTGGGAGCCTGCATGATTGGATGACGATGACCAATGTTTGGGATGTCGTCATCTCCCTCACGTTCTTCGTTATTGTTGCAAGTGTGACGATTAATCTGTTCCTCGCTGTGATTAACGACAGTGTTGGTGATAAACAAGCGCATATGGCCGAGGTCTCAAGCAGACAACTGAACGAATGCCTGATCTGTGGACAGGGACGAACCGATCTCGAAATGGCAGGAATTGACTTCCAAACACACGTGGAGAAGGAACACGACGTTCACAATTACTTCGCTTTTCTCATGACTCTTCTGGCGAACGGTGAGAATCCACAGCGAGAAGTGTTTGTGACGGGAACAGAAGCCCTGATTCTGTGTCATCTGCGATACGAGACGCAGTCACTGACGCCTTCCTACTTCCCCATGGACGAGTCATTCTATCAGAACAAACGGAACAGTGGGGACATATTTGAGGACAGCGAGGAGAGGAGAGAAGTGGGTCTGTCGGTGGGAGAGAGGAAGAGAGATCTTGAGATGGAGAGGAAGAAGAAGGAAGCGATGACAGCGCTGAGTGCGACACGTGTTGTGAAGGAGAGGCTGGCCAAGATGAACATACAGCTTGAAGAAATCCAGAAACGGATGGAGTCGATGGATGGTCACAAATCGGGAGTGATTATCAGGCCGATCACCATGATTCGCCAAATCTGAGGAAATGATTGACTGAACTGTCCTCCACTTCGACAGACTTCATCTGATCTTCATTTGAGACAGTGATCAATGTAGCTATTTCGTTGATTGTGTAATGCTTTTCTCTTCATTTCATTTCATTTCGTTTGAGAGAACCAGGATGAATGTGACAAATTTCCGTTCCTATTCTGAACGACGCCCTATCTCTCTCCTTTTCTCATTCTTTGTCACTTCACGGAGTTCTGAACGGCTCATTTGAAGGAAATGCGATGAAACTGATTCGCACGATTGATCAAACCATTAAAGCCTACTGAGGTTACACAATTCAGGGAATTTGGAACTTTCCTGCAAGAAGACAAGAAAAATTACGAACCTTTCTTCCAGCTTCGATTCGCGTCATGTCACTACTAGACCATAATAGTCGTCGAGGTGTAGAGAATCTTCCGCGAGAAGGACTGGCCATCAGATGTTGATCTCGCGTTGGAATCTGCGTTCGACTGTCAACCCGACAGAAAGGATCGTTTCAAAAAGATGAAATTTTGCAGAGCGTGCTGACAACGATATTGAACTGTAGTTTGTAGATGACGTGACTCAGTCTCGTAATAGAATGTGATGGTGGAAAGAGTACATCAATCAATCCAATAACAAACTGAGTATCAACTAGTTTCAAAAAAAGTTCCAAATTCCCTGAGCCATGTAACCTCAGTAGTTCTATCTCTGGAACCACCTATCCCGTATTCTGCCGACATTTTGGACATCTTTCCATATACTCACAGTTCCAATATACCATGTCGATAAATAAAACATCTTCACGTTCCCAAGTCGACAGCACAAGACTCAAACAAACAGTTTGACCCTTTTTACTCGGTATCTCTCGGAAATGTTTCCAGAACTCTCTCGAAGTGTTTCTCAGTCATCTAAATGGAGATTGTGCACCGCTTCATCCAATCATGTTGAATGGCCTCCTCGTTCTTGCTACTAGTCTGCTTCGCCATGTTTTCATTCAACACCGTTGATTATTTTCACAGAATCTGATTGGGCCCTCTCAACCATACCTGAAGTGGAGTACATCAAACCTGTTGAATCATATTGTGGAAAGATCCAACCATGTGATGTTCCAGTGTGATTATTGTGTTCTCATCATTTTCCAGATTACTCTCCCACAGTTGTTGTCTCTGATTGGTCTGACCTTTCTTGTGTTCATACAGACAATACCTCCTGAATATTTATGACAGGAAAATCCTCAGAAGATGAATTGGATCGAATCTGCGACTCTTTCATTCCTTCCTTCTTTCTGGAATGGATGATATCAGATTTAAATGAAAATGTGCTCCCTGAAGTTTGCTACCAATCATCTATCACTCCCTCTCGATTTAGATTGGCAATTGTCTGTTGATGATGACTTCGACGCTTCGATCGTCTTCCACATTCCTCGCCCACCACAAAACCCAATTTGTCGCGTTTCTCGATCATTTCAAGAATAATGAATCATCCATTCCACATTTGACGATTCTTGCCCAGCTCTGCTTCTCTCCACATCTCGAAGTATCAAAGATGGCTCTCAACACACTCAATTCTCAAAGCCAGCCTGGATCAGAAGCCTGCTCCATCCTCAGAAAACTCAAAGTGCCTCTTCTTTCTCCTGCAAGTTCGTCGGAGCTTGTCCCCTTCGCAGGACGGATGCGTACAACAGTCGCCGCACATCTTTCTACAGTGAAGTCACTTTTCACCAAATCCTCACCTTCCGATCCAACCGTCTCTGCTATCTCCTCAACACTTCCCGACGAATCGCAGCATCTCACTGGAACGGCTGTTTTGAGAGTTCTTTGTGAAGAATTGGATATCCTCAGCTCCCTTTTCGTCGATATGGACGAACCCTTTCAAGATGTGTTCATTTGTCTTTTCTCATCTTGTCCAGATTCTGATCGATAACAACTGTGTTCCTCTTGTCAAATCAACCATCATCGCCTGCCTCGATCTTCTTGAGCAACCGAAGGCTTCTTTTGATAGTATTGATACAGATTTCCACATGTTGACCGAAGTTCTCGACTGGTCGTGGTTCTGTACCGGAACCTGTCTCTTTGAAGGTAACGAACCACTCCTTCCAGTGATCGAGTCTGCCTTCTCCGACGTTCCGCAGCTGTGCGCCCTTTTGGAGCGAACATGTTGTCTCTCTTCGCCCAACTTTCAACATCTTCGACTGATCATCAACATCACGGCCTATCTCCCAACCTTTGTCGCTCCCATGCTGGAAGAGAATCTGGTTCAACGAATACTCGACACATCCAAGCCAATGGTCGTTCCAACAGCAAACGGTGATTTCCACATAACTCTCATTTGGGTCATCGTGAATCTGGCGTACCATCCTGGAGACTTCACTAAAGACAAAGAAGAGCAGAAGAGAATCCGAAAGTTGCAGTTTGAACGAGTGCTGAGACCAGCCAAGCAGTATCTGCTGTTCATTCTTCAGCGAGAAGAGTTCATTCCGAAAACTGACAAAGTCAAGCTGAATTATTCGACACTCGTCGCTTCTCTATTGGAGCAGACATATCATCTCGAGAGGGATTTGTTGGAAGATGGTGAGATTGTGCAGACAGGAAGAGAGGAGTGGGAAGTGGGGTGGTTGGTGGAGCTGACAGATGAGAACTGCTTGACACCGGGACTGGAGACGATCAGAGAAGATGACGAGACGACGAGAAGGGACGAGAAAGAGAGATGGAAGAAGCGAGTTTCGAGACAACGAGAAGCTGGACACGAAGATGCGATGGAAGGATGGTTGATGCGAAGAGACGAAAACACACGATCAGAGATTGTGGAGTACCTGAAACGTGTGAGTGTGGAGAGTGGGATGAACAATTCACTGTGGGAAGAATGGAGGGAGAATCGAGATGTAGGATATTTCATATATCACGTCGCAATTTAATGGTTTTGTCCCAAATATTCAAATCGCACCAAAATCGCCTTTGGCCCAGGATGTCCACTTGAGCCACCGTGTGAAAAGAGGATGTCCAATATTGAACGTCCACTTCGAGTAGAGTCAGATATTCACTCACACAGTTGTATTCGCAGGAAAGAAATTAGGAATCGAACTTTCTGATCAAACCAAAGTCAAAACAATCTTGTCACTGACTCGTTCATCCGGTGTTTTATCGACGTTTAACACATTTTACCAACTGTTCACACGCAGAAATTCCATGGACTTCGACAATATCTCATCACATCCCCAAATTGACACAACGAAAGCGAAACAAAAAGTTCGATGTCCTTTCTCTGATATCTCATTCATTTTATCCAGAACTCTCTCGAAGTGTTTCTTAGTCATCTAAATGGAGATTGCACACCTCTTCGTCCAATCATGTTGAATAGCCTCCTAGTTCTTGCGACAGGTTTGTCTCGCCTTGTTTTCCTTCTATCTCGTTGATGATTGTTACAGAATCTGATTGGGCCCTCTCAACCATACCTGAAGTGGAATACATCAAACCTCTTGAATCATATTGTGAAAAAGCCAAACCATGTGTATTTCCTGTGTGATTCTCGTGTTGTCATCATTTTCCAGATTACTCTCCCACAGTTGTTGACTCACATTGGTCTGACCTTAATTGTGTACATCGAGACATTTCATGTTGATCATTTTTTACAGGAAAATCATCAGAAGATGAATTGGATCGCATTTGTCGATCGTCGATTCCTTCCTTCTTTCTGGAATGGATGATCTCAAATTTGAATGAAAATGTGCTCCCTGAAGTTTGCTTCCAATCATCATTCACTTCTTCTCGATCCAGGTTGGAAAATGTTTGGTGATGATCAGTCGGCGAGGTAATTGGTAATCAGTGGGTTTCGATAGGTTGGCAAGTTTAAAAAAAGATGAGGAAAGGGCAGATCAAACTTGTGAAATGGAAAAGGATTCTCATTCTCATTCTGTGAACCGATTAGCATTTGAATCGGTCTTATCGCCTTATTTCGACAAAATGATGATACAGAAGCTGCTGGACGAGATACAGATGCTCGGGAACATTCAGGCAGCACCTCTCATTCGGTGGTTCATAATGAGGACAGAAGGACTCGCTAATCTGTCGCCATCTGACATTTGCGTTGCACTAACAGTCAAACTTCCCCAAATTTCTCAAGCTAGAAAGGCATTGAAGATGATCGAAGAAGACATACCCCAATTTTCTTCCCTTCGCCGCCATTTGACTCGAGAAGAAGAAGATCTCATTGTAACAGATCTTCTTCGCGACTTCAGCTTTGGTCATCCGTGGACAATTCAAGATCTCTTGAGACGAGCTGACAAAGATAGTGGGGAGAAAGTGAGCAAATCTTGGGCAACGAATTTTTTGGCAAGACATAAGAGTCAAATAACGAAACACAAATTTAAGGCGAGGGAACAAACGCGAATGCTCGCAAATCCAGAACAGATTAAGAGATATAAGAACGAGTTGGCGACGATCCTTCGAACCACACCTTATACGATGGTGTACCAAGCCGATGAATCACAATTCCACGCCTATTCTGACTGTATCGATCGAGTCTTCATTGTACCATCTGGTATGACTGAACAACAAAGGCTGACCATCAAGCGGAACGAAAATGCCCTCACGCTCCTCCCGACAATCTGTTTGGATGGTTCGTCCCTCCCTCCACTTATTGTTTCTGCGGGCAAAATCGATCCTGATCTTTTGAAGATGTCTGGTGTTCATCTTGGTAGAGATTGTCACATCGTCCACAACAAATCTCAGTGGATTGATGAGGTAATCTTTTGTCATTATTTAGAGACTATTCTCATTCCAGGTATCAACGCGAAACGTCCCGCAGAAATGTGTCGCACAATGTCTGCTGTTTTGCTAGTTGATGGATGTTCAATCCACAAAACTCAAAAAGTCAAGACAATTCTGAATGAAAACAATGTCAAACTTTTTTGTTTTGCGCCAAACGCCACCCATCTCTTACAACCTCTCGATCTGGGCGTATTTGGTGTCTGGAAACGTCGGCTAAATGAGATGAGATGCATTAGATCGAACGAAAATTTTACTACCATTGTAGCGAAAGCGGTATGTGCATTCTACCAAGCGTCGACACCAATTCAAATCGTCAATGCATACTTGTCAGCGGGCATCGACCTGTTCAATATTGGAGCTCTCCTACTCCCAAGAGTCAACGACCTAAGATTCGACAAAATTATTGAACAAGCAGAAAGAGAAAACAAACAAGCACAACAGTATTCTGTTTCAACTGTGAAACGCCGTGCTACACACGAATTTGGGGAGATTAGCCTATCTCCCCATCCGTAATGGAACGGTTGACAGAGGATCACAATGCTCCCCTCCAATGGTCACTTCACGTATTCCCATGATTCTGTGGTGAAGTTTGGATAAGCTGGAACATCTGAGAGTGTATAAGAGCAAACAGAGTGACCATTCATTTCATGAGTTTGGTCTGCCCTTTCTTCGAATTCACTTTAACTTGCCAACCTATCGAAACTCACTGATATGTGCTACAACTTATTTCAAAGGGCAGATCATGCTCATTTCACTGAATCGTGTTAGATTAGTCTAGTGAATACGTTGAAGTTCAATAAATGGTGGAATAGAATTACATATGTGAATTTCAAGTTGAAAGAATCACTAGATGCAAAGGAGTCAATAATCGCTTGAACCCGATCGAGTGGAAAAATGATGATTTGAACGGGCTGATTAGTGAAGTGAGGTGTTCACAATGTGAAAACTTCCATTAATGATGATCATATTATCGTCAAGTTGAAATTGTGAGTGATCTGCCCTTTGAAAAAAGTGGTAGCACATATTACCAATTACCTCGCCGACTGATGACTTCGACGCTTCGATCATCTTCGACCTTCCTCGCCCACCACAAAACCCAATTTCTCACATTTCTCGATCATTTGAAGAACACTGAATCATCCATTCCACATTTGACGTTTCTTGCCCAGCTCTGTTTCTCCCCGCATCTCGAAGTATCAACAATTGCTCTCGCTGCGCTCTCCACACGATGCAAGTCTGATTCACCAGCCTGCTCCTTCCTCCAAACACTCAAAGTGCCTTCTGCTTCTCCTGAAACTTCTTCGGAGCTTGTCCCATTCGCAGGACGGCTGTGTTCCACGCTCACCGAACATGTTTCTGAAATGAAGTCGCTTTTCGCAGAATCGTCCTCTTCTGATGCCACCATCTCCACTATCTCCACTCCTCTTCCCGATGAATCGCCATTTATCTCCGGAAACGCTATTTTGGGTGTCCTTAATGAAGGATTTTCTCTCCTCGTCTCCCTTCTCTTTGACATGGACAACACTTTTCAAGATGTGTGTCTTTGTCTTTTCTCATCTTGTTCAGATTCTGATCGACTGCAATTGTGTTCCTCTGCTCAAATCAACAATCATCACCTGCCTCGATCTTCTTTCGCAACCAAAGGCTTCTTTTCACCGCATGAATGGTGGTTGCTCCGACAATTTAATCAACATTCTCGATTGGTCCTGGAGTTGTTTTGCTTCCTGTCTCTTTGAAAGTCACCCATCACTCTTTCACGTGATCGAGTCTGCCTTCTCCGACGTTCAGCAGCTGTGCGCCCTTTTGGAGCGAACATGTTGTCTCTCTTCGCCCAACTTTCAACATCTTCGACTGATCATCAACATCACGGCCTATCTCCCAACCTTTGTCGCTCCCATGCTGGAAGAGAAGCTTGTTCAACGAGTGATCAACACATCCAAACCGATGACAGTTCCGACTACACATGATCACTTTCATTTAAATCTCATCTGGACCATCCTCAATCTGGTTTTTGATCCTGAAGACGTTACTAAAGACAAAGAAGAGCGGAAGAGAATCCGAAAGATGCAGTTTGAATGTGTGCTGAGACCAGCCAAGCAGTATCTACTGTTCATTCTTCAGCGAGAGGAATTCATTCAGAAAGATGACGAGGCCGATGAGGATCTGCCAACTACAATCACTGATCTTTTGGCACGAACCTTAAGTCTCGAACACGAAACGTTCGAAGATGGAGAGATTGTGGAGACAGGAAGAGAGGAGTGGGAAGTGGGGTGGTTGGTGGAGATGACAGATGAGGAGAGTTTGGAACTGAGACTGGAGAATATCAGAGAAGATGACGAGAGGATGAGAAGAGATGAGAAAGAGAGATGGAAGAAGCGAGTTTCGAGACAACGAGAAGCAGGGCACGAAGATGCGATGGAAGGATGGTTGATGCAACGTGACGAAGAGCCACGAGAAGAGATTGTGAACTACCTGAAACGTGTGAGTGTGGAGAGTGGGATGAACAACACACTGTGAGAAGGAGGGAGAATCGAGATGTAAGATACTGAGGTTACACAATTCAGGGAATTTGGAACTTTCCTGCAAGAAGACAAGAAAAATTACGAACCTTTCTTCCAGTTTCGATTCGCGTCATGTCACAACTAGACCAGAATAGTCATCGAGATGTAGAGAATCTTCCGCGAGAAGGACTGGCCATCAGATGTTGATCTCGCGTTGGAATCTGCGTTCGACTGTCAACCCGACAGAAATGATCGTTTCAATAAGATGGAATTTTGCAGAGCGTGCTGACAACGAGATTGAACTGTAGTTTGTGGATGACGTGACTCAGTCTCGTAATAGAATGTGATGGTGGAAAGAGTACATCAATCAATCCAATAACAAACTGAGTATCAACTAGTTTCAAAAAAAGTTCCAAATTCCCTGAGCCATGTCACCTCAGTATGTGGGTACTTTTTTATGAGGTGTCCACAAACGAATTTTAAGGGTTGATCATTCATCCTTCAATCTTTCCCTCTTTGACTAAATCACACTTTTATCATTTCGTTGAAGACATTGATTGAATTGTTGCCTCTTAAACCTCTAATTACTGTTCAACATCGACTATTGAAACGAAGACATGATCGACAAAGACAAGCTCTAGGACAAAAAACCGAAAATTATTTCCCTCCATCTCACTTAAAATCTTTTTTTCATGCAATTTTTCTAAAAATCAATGTTTGAGAGGTGTTTCGTTCCAATTGGACATATCATAGAAAATCTCCCATGTCATCTTTCACGTCAAAGTTTATCATTTTGTCCGAACAATTCAAATAGTCCCTAAATCAAAGCCCGTCAATGACATGGAAACAGTGTGAATCGAAGGCGTATGAAAGCACCTCAACAGAATAAAACAGATGAGTGTCAAGTCAGACAACAGAATGTCTCAATATACACCAAAGGTCAGTTAAATCGACCCCCAGACATCCTTGGCGACTTTCACGATGAGACCAAGTTTCGCGTACTCCTCTTTCGGAAAGTATTTGGCTGCCTCGTCGATTCTTGCTTTGATTTCATCCTCGTTTTCCAGCTTCGCAATTTTCGACGAGAAGATTCCAAGGACCACGCGTTTCTTCCCAGCAGTGTCCGCCTTAGCGATCGCTTCAAGGGCATCGAATCCACCTGCGCGCTCGGTGTCGTATTCCAAGAAGTATCCGTCTACATTGAGCTGAGCCAGATATTCACTCACACAGTTGTATGCACCAGAAAAGATGAAGTCTGACTTAAAGTTCCCTCGGCAGATGTGCAGGGAAATGAGGAGATCATCAGGAATCCCTTCCAAGGCGAGGTTATTCAGCCGAACTGTTCGTTGGGCTTTCTCGCGGACAGCCGCCTTCACAGCATCAGGAGCCGGAGAGAGAAGTGCTGTGATAATGCCGCCCCAGGCCGTGTCGTCAAGTTGGAGATATCTGCATCCACGACGGTAGAATTCTTTGATTGTCTGGTTGTATGCTTTTGCTACGTCAAGGAGATACTCTTCTTCATTGGAGTATTTCACTGGTGGATACGTGCCGTATAAGCTGTGTTGATTGAGAAGCATTGAACAGCAAGGAATGGTCATTTTGGCAACACATCCTTCAGGGATCACACTGTTGAGATAGTCAAAGTGGGAGAAGAACGGATGGTCTGGATTGTATGCCACACGACCTGAGACATACATGCCTTCGGGACGGGCCTCACATGTGCTGAATTTGCATCCAGATTCAGTGATCACTTTCTCGATCCCAAGAAGGCCGTACATAAAGTCGTGCATGTACCAACTTCTTCGAAACTCACCATCTGTCAAAGCTTTCAGTCCGATATAAGCTTGCTTCTTCACAATTTGCGAGATTTCTCGATCTTCAATTGCTTTCAATTCTGAGTCTGTAATCTCTCCTGCTGCTTTTTTTGCTCGGGCATCATGAATTGCTTGGGTTCGAAGAAGGCTTCCAACTTGATCAGCGCGAAATGGTCCGGGAACCTTTGACATATCGTGAGATCTGAGGCAGAAATTGATGCGTCATTTTAGACGCTTGCCAAAAAAAGGATAATGATCATGTTCTGTCACTCATCGTATCGAAAGTCACAATTTGGTTTCTCCTTTCATTTCACTTGAAAAATAGATCATATTCTTTTTTCGATGTCCACTTTAGATCCGAAATGGAAAAAGAAAGGGGTAGTGATGACGATTTAAACAAGAAACGTCTATAATGAACAATGGATCAGGGCAAGTTGTCGCATATCTTCTTGGTCACCCTTATGTGCTCTCATTAGCCAAACCAGAATTCCTCTCACTGGTTCCTCAAACAATCGAAACAGGCGCCCTGAAACAGCACTTTTCTCAACTTTTCTGGATGTCATATCGGAAGGATTTCCAACCACTCAATTACACCAGCTTAGTGACAGATCGAGGATGGGGATGCATGCATCGTTCATCGCAAATGATGATGGCAGAAACCATTCGACGAATTTCGATGAGTCAGAATATTTTCAGTGAACAATTGGTGCTATCATATTTTCTCGACTACTTTACGTCACCATTTTCTCTTCACTGCATATCAGACGAAGGAGCATCGTTGGGGACACCAGTCGGCCAGTGGTTCTCTCCACACGTCGCAGCACTGGCTCTATCACGAATTTCTGAATCAGAAAATGACCCATTGATTCCAACAGTGGTCGTTTGTCATGACACGACACTGGTATCCTCCAATGCTTATCGTCAGACTGTCAACAATCTTTGTCGACTCCGCACTGAACCACACACTGGACGGACAATCGAACGAGGTCATCGAATCAAGTCATCAAAACGAGGAGCGACAAGTCGTGTCATGTTTGTGAAGAACAGTAAAGTTCGAATGACACTCCCGGAAATACCAGCGTACACAAAAACGGCTTTAGTTCCGAAAATTGGGAGATTGTCAAGTCCATCTGCCCATTTCCTCTTAAAACAACCACCAACACCTCCATCGTCTGTTTCGGTCGGTGCATCGTTTCCAGAACCGCGCCTCATCACAAGTTCGAATTCATTCACATTTGGATCGGATTCCACGCACTCACTCCCGACCCCACCTGCTTCACTCACATCATCGCCTTTCTCACCCTCTCCAACATCTACCACGGGCACCTTGCAACCTCCGTCTCAAACACGAAAAAGACATCAATTACTACTCTCACCTACACATGTCGGATCACCGTCTGACCCACATTTTCTCAGGTATTTTACTCAAACAGCACATGAGACCAGTGGAGACAATGCAAAACACCCACAAATGAGTTCACTAGCCAACTCATCTTCGGACGAACTTTCATCGTTTGAATCTGACGGTATAGCACCACAGACTCCTCCACTAACCCCTTGCGATGCTGTTGAACCAGATATGGTCGGTATTCACGATTATAACACACTAATTGAAGAACAGAAAAATGAACCAGATCCGACCGTCGATTCAGTGGACCATCAAACACTGAACGATTTGAAACAAAATGAATTTCCAGTTCCTCGCCCTCGAAGACGCAAGCGAAATGTTGTTGTTTCGTTGTCAGAAATGCCGATCATCCCACCGCGCCCAAAACAAATCCAGCTCCTCGAACAGTCCGATATAAAGCTTCGTACACGTTCCTTTGTCTCCCCCACAAGAAATCTTCATTATTCCACCCCTCACCGTGATTCGCCATTTCCTAAACAGCGTCGTAAGTCTGCTGCCTGCGCCTCACATCAAACTCGACTTAAACTCCTCAATCCTTCCCCACAATCCGCTTTTCATCCACTTCTCGTCTTAGCTCCACTTCGTTTGGGTCTTCAGAAGATTAATCTCGATTATCTCCCCGCAATCCAAGCCGTACTCTCACATCCAAATTCGGTTGGAATCGTGGGAGGGAAGCCTCGACTATCGTTCTGGTTTGTTGGGTATGAAAGAGACAATCTCTACTACCTTGACCCGCATACCACGCAGCCTGCATTTTCACTTCGTCAACTCCAGGAGTTCACCCATCACAAGAATCCCAAACCTCTCGATACGTCCAGCTATCACCCTCGTCAAATCCAAAAAATCCCTTTTTCAGATTTAGATCCATCCATGCTGTTAGGATTTCTGTGCCTATCCCACGTTGAGTTTCAATCTCTGTGTTCGTTTCTGTCGTCACTATCTCCGCCTCTTCTTTCGGTCATTCCGAAAGCGTACTGATTATTTAAATTATAATTTGTCTGATTTCTTCTGTTGACACCATTTCACCGTTTTGTAATCAGTGTGCTTGAACGGAGATATCGAGTGATGGGTGTCAGTTTTTGATCAACATCCAATGCAGAAGTACGAGTTTTTGGAGAAAATTGGCGAGGGTGCCTTCTCCGGTATGCTTTTCACGTCGTTCTTTTCACTGTTTTGTCATCTCTTCTTCCCCACTGATAACACATCTTTTTTCGTCTCACCACCACCTCTCTCCTGCAGTTGTATATAAAGCTCGCTCCTATCAATCAAAAAATCTGGTTGCAATCAAAGAAATGAAGAAAGTTTATCGAAGTTCTGACGACGTGGAGAAGTTTCGCGAAATCCAAGCACTTCGCAAATTGAGCAACCATCCCAACATCATCCAACTCTTGGAGGTTGTCTACGATCAGAAAACGGGAAAACTTGGTCTTGTTTTTGACTTGATGAAGTGCAATCTTTTTGAGTATGAGACTTTGAATCATTTTTCAATCGCCAACGACCATCCCTCATTCATCTCTTTCTCCTCTGTACGATCGTGATTCCATTTTTCTTTTTCCTTCTATCTCAGAATTATTGATAAACGAAAGCATCATCTCCCTGTGAATAAATGCAAAATCATCATTTACCAAGTTCTCCTCGCACTCGACCACTTCCATCGAAACGGTATCTTCCACCGTGATATAAAGCCTGAGAACATTCTCATTGATGGGGACAACGTCAAACTCGCGGATTGCGGCAGCTGCCGACCGATCGATTCAAAACAACCGTTTTCGGAATATATCTCGACGAGATGGTACCGAGCACCTGAATGCCTACTGACAGATGGGTATTACTCTTTCAAGATGGACATTTGGGGGCTTGGATGCGTCTTTTTTGAGATTCTGATGCTTTTTCCACTTTTCCCTGGGAAGGATGAGATCGATCAGGTTTGCCGAATGTTTCTGTCCACAATCAGACTCTATTATATCACATTCTCCTCTTTTCATAACTATAATTCTTCATTCCAACTTTCATTTCTTTCTCTCATCCAGATTCATCGCATCCACACCGTCCTTGGCTCCCCGTCCGAGGAATATCTCTCGAAAATCAAAAAATCAAAGCATATGCATTTCTCATTCCCGAAGACAAACGGATCTGGGCTAAAGAAGTTACTCAAAGCATCGTCCGATACTCTCGTCGATCTCCTCACAAAGATGCTTGAATATGATGCAGACAAACGGTTTAGTCTTCACATTGATACTTTTCTCATTCTTCTTCCATATTTTGCATTTTTAACGTCTTCACATGTTCATTCTCTTTTTTTCCTGTCCAGATATACAGCTCGTCAATGTCTTCAACACCCATTTTTTTCGGATCTATGGGATCCCAATGCACCTCTCTATCAGCCACAAGCCGCATCTCAGTTAGCCAGTTCCCAAAAAGCGGAAGAAGAAAGAAAGAAAGCAGAAGAAGAACGAAAACAAGAAGAAAAAGAGAAGAAAAGAGCTGAACAGAGAAAGGCGAGACATGAGAAGCAACAACGAGAACGTGAAGAGTTTATGAGCGATATTCTCCAAAATCAGATGAACATCACCCGCGCATCATCCCTCGCTGTAGTCGACCTGAATTCAGTCACCAACTCTCCCCAAGCTTCACATCTTCCTCCACTTTCTGTCTCACGAACGCAATATAACCACTCGAATGATATACCAATCGTGAAGGAGAATATCGAGAAGAAAGGAAAGAAAAAGAAAACTGAAGAACCAGAAACGAATTCTAATCTTCCAGTGCTACAAAAGAAACGGCAAACCACACCAACTAACACACATCCCGCCAACACTCCCAAACAAGCTCTCCCAGCACTTCCCCCTCTCCAAACTGTTCATTTCGATTCCTCTCGCTCTAAGCTCAAACATGGAACCCAACCACTCCACGACCGCTCGGAATCACCTCCCGCGGTGCAACTTCTTCCGTCAGTGCGGAACGGCGAAGATGGAGTTCGTAATTTCTCGCTCCTTCACATGCAGAGGCATCAACAACAACATGGTCAGAAAATGCAGAATTCAAATGGAGCGCACACGAAGGATCTGATTCAGACAAGAAAGAAGGTGGATCTTGTCGCTTCTCCTCGAACGATGATGTCCATCAATGGAGTTGGTTTATCACCCACTCGCGACTGATGAACGTGAAAAAACTTGAAATGTGACTTCTTCATTATGTGGATGTTCTTTTTTGAGATTCATTGTTGTGTATTATGCTTGATTTAATGATTGAGTTTTTTCTCACTTCTCATCAACCACTCGTCATCCTCTGATATAGATCATCACTCTCTATCTTTTTATAGTTTTATTGTTTTTTCCACTTCAACACCCCGTTTCAACGTTTCGGATGGCGAACCCGTCTTCAAATCCTGGATTCCAATCTGTCAGTTGTGTGGCCAATTACGACTCATTTTGGTGTGGTTGCAGACAGACTTGAGGTTTCAACTGATTGAGTAATATTCGTGGTTGAACAACTCCCCTTTTCGAATCGTTCTTCAGACAGGATTATGATCATCCCATTGTTTCGATTGATCGACTATGACATCAATCTTTCTTCTCCTCACATTTTCGGTGGCTTTCACACACCGTCAGGCAGCCATGCAATTGTCCCCCGATTACACACAGGAATTTTCCACCATTTTGTCGAGATTGACTCGCGAAGTGAAAGACAATGACATACAGTGGGGAAGGCAAAACTGCAACGCTGACAGAAGCGTCCTTTTTCCATTTTGCCTCCATTTCACGATTTTTATCCATATGATCGTTTCAGAAAATAAACGCTGAGAAACAATCTTGTTGACGTGACGAGAAAAAGAAACAACATGGTTTGATCTTCCAATCATTCTCCTCCAATCGCGTCCAGTCGCTCTTCCTTTCACAGTTTGACTTAATACACTCTTTCAAACTGTTTTTCAAATTTCTTCCACAATCAGACAAGCTATTCAGCCAGATTCGACAATTGTTACTGTTCAGCCAATTCAAGGTGTTTATTGTTTTTGTGTTCATCTTTATTTTGAACATCTGACAACAATCCTGCTATTCTCAGAATATCTCTCTCACCAGACAAGAATAGCAGTCATGCTGAAGTGAACACGACTCATGCCGACGGTTCCCATCAAGTTGCTTTTCGATGGAACCAAACAAAACTCCACGTTTTCATGGTATGTCCTCACTTTTTCTCACCACTTTTGTCCTGAATGTTTTCCTCTCACCTTTCTCTTGCCCTGCTTTCTTTCTCTCTCTCAACTATAGCTGAAATTGTTCCTGCTTTGACACATCTCGAAACTATTTCTGTCGGAAATATGTCTCACAGTCGAATCAGATAATTTTGAGGATCACCCCGGACGTCACAGAAGAGTTTTCTGTGCGAACAGGAAAAAACAGGATCTTTCGATGTTCGAGTCAATTGACCTTTCAGCTCCGAATCCTGACTCAAGCATACCTTGTCTGAGATTATTCTGTCATTCAATTGTCAAACTCCGTTTTGAAAGCAGAAAAGGCAACTTCAAAAATACAGCGACTGTTTCACACTCTTAAACTCGAAAGAAGGGACAAAATAGCGAGATATGTGAGAAAGATACCAATTTACATTTGTCCGTTTCTTCTTTTAATCCATTCAAAAGGATAATGCCATTGTGGATTCTCACTTTTAACTTTTCCCCCTTTTCTCAGTTTATCTCTCCATTTCGACATTTATTTTACTTTTATCTGTATTCTTACCGAAATTGTTTGCGTAAGTCGAATTGAGCAATAAAAACGAGTTTATCCGACTGAGATCCGATCTCACCCCAAGTGGTCATTTTGGGTCCTCACAGACCAACCAGGCTGTTTTGACAGCGAGCGTCTAAAGGAGCACTTACCAACTCTCCAAGGAAGAAAATAAACACAGTATGGTCTCCCTAGCTTTCTCATGTGGGCGTTGCAGTTTAATCTTCCGCACTGTATCACCTGAAGAAGATGTACCTCTTCCGAGTGGTTGTTTTCACACGAACAACCTCCCAATATTTTCCCAGTTTTTGCACATTACTGGATCACAAACAACTATCACACAAACAACACACACATCCAAATCAGAAATTATCCATCTCTCGAAGAAAAAAGGAAATCTCGAAATGAATGGACCTCCAATTATATTTGATGTCTGGAACAGCACATTCTGTGTTGACAGCGTGAAGTTAGTTTCGGATACGCGCCCATCGGCACTCGCTCTGATTCGTTGCTCGTCATTCGCGATCTCTCACAGTGAGATCGTGTCGTGCCCCGAGATTTGTCCATTTGTGGTTGGATATTCGGGAATGGGATCGTCGACATCGATTTCGATCATCTCGTGCCGCCACACATCATCGTCTTGCTTGTCCTCTCTTCTGCCTCTGGTGACTGGCCCGACCCGTTCGTTCTCTTCAAAGCACACGAATTCCAATGAAGAAGCAATGGAAGACACTTTTGGGTTGGGAACGGTCTCGATCAGTGGGAGTGGTCTGTCGATTGAATCGACGCATTTTGTGGTTGGAACTGGCCCTCTTTTTGATTTTGGCCATTTTGCTGGAGATTCTGTTGACTTGGCAGTGGAATGTGTTGTGTCGCTCTCCGCCTCTGAATTTGTGAACGCAACGAGCACTCGTGATTCTTCGTTCTCGATTGCTCGGAGGATGTGGCTGACGCAGCGTCTTGTGGGAAGCTCAGTGACACGCAGCACAAACCATTTTTCGGGAACGAGCGGAATTGACCTGAATTGGGGAGCAGACACTCTCGTGTCGAACTGCTCGTTCTCGCACATCGTCACCAACGCCGCTCCTGCCCCCGTCACCGAACCACCCACACCATCCGACATGTCTGGCTATTATTCTCATTCCAAAGAGACCAAACGTTTCTCCCTTATTGATGATGATGTTCTCATCCACAAACCAGTGTGGATCGAATCATGCACCTTCGACACCTTAACCGCAGTTCTCGTTGAAGAGAAAGGAGGTGCTGGAGGAGCCGTTCTTATTGTGGACATCGAAGGTGATGTTGTCATCAAGCATTCAAGCTTCATGCGCTGCACAGCGGAAAAGGATGGAGGAGCGGTCTATTTGGCGTTCGGCACGAAATCAACTGAAATAGGGAAATTCGATCTAACAATCTTTGCTTGCCAATTTAGCGAAAACACTGCAGTTGGAATTGGTGGGCATTGCCACATCCAAAGCTATAAGTCAACGATCATTGCACAGTGCACCTTCTCTGACTCTCGATCGACCACTTCAGCTCCTCTGACGCAGTACATGCCGATCAACATCGTGTTCCATGGACCATCACGCATCGACAACTGCACCATCTCGAACAACGAAGGCACAATTTCAGGAGGAGCATATGTTCTGATGCAACTCGAAGGAGGAACAGTGGATCTGACCGATGTGCTGTTTATAAAAAACAATTGCACTTCTGAATCTGAATCGGACAGAATCACCGATTTCGGCCTTGCAGCTGGCACAGGAACATTCACAGCGTATGACTGCTTCTCAACATCTGCTCTGCCGAGAAGTGGATTGATTCCATCAACCTTTCCTTACACTCTCACGTCAGTTCTGCCTGATCTGGTTGGCCCGACAATCAACAAGATTGATGCAAAGAATCAGGTCAATTCGGAAGACACAGGATTTGAGGTGGTTGTGAAGATGGAGGGAATGTTACCCGGCACAACAAGAAAATACGATATCTCCATCGAATCAACAGGAACGACGATTGTGACGAAAGGAGTGAGATTCGACAAAACAAGTGGAACAATGACGATCCCAATGAGCACGTCTTCCACAGCCTCTCTGGTCCCATCAACTGCTTACACAATCACCGAAGTGAAGTCGAGCTCGTCTGAATCAAAAAGCAACACGTTCGAGGTTGGAGATGAGACAGAGCCAGACTGGACGTGGTGGCATCACACTCCCGAAAGCCGAGCAGACAACCTGATTGGAATGTCATTCGAAACACCATCAGGTCCTTCCTTGACTTTGATCGGTCCCAAACTGAACCCGTCCAATCTGAACGAAGTGATTCTGACGCTCACCGCAGCGAGAGTTGCGACAGGACCTCTCACACTGATCGTGTTTGATACTTCAGATCCAGCTGAAACACCCATCACAGTCGGAACCGTCTCATTCGCAACCACACCGACGTCGTCAGTTTCGACAACAACAACAGTCACTGTTCATCAATCAGGAAAGCTGGCGTATGGGAAGACATACAAAGTGAAGAGCATCGAGTCGTCTCTTCAGATCCTCACGTTTGGGTTTGTCTCTTTCACCGTGCCTGCCGCTCCAGCTCGGTTGACTGGGGCAACAACCTCGCTCGTTGGAGTGAATAAGACATTCGTGACAGTATCGATGGACGGTCAAGAACTCCCAGCTGGAAAAGCCTTTTCGATTGTTGTGAAAGAGATGGAGGGAAATGTGGTGAAGCCAGATGCGACACCGATCACACTGTCAGGAACGATTGGAGGATCGAGTGGACTTGTAACGTCGTGTTCTTCGTCAGTTGAGATCTATAACAAGACAGGGACAGTTGAATATGGAAAGAAGTATCAGATTGTGTCGCTGACAGTTGATGGTAAGGCTGGAGTTGCGGACTCGACTGCTTCCTTCACTGTGCCTGACTCACCGTGCCGAATTGAAGGGACAGGAACTCCAAAGATGAATGGAGAAAAGACGGAAGTGTCAGTTGAGGTGATTGGGGTGAGTTTGTCGTCATCGATCACAGCAGTGACAGTTAGGCGAGGATCGACTCTGATCAACTCGAAATCGGTTTCATTCTCCTCTTCGACTCAGATCATCGCCACATTTGCGACTGGCGTCACAGAAAGCACATCATCACTCGCATTCGACGGAGAATATGAAATCCATGCGATCTCTGGCTTATCTGAATCGTTCATCAATGCTGGAGTGAACTTCACTGTGCCATCGCCTCCAAGAATCCTTTCGGCCTCGACGGAACTGGACACAAGTCGGAACACCCACTTCAAGATGCTCCTGATTGGAAAGGACTTGATGTCAGGAACAGTTTGGAAGATGAAACTGACTGGTCGAGACGAGGAGATCTTAGTGACAATGACAGGAACCCAAAATGGCGAATCGGAATGGGTGAAAGCGGGAGGACCGACTGAGATCGAGTTCGACTGTCCATACACCATCGCTTCTCTCACGAAATCGTCCAACGCTTCTGAACACATCGTGTCCAATGGTGTGCCCTTCACCACTCCTGTTGGACCAACACTGACCGACATTTCAGCAGATCTGGACTCGACTGATGCGAATACAGCAATTTTGACACTGACAGCCAAAAGGATTGCAACAGGTGACCACACTCTGGATGTATTTGACACAGCTGATCTTCAAGAAACAGCACTCTCCGTCGGGGTTGTCTCCTTCAGCGTCTCGACCGCTGAAGTCTCCACCACCCTGTCTGTCGTTGTTCATCCATCTGGACTGTTGGCATATGGAAAGACGTACAAAGTGAAGTTGCTCTCTTCGTCAGCAATCTCTTTCGCCTGTTCATCTGTTACCTTCCAAATGCCTGCTGCGCCAGCTCGGTTGACCAAGGCCTCCGCGACTCTTGTTGGAACAGCCAAAACTTCAGTTCAAGTGTCGATGGAGGGCCAAGAACTCCCAGCTGGAAAAGCCTTGTCGATTGTTGTGAAAGAGATGGAGGGAAATGTGGTGAAGCCAGATGCGACACCGATCACACTGTCAGGAACGATTGGAGGATCGAGTGGACTTGTAACGTCGTGTTCTGCGTCAGTTGAGATCTATAACAAGACAGGGACAGTTGAATATGGGAAGAAGTATCAGATTATGTCGCTGACAGCTAATGGTAAGACTGGAGTTGCAGACTCGACTGCTTCCTTCATTGTGCCTGACTCACCGTGCCGAATCGAAGGAACAGAAACCCCAACACTGAATGGTGCCCAAACTGAAGTCAGTGTCGTCGTCACCGGAGTCTCGTTCTCGTCTTCCATCACTGCAGTGTTTGCCAATCAAGGTCTAACTGTGATCGGCTCGAAATCGCTGAAGGTCGATTCAGACACCCAAATGACAGCCGTGTTCAATGCTGGGCTCCCGGGGACTGGGACTGTGTTGGAATATGAAGTCGAATATGAAATAAACGCCATCAATGCCCCTTTTGATTCGTTCATCAATGTTGGAGTGAAGTTCACTGTGCCATCGCCTCCAAGAATCATTTCGGCCTCGACGGAACTGGACACGACTCGGAACACCCACTTCAAGGTGCTCCTGACTGGAAAGAACTTGATCCCAGGAACAGTTTGGAAGATGAAACTGACTGATCGAAACGAGGAGATCTCAGTGACAATGACAGGAACCCAAAATGGCGAGTCGGAATGGGTGAAAGCGGGAGGACTGAATGAGATCGAGTTCGACCAAACGTACACCCTCTATTCTCTCATCAAATCAAACGATGCTTCTGAACACATTGTGTGCAATGGTGTGTCGTTCACCACTCCTGCTGGTTCGACTCTGACCGACATTTCAGCGGATCTGGATCCATCGAACCTGAACGAAACTATTTTGACTCTCACCGCAGAAAGGATTGCGAAAGGCGACCTCACTCTGGAAGTGTTCGATGCAGCCGATTCGACCCAGAAATCCATCGCACTTGGCTCCGTATCCTTTTCAACATCAACCACTCCAGTCTCCTCAACAATCTCAGTCGTGATTCGCCCATCTGGGAAGCTGGCGTATGGAGGGACTTACAAAGTGAAGACTCTCTCTTCTTCATCGTTGATCGTCTCGCACTCCTCTCTCTCCGTCCAAATCCCGTCACTCATCATAACCGTGTCATGTTCTCTGGATCTCTCAGACACAAACACTATCAATCTCTTCATTTCAGCAATTGGCCTTCCTCCATCGTCATCTTTGACTTTGACCGTTGTTGAAGTGGATGGAAACAACAATCCAATCGGCACTCCTTTCACCATCGACGGGGTGACATCGCTGGAGGAAGGGGAAGTGACACACAATCTTCCTCAGACAACTTCTCAATCCACTCTCCAGCAAGGAAACCGGTACAAAATCACAAAATGTGAAATGACCAATCACAAATCGGTGGTAGATGGAAATCTGATCTTCACTGTCCCTCTGCCTCCTGTCCTCACTGCTGTCCCATTCTCCTTCGCCTCGTCTGCTAACACCTCGTTCCGTCTGGTTTTGGAAGGAACTGACCTTCCAGCTGGAGAGACGTTCCTGGTCACACTCAATGCCTTCCCTAATCCGATCGAAGTGACATTTGAGACAACTACAACAGGCTCGTCGGCAAAGCTGCCGATTGGGGAGTTGCACATCTTCCAGTACCGCGCAACATATTCACTCGTCTCAGTTATTCACAAAGACTTCCCATCGATCTCGATCCCATGTACTGGCCTTTCGTTCACAACAGGAGAACGTCCATCTTTCTTGTTTCTGCATGTGAGTTCGTCCGGAAATGATGAGAATGAAGGAATTGGAAGTTCACCTCTCCGCACACTGCACAAAGCGCTGGTTAAAACGGAAACTGAATCAATTGAATCCCAAGGAATGATTATCATCGCTGATTCATGCTCGATTGGAGAATTGACCGAATTTGGGTCGTTGACAGAGGAGATGGAAGTGACAGTTGAAGGAGGAGAAGGAAGGAAGATCATCTGCAGCATCTCAGAAATGGAAAAGGGAGATGGAAAGAGGATGGGACAGCAGGAACCAATGATCTCATTGAAGAGGAACACACTCTCATTCTCGAAACTGATCTTCGAGATGAAGAAAGCAGACAGTTGGATTGGGAGTGTGTTTCTTGTTACAGAAGAAGGAGTTCTGTCACTCGAATCGTCAGAGGTTCGAAGTTCAGAAACGATTTCTCATCGTTTTGTGTGGATTGAGAAGACAGGATTGTTTGAAGGAAAGGAACTGGCCATCGCATCGATCTCGTTTGGAGGAAAAGGAAGCGTGATGGCAATGAATGAAGCAGGCAGACTCCGACTCGCTGCCTGTTCATTTGAGGGATTGTCGTTTGCATCAGGCGGAGTTGTGGTTGGGAAGACAGAAGGGGACATCCAGATTGAAGAGAGTGTGTTCTCGAAATGCGCGGGGCGAGAATTCGGGAGTGTGATCCGTCTCTCGACTGGAGGCGGCCTTTCGCTGTTGTCAAGCCGCTTCTTGAACTGTTCCACCGAAGTCAGGTTCTCCGAGAAGAGCAGTGGGGTGATGGGAGGAGGAAGTGTTGTGATTGAAATTGACACGAAACATAACACTCGCTCGCCGTCGTCATCTCAAATTGATCTCTCGGATTGTGTGTTCTCGGGATGCCGATTGAGAAGCACAGAGGGGTCAGGATGGAGTATTGGGGGGAGTGGATTCGCGATTGTGGGAGGAGGCGGAGAACGCCTCATTCTCCGACGAGTCCAGCTGTCCAACTGCTCGTGTGTTGGACTATCGAAGATGGTCGGATTCAGCGGCGGAGTTTGTGTTTGGAAGAAGAGGCCGCTGTTTGTGGACAGTCGAGGGCTTGTCTTGTCTGGCTGTTCGTTCGGATCCATCGAACTCCCTTCTTCCATCATCTCCTCCGCCTTCGCCGCACTGTAACACTATCTGCCCCTCTCACAGAAAACAACAACAACACCAACAACAACAACCTATCAGCTCATCCTCATCTCACCAAATATGCTCTTTTCCTGCGAGTCTGTCGATCGCTCAACACTTCCAGTCGGTGGAAGGACACAGACCGCCCTTTTCGTTCACCTCACGTCCAAACGGACCAACGCGTTCTTCTTTTGACAAACTTGTCCGACGAGCCATTGTGAACATGACTCGTCAACTTTCAGCAATTTCATTTATTTTAGCACACTATTCTTCCCCACCAAACCATTCAACAACAACAACATCCAAACCCACTCTCATGTCGTTTATTCTGTCGCAATCCAACAAACACTTCTTTTCACTCAGCCACATACATAAGAGCTCTGCTCATCGCCTTGCTTTCGCTCTTGCTGACACCACACACTTTGTTTCCATTATTTTGTTCCTTGCGCATCTCTGTCAAACGATCCTCTCCACAGATACGAGGCGTCACCCAGAGATACAAACTTGACTGTTTTGGACATTTTGACTAACCGTAGTGGTCAGACTTCTTTATCTGATTCTTCATTTCAGACATGTTCTTTTGTTTATGATTTCCACTGAATTAATCAGGTTGAAGAGTCAAAAGAGAAAGGGAAGGAGTATTATCATTGGTGAAAACTATCTCACGAGATTATGACATGTTAAAATGAGAAAAAGGACCGAAAACTGATCCATTCCCTTTATTTGAACCAATCCAGATGTCCATCATTCTTCTCGTCTTTCAGGCGATTTATTCTGAAACTATTCCGTTGGCACCTTATTTTGGAAGTATCTATGACAAACTTCCCACCATTAAACACGAAGCGGGAACATACGTTGGCTCGGGCATCCTCGTCGAAAGGAATGTACGTTATCTTCAAGCGGCTTATCCATCGACATCAGTGATGCCCCATTTATTGTAGGGTCCGATTGGGTTGTCATTGAATTTGAAGGCATTCATCATGCATACTCCGTTCGAACAAAACCAGTCGTTCAACTTCAATCTGGGAAGGTTGCTTTCATCACCAATACCTTCCAACCAAACTGCGTTCACAAGAATTCCCTTGTCGTCGCCAACGAAAAGGGTATGAGCTGTGCCGACACAACCGTCGAGGTTGTTGAATGGGATACTGGCAACTTCTCTATTGCGTCCGAAACGCCCTTCATCTGCAACCCCAACGTCCACACTCTGAATGTCAAACACTGCGATCTGAAGAACGTGAGATTCACCGGATCAAAAGGAGCACAACAGAAATTAGTCAGTCTCTCAAAAGCCATCGTCTCCAATTGCCACTTCTTCTGCTGCGATGGCCCATTGTCCGGTGGCATCTTCCCGGCTGTTCAAGCGATGAATGTGACACTTGATTCCGTCCTTGTGGAGAACTGCACAAACACTGTGGCTATCTCCGACAGTTTCAAGCCCAGAACCAGTTTTGTGACCATCACAAACTCCACTTTCCGATTCGGCTCTTCTGGAAAAACAATCCCTGACGGAGCTGGCCTTTGGATCCCCGCGCAAGCCAACATCACTCTTATCGATGTGATCTTCGCCAACAACACCGGAAGCCGCGATGGAGGCGGGCTCTATCTTGCTGGAGGGTACAATTCATCCCTTGTCAGAAATTGCCAATTTATCGCCAACACTGCCTTCAGGGGCGGTGGCATTTTTGTCGACCGTCCATCAGGTTCAGAACTAAAGAATACATGCTTCACTAACGTCACCTTCGCCAATAAAGGAAGACTGGGACATGACATTTACTTCGAGCGCATAGGCTCGAACGTTCTAGCGTCCAGCTTTGTGAACTGCACCAGCCGAAGCTCGTCTCCTCGTATCTACGATAATGGGGCGAGACAGGGATATGATTGGACGAATTCAGGCAGTTCATAGAGTTATAACTGGCACTGAGCGTCGTCCTTCTCCAGTCGGATGGGAACGAATTATGACTGTTGTATATGTTATTCGCCACACTTTGTCTCTAATTTTTCATTCTTCTGTTTGATGAGAGTTCTTGTTTTCTGAAAACATCTGAAAACTCACCAAAAGAGGAACGGGAGGAAAGAGAAGTGATAATGGCACTCCAGTGACTTTGAGTGCTTCCACACAATCCACAAACCTCCTCCAACGCGAGTCGGTAGTAAAGAGAGAACGAAACGGAGCTTGTAACGAAGACGAAAATAGATCCGAGAGAAATGAGGGCAGAAAGCAGATCAACACGACGAGAGGACGAGAATGAAGAGTCAACTCCATCGCCAACAGCGATGATGAAACCGCTGTCTTAAAAACATGAGCGAATGGATCCATTCTCTTGACCCGTCCTGTCTGCCGCATAAACCGACAATCCCCCACAAAACGCAAAAATGATACGCATTCAACAAAGTGCAAAGCGGTATGCGCGCCAGCGGAGAAGAAACGCATCCCAAAGAGGGTAGTTTTGACGGTGTGATTTCCATAAGGGGAGTTTCGGATTCACTCGAAAGAACAAGGTTTTGACGGGTGTATCAAAGTCGTGGAACATTTGCCGCCAGATCATTCATATGGCGGCTGTGTTTCTGCCGAATGGCGGGGCCATATGAGGAAGGGCTTGTCTCCCAAAAGCAGATAACGTCCAGTTCGTCAGCCAACCCCTCATCGTCCAGCCTCTGCAGAATGTCTTTCCACTGTGGCCGTTGAGAGGGAGACAAATATTTGCAGTCATAGGCACAGTCTGTTAGTCCTTCCAGGGAAAAGTTTATTAAAGAATCATCTTCGAAGGAGAGAAGACTGGTCGTGAAGATGAGACAAGCATGAAGAGAGAACGCGAATGTCAGAGTCGGCTCGTGATGCATACCAAGTTGAAGGAGCATGAGTAGCAATCCTGCGACTTTGAACGATTTCGGCGACGCCATTGCTAATGCGTTTCTGTTCTCACAGCACCACGAGAGGTAGGGCCCAGCAGGCTGCAACACCTGCTCATAGAGGATCTGCAGAATCGAGTCGAAAGAATGAGTTTGAATGTAGATTCCAATGTGGAGTGGTTTACCCAGCATGCTGGAAAGGATGATAGAGAAGAGATGATGATGGGATTCTGCAGTCATGTTGTCTATAATCCACGGTATCGTTGGTGTCAAACGAACAAAGAAGCCAGAACAGACCAACGAGAATGTTTTGTCCATAGTAATGCATTTGAGGATATCACCCAGCAGTTGCAGCGAGAGATGCACAATCGACTTGTACCCACTTGTCAGGAGTGTCAGAAACGCTGCAAAGAAACGGTCTGGGCTGTCTTTTCTACCTGGAACGAGTCTCGTGAACATCCCTCCTATATACGTACCGTTCTGAAAGTGTGGTAATAGTTTTTCCAACACAATTTCAGCCTTATGCAGGGCAGCATCATCCAAAGTGTTTCCTCCAGCGATTTAAACCGAGCTGAAGGAGGAGTGAGGAAACGAGGAAGTGTAGATGATTGTTTCGAAGAGCGTGGATAGTGTTTGTTAGGGCGCGACATTCAAAAGGAGAACGAAGATTCTGATCACACCCACTCTTTTGCATTCACAGTTCATCACCATTCCGAAAGACACAATTCGACAAAGAGTACTCGAAAATGCTGAAGGTATAGAACAGAAAACCAAAATCGTCAAATTGAAAATCACTGCCTCTTGTCTGTCTGCACAGCGTTGTACGAAAACTTCACGCCATTCAGAAGATAGTCAAAAGGGTTGTTGAACTGACAGGCTTCCGCCATACGCAGAGGCGCATTCTCTCTCATCTGTGTGCCCAAGATGTTCACTGGCAGACTCCCCGACGGTGTTGGTCGTGGAAGGAGGTGGAGGGCGAGTGGTCACTGTGGGCTGAGTTGTGCGGGGCGGAGAGAGAGTCAGCTGCATCATCATCAGCCCCGATTCCAACATACGCGAGCAGAAGTGCATCAGCCTGAACGGGACGAGGTTCTGGCCGAGCGCGCCGAGCCGTGACGAAAACTGGAAGAGATCGGGCGACGAGAAGAGTTCATTCAGAATGATATCATACCCGGCCAGGATCTGTCAACTTTAATCAATCATCTATTGGAACACACATTGGTTCTCGAACGATAACGGTTCAGATATTTCACGTCAGACAGCGGTGGTCGGTCGTCAGGGGAGAGAGACAGGTACTCCGACACCAGACTCGCCAACTCCGCGTCCTCCCAATTGTGGATCAGAGGCATCACACCAGCCTTGATCTGCCGAGACGCAGTCACCGCGTCCTGCTCCGCGAACGGAACCTGTTCAGTCTCCATTTCCCATAAGACTAGGCCGAGCCGAATAATCGTCACATTCATTTCATCGTATCCTCTTTCCGCCTTCTCAACTTCGTTCTCGCCCTCCATCGTCTCCTGCTCAGGGGCATTCCATAACTTTTTGGATCAATCAGAAAATTCCTCCGAAACAAGAGA
The DNA here is from genome assembly GCA_033064195.1 of Blattamonas nauphoetae. Taxonomy (NCBI): domain Eukaryota; phylum Preaxostyla; order Oxymonadida; genus Blattamonas; species Blattamonas nauphoetae. The sequence continues at coordinate 406,956 of JARBJD010000024.1, read as the reverse complement.
AGGATGCTCTTTCACTCCTCGGAGAAATACCAGGGATTCTCAACTTAGGTTCTTCGCACACTCATATGAGATAGAAGTTGATTTAGTCTGTGGTATTGATATGGAAATTCCACAACATCGGATTTTATTATGAATGGGTCAGATCAATTCTATCAATAACCTCAACATGCTCGCTTTCATCCTGACATCAGTCGTTTCAGCTTTCAAGTTTGACCACTACGAATTCAACGTGGAACACCTGACGTTGAAGAACGGGTTTGAGGCTCACTTTCTCATTCTTCTCTCCGAACAGCACGGCCTACTCTCTCCGTGTCAGCAATGAAGAAACGCTATATTTCAACTACATGGGCAATGTTCATCTTCCATCTGAATGTGAACATCTCACATGGTCGACAAATGCATATTCGATTGTGAGTTCGCAAGGAAAGGCTGTCTGTGAGAATGTGGGAACCATTGAATCCAGCAAGTTCACCATGATTCAGCCAGGTGGATTCTTCACCCCGCCAATTGGCCTGCGTTCTGTGTATCAATCAGCGAGTGGAAATGTCTTCCAGATTGACCTGATGTGCAACCGAGTTGAATCGATGCGTGTTTCGCGTTCCACAAGCGGATCTTACCTGGTGACATGGAACAATCCGGCAGGATGTGCTCGTTATGTGGGATAGAAGCGAATGAGGACCGAATTATGATTTATACACACCGTTTTTCGTTTGCAGAGTTATTATTGGTGCCACTGTTTTGGATACCACACCCATTTCACTGGAACCAAGTATGTTGAAAAATACTCTGAGATAAAAGACAAACATGAATATGGAGCAAGGGGTGGAGACAGGAAGAGAGGAGTGGGAAGAGGGGTGGTTGGTGGAGAACGTGGACGAAAGAGTTTCGAGATGAAAGATATTCTTTATTTCCTGCCACGGTTTGATCATTTTTTCGCATTTCTGAACAAAACAAAGAGAATGGTATAACAGAATGAAGAGAGATTGAAAAAGAACTTGTTCAAGTGATGATGTTGTTCACTGTGGGGAGATCGCCATCCAACAGTCCTCCAATTGAAATTATCTGTCGAAATGACGAATGTGATCGAAGTTCCAGATGGCTGTATGTTATTTTCTTTCCTTCAAATGATGAACCATGTCTTCCTCTCTCTCTCCAGATTCGTTTGTGAAACCAATCAGCTCGGGAGGCTTTGGAAGTGTTGTTGAAATGATAGAAAATTCAACTCAGGAACATTATGCGGGGAAGATGATACCGTGTGTGACACCGAAAGACACAGAACGGATTGACCGTGAAGTTAATCGACTTCGAAAGTTCGCTCATCCAGGAATTGTGAAACTGAAAGAAGTTGCAACGATGGGGAACATGAAAGTGATTGTGATGGAACTGGGAGGACAATCTCTTTCGGAGATTGTGAAAGACTACACATCAAGGAAAGCTCTGATGCCTCGCGATGTTTGTTCATTATTTTGTGATTCTTCGCTGTTTTGTTGTTGTTCGTTGATGAATACTTTCCCTCTCTTCTCATCATTGAGTGATTCTTCTCTGATTTGAGTTGTTTCCATCCATTTTGTCTCTTTCTGTGACCGGTCCACCTTTTCATGATTTTCAGGTTGTTTACCGTGTGATGGTGGATATCGCGTCAGCTCTGGCAATGATGCACAGTGAGGAGGGTGGACGGACAGCACATGGAGATGTGAAGTTGGAAAATATTCTTCTTTTCGCAGGGGGAGCCTTCAAACTGTGTTTGTCTTTCTCACCATTAGCATCTTTTCTCTCATTCATAATTTTGGTTTTCTCTGCTTTCTTACCTTCTTTTTCCATTCTCTCATTGATCTTTTCCTTCTTCTTTTATTTCTTTTCACATTTTTGGGACTTCAGGTGATTTGGGGGCAGCGGAATCGGAAGATGTGAGCAGCACACGTTCGGTGATGTCTCAACTGTATGTGTCGCCAGAACGAATGGAATCAGAAACAGGAAAAGCGACGTGCTCATCGGATGTGTGGGCGTTGGGGATTGTTCTTCACTGGCTTCTGTTTGGAGAACCGCCTTTCAAGTCTCAGAATGCGGCTCGATTGTTTCGTGAGATTGGGTCGTTCAAAGTGTCGATGATTGGCGAGAGTTGTGGAGGAGAAGAACGAGCGCTTCTGATGCGAATGTTGGATCCTGTTTGTTTCTTCAAATTTCTCTTCTTTCTTCATGACTTCATCATTTTAGCTTTTTATTCATTATTTGCGATTTTCTTGTTTTCTCTTCAGAACCCAGAAACTCGAGTGACGAGTACTCAATTATGTTCGTTTGGAATGTTTCGTTGCATTGTGAACACGACATCCGCACTGTGGGTCCTGAAAGACGCCGACGAAAAAACACTCCAAGATGCAATAAAGAAAATACTCGAAATGGAAGCAGAACTGACAAAGATAAAGGAGAAACTGGCCAAATCGGAATCCGTAAGAATAGAAGCTCAAGCACAAGTCAAAAGATTGGAGCAACGACAGTTTCATCAACCTCAGCCGCCACCCCAAGTTGGAGCAGCAGCAATCGCACCGGTTGATTCGACGAAATGGACAGTTTCTGGAAATGTTTTTACAAAAAAAGGGAAGTCATACACCACACTTCTCTCGTCTATATTTGGGACAACAGTAGCTCGTCTGTCATTCACAATCAGAGCAGGGCCGAACAACTCTTTCGCAGTTGGGATCATCTCGTCCAGTCTGAGGAACAAGGCTCTCACATTTTACTTTCCCAATCTGAAGGGAGGAGCAGGATGGGAATTACATCAAGATTTCCGATACGCCATACAGAACAACAAATTGACAAACGAGGGATCAGCATGTTTGTCAGGAAGAAAGGGACAGCGAGTGGTGTTGGAGGCAGATGGACGAGAAGGCAAGAGAACACTGAAAATGTCGCAAGATGGACAGACACAGCAAGTCTTCTTCACGAACATCCCAGTTCCCTTCAAATTCGCTGTGTACATCTTCGAAAAGAGTGATGCAGTTGAGATTGAGTCAGTTGAAGTTGTGAGAGAGGCACAAATGGTTGGAGGAACTATTGCTGTCAAGATGGATGAATAATGTTGGAACACACCACTTCACACTTACCTCATTCTTTTCTCTCTCAACAGGGTTCTCATTCTCACCCCATGATCTAATAAGCACTGTTCACTTTGATATCTCATTTGTGTGATTCTTTTGAAGCGTCTGGTTCACACCCTCCTCCTCCCACTCTCATCATTCGGCCTCCCAAGCGAGAAATGCCTTCTGTTCGTGAGTTCTTTTCTTTTGAAATAGCTTCTTTCATTTTCTCCCTTTTGGAGGCATTTCTATGGTTTCTCTATTCCAAACCGCAATTTGTCCATTGTTATGATGACTTTCGACAATGGAATAGTCCCATGATTAAATGGTTGACATAGTATTCGGAAATCTCGAAGCTCCTAATTAGGAATTATTCAAAAGTGTGTTGCTTTCCAAATTAACGAGTTTTCTGCAGTGATTGTTCTCTACCTCGCGACTCTCATCTCATCCAGTCGGATTGTGGACATCGTGAACAGCGATCCGACGTCCACTTGGGTTGCAGTTGATTATCCTCGACATGTCATGACCGCAGCAAAGATGCGACTGATGAGTGGTCTGCCGGCGATCAAACGTCGAGAAATGACGTGGGAAGCTCCATCGAATGTCCCCAAATCGTTCGATGTTCGTGAAAGATGGCCCGAAGCCGGAGTGCCAGTCCGCGCTCAATTGGACTGTGGATCATGCTGGGCCTTTGCCACAACCACAGCAGCATCGATCCGATTCAACATCAAGGGCCACGATTATGGCATTCTCTCTCCGCAAGATCTGGTGTCGTGTGACAGGTATGACTCTGGCTGCCGCGGAGGCGGTCTGATCACTCCTCACATATACATGGAAGAGACAGGAGCAACAACCGAAGCTTGCATGAGCTACAAGTCGTACACAGGACGCGTTCCAACGTGCCCGTCGAAATGTGACAACGGAAGCACAATTATCCGTCACAAATATGAGAGCATTGCCAGATACACAGTGGACGATGTGATGGAGGGATTGATGAACGACGGGTTTGCATACTCCCCTCTCCGCCACATCATCCTCTTCTTCCCCAAAATTATCTCTCCCTTGCCTCTCTGACCTCTCTCTCTTCTCCATTCCCTTCAGTCCAATGTATTTCGTCTTCACTGTGTACGACGACTTCGCGAAGTACCGTTCTGGGATCTACCAATACAAGACTGGCCGACCGGGCGACGGCCACGCTGTGACTCTGATGGGCTGGGGCGAAGAGAACGGAGTGAAGTACTGGCTGCTGCAGAACTCGTGGGGCGAGGACTGGGGCGAGAACGGCTTCTTCCGGATGAGGCGAGGGACAAACGAGTGTGGATGCGAACAGTCTGGGTTTTTATCTGGTTATGTGCAATGAGCAGTTGTCTGCTCTGTTTCGAGTGCTTTCTTTGAGCGATTTCTGTTATCTCCTTGTCTTTCTCGAGTGTCTCCCCTTTCTGCTTTTACGGCTTGTTTTCAACGATTCGAAATTAACCATCGACTCTTTTCCGTTCCTGGGTACAAATCTCTTTTTTGAATTTTGGAGAAGTTGAGAACAATGAGAATGATCTTGTTCTTCCGATGAATAGAGTTGCTTCTCGACAAGATCGAACCAAAAAAAGTATTTTCGCGATTTCTTCTCGAAGACTGTGATTCTTTGATTGTTCTCCTCACTCGTCTCTTCTTGACTGTTATCGCAGAATTGAACATTGAGTCTTAAACACCCGTCATCTCCCATATTCAGGCTTTACGTGAATCCTCGTTCGTATCAAGTTTTTTTTGACCAAGATTCCATACTCTTGATTGAAATTTTCTATCTTCATCAATCATTATATCTCTCAATTCTCTCTCTTGAGTCATATTGCTTTTCTGTCCTTTTCTATCTGATCAAGATTCTCCCTAGACAATATTTGCCCCAGGAATGAGTGATTGTCTATCAATCTCACTGGAAACAAATTTTTCCGGGTCTATCGAATCTGGAGAAAGTTTTGTCGATGAGATAGCACTTTCCTCGGAAATCCCGAACACATCACTCGCATCCTTCCTGCAGGAGTTTGTGGCAGGTGATAACGATCTTTCTTGGACTGTGTGTTGTTCTCCCCCATTTTCAACTTTCTGCAGAGATTGATGGAATGGTTTGTTGAAGCGGTGATTGGAGCGGAACTGTTCCGAAATGAACACCCCTCTGCCCCGCCTCTGACCTTCGAGAACATCCGAATTGACTCTACCTCTACAGTCATGATCGGTTTTCTCCTTTTCTCCTTTCATCATCTGAACAGCTTTTCCCTTCTCGCCACATGAACCATCGAATTCTGGTTCTCTTTCTTCAGACATCTCCACCCTCTCCAAGTTCTTTTTGGACACCCACCGGACTCTCGTTGATCAGAAACGACTAATTCCTCCACTTGACTACAAAGAAACGACACTTGTCTACTCGCGCATTATGGTTGCCCTCGTCGAACATTTCGTTGCTTCTGGCGATCTCATTCTCAAAAACCCATCTCCAACAGATCACTTCCAGTATTTTGAACTCGTTATTCATAAGTTTCTTGAACAACACCACCTCATGGGAATCACGTTACCTGGTGTCATTGGTCAACTTTTTGTGTATGAGATCCAATCACCTTCTGCTCAAGACTTTTTTATTCCAACCCAAAATTCATTTCTGTGTGGAAATCAAGTTGAACATTCTGATCAATTTCTTGATGCTGTTCGACAGGTGAAGGAAAAACATTCGATGGAAGTCGTGATAAAGCTGTATTTCGACTGGAAAGAATGGGTGACCATGATGGAGATGGTTGAAAAGGGAGAAACAACATTGGTGTGTCTTCGTCCTTCGGTCATTGCTCCTTAGACAGATCCTTCCTTCCTCCAATCTCTCTGTTTCCGACGAACACTCGAAGGTCTCCAAGCGAAGCATCAACACATTGCCATGCCGCCACAAAAACGAAGAGAGCCGTGACACGGAGTCCTCGTCGGAGGATCTTAATTCTGAACACCCTCGCCTTCCTTTTCTGTTCAACAACTCCATCCACTCCTCATCGACAATCTCGGCTGATATACATCTCCCATCCCAACACTCCTCTTCCTCTTCAGTCCACCAACTCCTCTCATCGCCGCCGCCACCTCATCTGAATCAGCTCCCCTCACAAGAGGCCTCCAGAATACATTCTTATCAGATACTCTCAGTTCTCCATTCATTTCTCTCCCAATCACAAATCAATACCTACCCATGGAAACTCCGGTTTTACAGCTCACCTGAACAAGACCAGGAGCTCATAACGGCCGACCTCCAAACGCCAGTCTGCCTTGACGAGAGGTTCGGCCCCTCACTGTTCGACGAACCAGACGACATCAAGATGATCCAATCTCTCATTCGATGCAGGCATGTTGTTCAAGAAACGCAGTCGATACAGTGTATTGATGATCTGGACAACTTTCTCGGTCCTCTCATCGGTGGACTGAACACCTCCAGTCAGGGAACACGCACGTATTGCTTCAATCTCTTCATCGAAATCATCAAATTCCTTCCCTTTTTTGATCCTCGTGCTGACCAGTTTCGGACTCTCCGAAATGCGTTTCAAGCGAAATCAAAGACTGAACAGAAAGCACTCCTGTATTTGTGGCGTGTTTGGTTGTCCTCCCGAACGATAGATCGAAATGAACCGAAGATGTGTCTCAAAGACTTTGATTTTAAGGGTTTTCAGACAGCTAACCTGTCCCACTCCGACTTGTTCAGTGAAGCTTGTCAATTTGTCATCGCTCTTTTTTCCTCAGCCAATGCATTAATATCCAATCAATGGAGATTCGACTTTATTCTACATTTTGAGAAGAAAAATCACGTCTTGGACCGTCTCGCAGACGATCCAGGTCCATGGTCCAACCACAACCCAACCACACTTCATCTCACTCCTCCACACGTCGTCTTCGCAACGTTCATGTCTATCTTTCACGGCTATGATTTTCATACAACACTCACAGAACTCATCACAATCGATTTACACTCAAGTCCACACAGGATACTTACATCCGTGAATCCGATTTTCTATCTCAACCACACCTCAATCGCCCCCAAACACAGACGATCCTTCATCCCGATGGATCTGATCTTCGAACGGTATCTCCGCGATCGTCCAATCGCTTTCTTCAGACACACACCAGTTCTGGGTGTCCGCAGTGTGAGACGGTTCCTCGTCACCCCTTTTGTCGGACTCCACTCTCTTCTTCTTCGATGTCCACAACTCTCTCTTGATGAACACACTCTTCACCATCTCATTCTCATGTTCATGGCCAATCGCTCATCACAGGATGCCACTCAGACAGAAATAAACACACTCTTTGCATACTATCCTCCTCCTCGCCTCATCGACACTCTGCTCACCCCTCCACACCTCGTCAGAGAAAATTTCTCCATCCGGCGTGATTTTCTCCACGTCGTCGCTGGCTTTGGTGTCTTCACTTCTCCCTTCGGTGCATGTTCGTCTCTCGGCAAAGTGTTCAAGATACTGATTCCCTTCGATTCGAATCCGGAGGAGTTCGAAATGGGATTGCAGAGTAAAGTTGGAGATATTGTTGTGTCACTCCATTGGCTCAACATACCTGCACACTTCGACTCACCACTCATCTGCCATCTTCCTGCTCTGAATAGTGCTCAGCGAGGCATCCTCCAAACTCTCTCCTCCTACTCTGGCATCGTTTCTCTCGTCATCCCTCACACATCACTGTTTATCAATGAAAGTTCATTCCATATTGTTTCACAAGGAGACGATCTAAACCATCGCCTCATTCTAACTTCGGTGTACTTGCGATTTTTGGCATTTTCAGGTCTGTCACATCTCGTTTTCATCCATCCACAGAGATGCATGAGTTCCTTCTCTCACTCCATGGTGCATTACAGTTTTCATCATATCTGTTGTCTGTTCTTTCTATCTTCATCTTTTCAGATCTCCCTTTCCTACACTCGTGTCTGCTGCCTTCGAGTTCTTCCATCGACTCGTCAGTGTTTTGTCTGATGCTGATCGGATTAAGTTGGCGGAGCGAGGTTTGTTGGATCATGTCATGTTCGCTGTGTCGAATTCATCATTCTTGGATGACTACGAGAAAGGGGTTGCTGTGATTGGGATGATCCTTGACACAATCCGACGAGAAGATCAGAAGCGGAGAATGATGGACTTCGACTTTTATCGTGGTCTGAGTGCCTAAACGGGAATTTCTTCTCATCACTTCTGACGCTTCCACCACGATGAAGCGTTCGACTCTCTCGTCGTCTGAATCCCCAGTCGTGAAGCGCATCAAATCTCCAACGTGTCCAGACGAACGAGCCATGCTCTGAGTATCAGCCATCTGGAAGGCCCGAATCATAATTCGATCATGCACTTCTGTCATCATCCTCAGGAGCTGACACCGTTTTACCACTTTTGGCCCAACCTGTCATCTCATGCCATTAGTTTGTTGCCATCCTCGGTACTCTCTCTCCAAAGTCTGTTTTGACTGGAGCGCCACTATAAAAGGTAAATACCAGACAAAAAATAGTTGTTGAATCGAGCGTTTGAAGGGATTTCGAGTTTTTGTGTTTTTTGACATCCGACCCTTAACTTGTATCTTACAACTTCAATGCTCACCGATCTCTCTGGGACTCATGACATAGACTCTCGCAATGGAATCAAACCCCCTGAAAACACAGTCTGTCTCCTTTTAGTCACGAGTTCCTTCTCATTCACGATTCAAAATCATCTCAAACTTTCACAATTTTCATTCATCTTTGGACGAATGTCATCATTTTCCTTCTACTAAGTTTTCACTCCTCCGCATATTCTTGCTTTCGAATTCAGATGCGATTCTTCACAGAATGTCTCACCAAGTTCAAGAATGGCGACGAGAAAACGAAAATGGAAATGGTTCATTCTGTCCAATCACAAGTCCTCTCGGGTTTGTTTGACATGCATCATCAAATTATGTCATCATTCGTCGTTTCTTCCACTTTGCCAATTGTTTCTACTCATTGCCGTCATCTGCTTTCTCATCTTTTTGTCGTCAGATGAACAAAGAGTGGGTGATCTGTGTTCGTGTGTGGTGTCGAGTGGATTGTTGGAAGAATTGTGCCGCACATTGTCCGAACCTTGCTCTGACCATCTCTTCGTTTATTATTCACATCTTCTCACTTCTTCCCTTTCTTCCTTTTTCTGGCTGTGTTTGGTGGTGTCAGGTGTGTGTGACAGGTCTTGTTGGTGTGGTTGTGAGTGGAGCATCGCTGCCTGTTCGTGGTCGAGTGAGCTCTCTTCTTCCTTCACTTCTTGGTCTGATCTCTGTCTGTCACCTCCTCTCTTCTCATCTTTCTCTCTTTTTTTCTCTTGTGTGATAATTATTGTGTTCATGATTGTATTTGTGTTTGAATGAAACTCAGAAGACGGAGAATGGAGTTGGAGAAGCAGCGACACGAGCGATAGGGTATGCTTCTTCATCTCCTCATCCTATCTTTCGTCTTCTTTCTCCTCTCTGATCATGTCCTCTCCTCTTTTCATGTGTGGTTATCCTGATGCTGTTTCGTGTGTCAGGCATCTGTGCAGTGTATGTCTGTCATCGAACGACGTGGATGGAATTCTGAATTGTGGAATTGTTGAAGGGCTGTGCTCGCAATGTGTGGAACTGATTTCATCATCAAATAGAAGTGAGAGCTGGAAAACACAAATCGTGACAGTGATTGGTGGACTGGACTCACTCTGCGCTGGCCTTGGTGAGTTCGTTCGGAATGAGAAGGAGAAGAAGACGAAAGAGAAGGAAGAGAAGAGCACGAAGAAGAGTGGAGGACAAGAAGGCATTTTCGAGGATGCAGAATCGGAGTTTTCACTTTTGAGTCGGAGTTCATCAGCGCTCTCTCTGATCGAGACCACGCTGGGCGAGATACTGACTGAACTGCAACGACAGAAGCAATCAACTGAGATGGATCAAGAACGAAAGGCGCTTCGGAATGAAGTCGCAGGAGTTCTGATGGAACACTTTCCTCACACATTTGTGACTGGAAAAGAGAAGGCGGATGGAGTGATTGGACTGGACATTGGAAAAGAGAGAGAGAAGTTGGAATCACAACTGCAGCAGAAGATGAAGGAGATGGAAGCAGAGAGGAGGCGTGAGAAAGAAGAAATGAGAGTGGAGAAGCAGAAGATGGCTGGTGAGAGGCAGAGAGAGAAAGAGGAAATTGCACACTTGAAGCTTCGTTTGTTCTTGTTCGAAGGGAAGTAACTCCTCGATAAGTTGCAAGTTATCTCAGTAGCTCACAGAAAGATCCCTTGTGTACCACTTCACACTTTCCTTATTTAATACCACAATTTCGGATGATGGTTAAAACCTTGGCATGAGTTCAGTATATATGGGACGGTTCAGAATGTACTGAGGTTACACCATTCATGGAATTTGGAACTTTCCTGCAAATCTTACGAACCATAAATACGAAACTTTTTTCGAGCAAGGAAAGATGACAGCTCACCGCACCACCCTCTCACTTGCTGACATTGAGAGAGTCCTTCGCGAGAACGGCTGGCCGCAATTCGCGGCGTTCGAGGCAGGACTCAGCATCCAACTTTTTTCTTGGACATCGTTTGCAGACGGATGCCGACAGCTCATCGCATTTCAGCAAGCACAATCGTTTCCAACCCTTTCCAGACAATCGTTGGCACAAATCGTTGGCTGCTCTCCCAACGTGGCTAGCAAGGCAATCCATGGTCCATACCATGAAAAACAAGAACACGTCACAAATGCTGTTCTTTCAAGGGCACAGGTTGGGCAGCTGCTGGACGAGATTGAGAAGGACAGTGAAGAACTCAAACTGTGGACCACTAGCGATCTGGTTCGATGGGTCTTGCGGGCATCCGGAAAAACAACACTTTCAGTATCTTGGCCGTATGAATTCGTCAATCGACACAAAGACAGAATCTGCTTCCACACCATCAACGAAAGGGATTCATCGAAAATGAAAGTCGAAATCGAAACAATCATGACACACTTTGCACGTCTCAAAGTCGAAATTGAAAATGTGCATCCCTTGCTACTAGTGAACTGTGACGAAATGGGGTATCAACAGAGAAAGGATAACAGACCTCAACGTCTTATAGGATCACAGAGGCTCAGAAGAATTCCACTTAATTATCCGACAGATGAAAAGGAGATCAAATTTTCCATCATGGGCGCCATCTCCCTCTCTGGCCGCCGATTACCCATGTATGTATCACTGAAACAGCCACTCAGTGAAGACCAATCACGACAGTACGGACTGGACCTGGAGCGCGAAATCATGTTGGATTCTTCACCAAAAGGAGGATTCAACTGTGAGGTTTACCAAAGATGGCTTGAATACGTGCTCATTCCCTACGTGAAGGCAATCAGAAAGGAGATAAAGAAACCACACGCTAAGGCAGTCCTCATCCTTGACAACGTAGCCTTCCATCTCTCGACAGAATCAAGAGGGATGTGTTCCGATCATGGAATATCTGTCTTTCATCTACCTCCCAATACGACTCATCTGCTTCAGAGTCTGGACCGTTTAACCTTCGGAATTGTGAAGAAGACAGTAACCCGAATCAAACTGTCGACCGGGCCAGTTCCACTTCCAGTCACAATCCAACAAGTGTTTTCAGGATATCAAACTGCAACTACCCTCCACAACATTCAATCTGCTTTCCTCATGAGTGGGATTGGAAATGAGTACGAACCTGAGGGACCAGTCGCTGTCTTGGACGATGAACACATTGAACTCATCTTGAAAACAGTCAGAGCCGACAATAGCGATGAAACTGTGCAATCATTCACTCAAAATTAAGTCTTTTTCTCCTTTATTGTTGGTTTAATACTCCATTTTCTTCACTTCTCACTAGTTTTCCCATAACATCTCTCTATGTTGAATCTCTACAAAGATCAGGATAAAGATATCGTCGTTTCCGGAAAAGATGTTCAAGCAAAACAATTATCATGGGGTGAAGTGGTATGCCGGAAAAGTTCCAAATTCCATGAATGGTGTAACCTCAGTATGGGTTTGGCGATTTCTGAGCGATATGATGTGTAAAATTCATCCAAAGTAATGAAAGCATATTTCTCACTTCATTTCCACCATTTCACGACACTTTTGAGACAGAGACTATTTTATATAGTTCAAAAACACCGAAATGAAAAAAGAGGGTGTTGAAGACAACTATCCACAACTCCCTGCCCAACAACCAACGAACGACGTCCCGTAGTGGGAAAAGATTGTTGTTTGAGTAGGATCCGGATACAGCCATGAATGGGGGAGATTGCTGAAGAAAACACTGTTTTCCAATTAAACAGAAAAACACTGACGATCAATGTCGTGATACGCACAAAATCTTCGCCAAATACTACGAGGAGCACCCATATGAAGGTATCAAATTTGTACACATGAAATCCAAAAGCTGGTGACAGAAAGTGTTAAGGATCCAGCTAGGAATCGAGATCTTCAAAGAGACTATCAGAACAATATTTAAGGAAAGAACCGTCGGCAACACGTAAGGACTGATCTTAATATGTCAAAAGCAATCTTCATTCAGATGAGAGAAAAAGTTGGATGAACGAAAAAAGCAATGGGTATGATCTACCAACTGTCATGAAAAGGAACTTGAATCGAAAAATTCATCATTTTCCCTCATCTTCATCACATTTAAATACGTATTATGAAAACACCAATGCTCAGCTTCACAGGGGGAACTGTGGTCAACGTGTTGTTTGTCTCGATCACCTCACCAACAAGTTTCTCGTCTGTTTTTTGTCTTAAACTACAAACTTTAGATGTGTGAGAGGTCAATCCATATGAAATTTCGTCTCCCATATATACTGAACCCCTCCCCATATATACTGAACTCCCCATACATACTGAACACCTTCCCATACATACTAGCCCTTCCCATATATACTGAACTCATGCCAAAACCTTGGCATGGGTTCGGTACGTATGGTAAAGTTCGGTTTGTATGGCACAAGTTCGGTATGTATGGCAAGGTTCGGAATGTATGGCACGAGTTTCCGATGACTGGCCAAGTGTCGGGAAGAGTGTCAAGTCAACTTTTTTCTTTTTTTCCCATTGATTCGTCGATTTCATCACACTTTTCTCAAAAAAGGAGAGAGAAATCAATGAATGTGATGTGAAAGTGAACTAATAAAACGGATTGGTACAGAATGACCATTTTAAAGGTGTTCAAAATGAGTGACAGTCCCGAACTGGGCCACATCATCGACTTTGACAAACGCATCTCTTTTCGTTTGTGGTCATCTTTATTTCTCACAATATGAAAATCTGATAAATATGAGATCAATGAGTGGTTAAGTCGGCAGAAATTCGAGATTTATGAAGTGACGATGGTAAATTCTTAAACAGAAAAAAGGAATGGGATTCTTTCTCGAGTATGTTGCACGTCACCGTTTTAACATATTGTATCGCCCTCAAAAATCTATTTTAATGGTGTTTCTGAAATATTTGATGAATAGGAGCTGAAATGAGACAGAAAAGTCAGATCATCACTCTTCTCAAAAATTACACAATTTTTTCTTTCCCATCACGGTATCCATTCTTTGCATCGAGATCCTTGCTTTATACATCATGTATAGGTGATCACTAGATGTTGGATGTTCGGTGCGAGCCATAGACCAAAAAAAACGGCATGGATTTAGTTGGTGAGGTAAAGTTTAAAGTATGAGGTAAAGTGTAGTTGGTGAGGTAGGGGTTTAGATCGTGAGGTAGAAAAAAGGTTTGAATAGTTGGTCATCCGCAGGTTGAAACAGACAAATCAGAACTAAAACAATCTCATCGCCTCTTTTCGATGAAAACATCAGAATTAGAGCAGTCTCGAGAGGATATGTCTGACGAAAAAGTTGTGGTGAAAAACGAAACTCTTGAAAACAGTCAATGCATCCTATCTTCAGGTTCACTATATTTCGACTACTGTCTGTTTTGAGCATTATTTTGTGATAAATACATAATTTCTAAAAATAAACATCCATAGAGTGAAAAAAGTGAGGTTTTTTCTGATCACATTGAACGGAGGAATTATAAGGTTTTAGGCAAATCATTCGATTCTATCCCTTCGACACCTTCTCCTGTTGTCTCGTCCTGAACAAAAATGACCAAAATGTTGTGAGCTCTATCATGGTTCGTCAGAAAACCCCACCTCACATACTAAACTTTGGCACTACCTCACCTACTAAAGTTTACCTCACCAACTAAATCCACGCCAAAAAAACCTTACAAACATGGATCGACAAGGTTTGTCCTTTGGTCCCTGAGTTCTTATGAAGCATCACTAATATTTCGTGGTATGATGTATATTTCCCCTATTGACCCGTTCATGATATTTCAGCATTTTGGACTCTGAAACATAGTGAGGAAAATCGAAAAGACATACTGAGGTTACACAATTCAGGGAATTTGGAACTTTCCTGCAAGAAGACAAGAAAAATTACGAACCTTTCTTCCAGCTTCGATTCGCGTCATGTCACTACTAGACCATAATAGTCGTCGAGGTGTAGAGAATCTTCCGCGAGAAGGACTGGCCATCAGATGTTGATCTCGCGTTGGAATCTGCGTTCGACTGTCAACCCGACAAAAAGGATCGTTTCAAAAAGATGAAATTTTGCAGAGCGTGCTGACAACGATATTGAACTGTAGTTTGTAGATGACGTGACTCAGTCTCGTAATAGAATGTGATGGTGGAAAGAGTACATCAATCAATCCAATAACAAACTGAGTATCAACAGGTTTCAAAAAAAGTTCCAAATTCCCTGAGCCATGTAACCTCAGTACCTTCCGAACCGTGCCATACGTACCGAACCCATGCCAAAACCTTCGAGTGAGAAGAGAAGTGAGAAAGTAGTCCTGTGTCTTCTTTAAATATCCGATCGTTCTGTTCGTCCCATGGACAAGTTTTAATCAGATCACCATCTGTGTATTTGTTGAATGAACTTCACAACCAAGACCTCATCCGAAGGTATTCACATTTTATCCCCATTTTCATTTCATTGATTCAGAATACTCTCCATTCCTGAACTGGAATCCAGATCTACCAAACACTGTCCATTCTGTGTCACATTCCTTTATCTCTCTTGTTTCATTGGTCAGAGCTAACTACCATTTTGATGAGGAGCTTCTTTGTAAGTCTTCATCGTTCCTTTCTTCGATGAATAAGAATTTGTGTTCTTCAATGGACGTTGATTCTTTGTTGAAAGAAATTGGACAAAGCTCCAGAAACTATGCTGCAGTCTTTGTGGATTCGGTCACGATTCTCTTTTCTTCGCCCCATTCATCGATATTTAGGGATACTCTCACAATTGTTCGAAACTCACTCAGGTATTGTTCTCCATCGACCTGCCTGGACCTTGCCTCCTCCAAACTCTTTTCCAGAATTTTATCGACATGTCGACTGAGCAATCTCTCTGGGCTGATTGATAAGAGAATCATGAACGATTTTACAATGATTCTTCAAACGGGAAGTCATCTCTCTTCTCCAACCTTTCGTTGGTCCCTCCCCAAATATTTCGACATGGACGCTCAATCAATCCGAGATTTGGTGCTTCGCGAAGTTTTTATCCCACTAGAACCACCCCTTGTTCAGATAAAGCACAATCGTTTCATTTTGTCGTGGAACGATGAATACCGAGAAATATTGACTCTCTTCTCCTCCATCATTGAAGTGAGTGCATATCAACAACAAACACTGGATTTTCTTCGTTAATCTCACATCCCAATGGTCTTTCTGTCGCTTCTCTCAACTGTCGAACACGAATTCACCCACCAGCACATTATCTGGCTCCTTTATGATACTCTCAGCAAATGGGATACCAATTCAGAGGAATTTAGCAACCAAGGACGTCATTCTTTTGAGTCGTGAGTGAATGGATTCGTTATGAGCCATCTCAATTCTTAAATCAGATAAGGTGAGATAAAAAGGCAAAACTTTCACCAATTCGTGAAGGTTGTGAGAGCCTCAGCGTTTTTAGTCCTCGGACCCTTAACTTGTATCTGACGACCTCAATGTTCCCCGATCTCTCTGGGACTCATGAAATAGACTCGAGTAATGGAATCAAACCCCCTGAAAACACAGTCTGTCTCCTTTTAGTCACGAGTTCCTTCTCATTCACGATTCAAAATCATCTCAAACTTTCACAATTTTCATTCAGCTTTGGATCCATGTTATAATGTTCTTCATTCTACGTTTTCACTTCTCACCATTTTCTTGCTTTCGAATTCAGATGCAATTCTTCACAGAGTGTCTTACAAGGTTCAAGAATAGCGACGAGAAAACGAAAATGGAAGTGGTTCATTCTGTCCAATCGCAAGTCCTCTCGGGTTTGTTTGACATGCATCATCAAATTATGTCATCATTCGTCGTTTCTTCCACTTTGCCAATTGTTTCTACTCATTACCTTCGTATATTTTCTCATCTTATTTTCGTCAGATGAACGACGAGTGGGGGAACTGTGTTCGAGTGTGGTGTCGAGTGGATTGTTGGAAGAATTGTGTCGCACATTGTCCGAACCCTGCTCTGACCATCTCTTCGTTTATTATTCACATCTTCTCACTTCTTCCCTTTCTTCCTTTTTCTGGCTGTGTTTGGTGGTGTCAGGTGTGTGTGACAGGTCTTGTTGGTGTGGTTGTGAGTGGAGCATCGCTGCCTGTTCGTGGTCGAGTGAGCTCTCTTCTTCCTTCACTTCTTGGTCTGATCTCTGTCTGTCACCTCCTCTCTTCTCATCTTTCTCTCTTTTTCTCTCTTGTGTGATGGATGTTGTGTTTATGTTTGAATGGAACTCAGAAAACGGAAAATGGCGTTGGAGAAGCAGCGACACGAGCGATTGGGTTTGCTTCTTCCTCTCCTCACTCTCTCTTGCTTCTTCCTCTCCTCACTCTCTCTTGCTTCTTCCTCTCCTCACTCTCTCTTGCTTCTTCCTCTCCTCACTCTCTCGTTCATCTTCTTTTCCTCTCTGATCATGTCCTCTCGTCTTTTCATGTGTGGTTGTTGTGACACTATTTCGTGTGTCAGGCATCTGTGCAGTGTATGTCTGTCATCGAACGACGTGGATGGGATTCTGAATTGTGGAATTGTTGAAGGGCTGTGCTCGCAATGCACTGAGCTGATTTCTTCACCAAAGGGAGATGAGAGCTGGAAGACCCGAGCATTGTCAATGGTTGGCGGACTGGCCTCACTCTGCGCTGGCCTTGGTGAATTCATTCAGAGGGAGAAAGAGAAGAAGACGAAGAAGAGTGGAGGACAAGAAGGCATTTTCGAGGATGCAGAATCGGAGTTTTCACTTTTGAGTCGGAGTTCATCAGCGCTCTCTCTGATCGAGACCACGCTGGGCGAGATGCTGACTGAACTGCAACGACAGAAGCAATCAACTGAGATGGATCAAGAACGAAAGGCACTTCGCGATGAAGTGGCAAGAGTTCTGAAGGAACATTTCACTGAATCGGTGACCCCTCGAACGGGTAAGCCAGGAGGGGTGATTGGACTGGACATTGGAATGGAGAGGCAGAAGATGGAAGAACAACTGCGGATGAAGATGAAGGAACTGGAAGAGGAGAGGCAGAGAGAGAAAGAGGAAATGGCACAAGCGATGCTAGAGCTGAAAAAGGAGCAAGAGAAGAATGCACAACTGATTGAGCAAGGAAGAAAGTGGGCAGAGCAGGAACGAAAGCGAAAAGAGGAAGAAGATCATATTATTCGACAACATCTCTTGACGAAATCGTGCACATTCTTCAAAAATGTTTCTTTTTTCTATGCTCTGACCCATTTTCTCTCTCTTTCATTGAATTGTCTCCTTTTTCATCACCAGGATCAAACTACATACGTCACCCAACCATATTGTCTGTTTTTTTCATCTCGATCTCAGAATCGTTTTTGTGCCCAGATGACTGCCGAACGTGTAACATGCTGAACCCCAAAGCAATTTGTGCAACCTGCATCACTTCTTGCCATTCAGGTCACGATGTGGCTTACGTCAGAGACGGAATCGCATATTGTGATTGTTGGTTTGTCACATCCCATTCATTCATGTCTCATCACCCAGCATCGAATGTGATTGTAAACAACTTCCAGATCGATGTCTGACGAAGGTAGCCCCAAACACGTCGCAGGGCTTCTTTCGATGCAAAACATGCAATCAGTCAGATCTCTGTCTCCCTTGTGCAAGGAAATGCCACAGGTTTGGTGTCTTTCTGACAGAACATGTTTTTGTGTTTGTTTTCTCTTCAGCGGGCATGACATTGCTCTTGTGAATCGCGGTAGCTTCATTTGTGCTTGTTCGAAAGGAGATGACTCCTCGATGAGATGCAGGTTTTCACAGGAACAGACAGAATGATTCCTGGTTTAACAGTTCTTTTTCATTTTGGGGGTTGTTTTTTTTGATTTAGGAGATGATTTGGGAGCATATTCGTTTCATTCCATTATGAACTCGTGCTACAACTACCATTGAATGTTGAATAAGAGAAAATGTTTGAAGGGAGTTCGAGTTTCGGCGATTTATGACGGTTGGAGCGACTAAAATCTGTCGAAAGTCATGAATCTTGATCCTCCCATAACCCATTTTCTTCGATCCTCCCCAATCAAGAGATGGAGGATACCCAACAGACAGAATCACAACTCGAAATTATTCGCACTGAACAGTCACTGGATGGGACTGATGTCGTTGTAACGAAGGCACGAAAGAACCTGGAAGACAGCCACTATTTTTGCTTCAATCTGTTCTTCTTCTTCTATTATCCGTTTGTGTGCCGTTGCAAACCAATCACAAATGAGGATGTCTTTGAATGCGGAAAGAAGGACAAGGTTTCATACAACCTTCCGCGCAGTGGACAACGATGGATCAAACAACAAGAAAACTACCTGAAAGCTCGAGCTGAATGGGACCTGTCTGAACACACACCCAATGAGTCTGCTTTTTTACACCCCCTATCCTTCCAGGAAGCCACCAAAACGCCCAAGTGTCTTCACTTACATTCTGTTCCAAGTGTCGAACAGAACTCTCCTTGTGGGCATTCTCTGGTATCTTGTCAGGTATGAGACGTCTTTCCTTGACCCTGTCACAGCAATGCACTGTACCTCGTCATGCCTATCATCATGAAATTTGTCCTCCGCGCCATCGCAAACAAGGACACCAATCCCACCTTCCCCTTTGCTTTCGGAATCGTCCAGATTGTGATTCCATTTCTTCAAGGATTGTCAGATGGTGTCTTCTACCGCATTTTCTACCATCGAACTTTGTCCGTGCGAGGGATGCTGAGCGCGTTCGTCTTCAACAAGACGATGAAACTGAACCTCAACACGCAGGGAGAAGTTGACTCTGGTCGTCTTCTGTCTCTGATCACAGCCGACACGCG
The DNA here is from genome assembly GCA_033064195.1 of Blattamonas nauphoetae. Taxonomy (NCBI): domain Eukaryota; phylum Preaxostyla; order Oxymonadida; genus Blattamonas; species Blattamonas nauphoetae. The sequence continues at coordinate 387,531 of JARBJD010000024.1, read as the reverse complement.
ATATGTGGGAGATTTGTACTGGATGATCTACTTCCTCCTGCTTCTGCCGATTCCCATTCTCGTTCCACTTGTCTTTGTCATCATCGATTTTGGAGCGGCTGCGCTCATCTCGATTGCTGTCTGGATCGTCCTCATCCCAATCTCGATGATTGCCACATTTATGATGGGCATCGGGATGCAGAAATACCTCGCAGCAAACGACAAGCGAAACAAGCTAATCAACGAGACACTTCAGGGAATCCGAGTTGTGAAATATTCAGGACTCGAAGATGTGTTCATCGAAAGAATTGAAGACAAGCGCAACATGCAGATTGGAGGTTCTGTGGGCATGAATACTTGGCTCTTCATTTCCTCTGCAATCCTTCGCAGCATCCCCGCATCAGTCAACATCTCCGTGATGTTCCTGCTCGTTGCCACTCGAGGACTTGACGAATCTGAGTTTGCGGTGTTCGTCATGCCGAACTTGGGTTTCTTGACGATGATGACGAAAGAAGCCACGCAGCTTCCTTTCTACATCCACTACACACAACTCTCAGCGATATCAGCTGGACGGATACGAGACTTCCTTCTTCTGCCGGAAATGAAGATTGAGGAACGAACACCACCCACCGATGCGTCGATGTCGATCACGATCGAAGGAGGAGAGTTCAAATGGGGAGAGGCACCGGACGCTCTTCTCTCTCGAGCTAAACAAGGAGAGCGTGATGCAGTGAAGAAGGAGGAGGAAATGAAAACTGAACAGGACCAGGCGAAGACACCAACAGACGAACAAACTGAAATGGTTGATGAATCCCCAACTGAGTCGCCAAAGGAGTCCACCCCTCCATCCCCATCGCCCACTCCCTCCTCCAAAAAGTCCCGTTCCACTGTCCTCACCGACATCAACCTCCAAATCCCAACTGGCTCACTGACGATGGTCGTCGGAGGCGTCGGAAGTGGGAAATCATCGCTTGCGGCTGCAATGACTGGGGATGTCGAACGTGTGGACGGGACAGTGTGCTTGAGAGGGTCGATTGCGTTCTGCCCTCAGGTTGCGTGGATCAACAACAGCACTGTTCGAGGCAACATCGTCTTTGGGATGCCGTTCGACGAGGCGAAGTACCATGTGGATCCAACCCGACCACAAGATAAACGACCATCTTTCTTCACATCGTTTTTCTCATCTTTCAGTGGGTTTCTTTTCTAAAAATAAGAGAGAATAACACAGTTTCACAGTTTAAACCCAAATTCCTGTTCGGTCCCAATTAGAAGTAGGTATTCTCGGAGAAATTCAGATCGTTTCAAAAAAATGTTTTGGTCACTAAAAATCGAATGAGATGAGATAAAAATCTGAACTGCTGGAAATCCACTGTATTGTGTCAAATTATTGCTTTGATGAAGAGACACCGAATTGGAGTGTTGTCTGCTTAAGTTTGGGAGTTGGTTTGATTGTCTTGGATATCGTCAGATGATTTTTTTGTTGAATTTGGTCGTTTGACCGGCACAATTGGAAGAGAAGGTTCCGACGGATAGGGAGGAGCAATTGTCCGGACAAGGTGAGGCGCTGTCCGTCCTCGGACAGCGCCTAATTAGGAGACCCCCACTGGTAAGTTTTGAAGAAGGGCATGATCTACGTTGACAGGTGAGAATTGACTCAACTCAAGAATTTAATCTCTTAACATGAATAATATGTTGTTCTTCAGACAGTACTGTAATGTGTTTCTTCTGTAAACAGTTCGAAATCGACCTGTGCTCATGACTCGAAGTTGAAAGAGAAAATGATGATGGAAGACTTGAACAGGATGTGAATGATGAGAGAGAGGAAAGGAAGGAAGAGAAAGAAGATGGGATCCAACGTCTTGCAGTCTTTGATCAAAGAATTGACATTTCCAAACAACTATCTTTGAGAGCCTATTCGCAATATGAAATTCTGAAGAAGCGAGACATTGACATGGCAGACACGAAGGATTGGGGAGAGGACAAGGCAGACTGGATGACATTCGCGTCGAACTGGTTGGGGTCGGAGAGAGAAGTCAAGTTGAGGACGATTTGAACGAGCGAGGAGACTCCAGCGCTCTGCACGAACAAGTTGAGAGCAGATGGTCGTGGAATGAGTGTGAGTGAAGTGTGGTCCAGAATGTGTGTGGATCGGCTGTGGAGAAGGGAAGTATGGACTGGAATGATCTGACATTCCACCAACTGCGAGACGTACGGCGAGTCGAAGATTGTGTCGTTCAACTTGGCTGTGTCGAGTGTTGGGAAGGTGTTCGCAGTGAACGATTGGATGAGCGAGGGCGGGAGGAGGAGGACGAAGAAGGACGAGAGGAGGTTGATCATCACGTCATGTTCCGTCTGCGACAGATTTGGGAATCTCTGTTTGTTTTTGTTGATTTGGTTGATCAGCGAATGAAACTCCGACGCGTACGGCCTCACAAGCTCGTTCTTTGCTGGTCTAAGAGCCATCGGTGGCTCGTGTGCCTGAGGGACAGATGGAGTGGGCTGTTGAGGGGTTGTCAAGATGAACCTTCGGCAACACTTGACTCGAGCTGGTCGTTCGTGACGATGTTTCTTTGCCGCTGAATGTTGATGTCTTCGATCTTGTCCTGCTTCTCACGCAGAGTGAGGAGGGTCTCTTGTTGGATGGCCGCGTGAATATCGTCCTTCTCTTTCAACTCTCTGTCCCGCTCTGAAAGGAGGAGATCCTGCTGCTTCTGCCACGTTTGGATGACCGAGTTCTGTTGGCAGATCTGAGCGAGTGGGTGAGATGAGCACTGTGCGAGAGTGTTCTTGATCGTCCAAACTTTCTTCCTGACGTCTCAAGATACGCTTCGTTCCGCTGCTGTGTCTCTTCCACAATCTGACTGTGATTCTTGTCCAGTAGGTTGGTCAGAACTGTCGTCTCCGCGTAGTCCAAATCACCCAAATCCAGATCGTCCGAATGGATTTCACGGATGTCCTCGTCCTTCGAGATCCAGACAGCTTTCTTCTGCTTCTTCCTCTTCTTTCTGTCTCGCGAATTCAGACTCGACGAGTGCGAATCGTCATCGAACAACAATCTATCCTCAAACAACCCTTTCTCGTCGGCATCCTGTCGCATGATGGTCGACAGCTTGAGGATTGTCTCCTGAATGATGTCGTCCTGCTTCTGCAGCGCGTCTTGTTGTTTCGTCAGCTTGTTCACTTTCTCCTGCAGTCCTTCGTTGTTCTCTTCAAGATCTCTGTTTGTTTCTTCAAGTTGTTGGATGGTCTGCTTCAGAGCGCTATTCGTGTTGTGCAGAGTGACCAAGTGTTGTCCTGTTTCTGGTGTGACCTTGTTCCTGTCAAAAGCACGAGCTTTCTCCTTCAGCTCTCTCTTCTCTTTCTTCACCATCTCAAACTCCGTCTCTAGTTCCGCCTTCTTCTGTTGAGCGTTCTCGCCCTGCATGGACAGGATCTGCGTCTCCTGATGCGAGTTTGTTTTCTTCAGATTTGCTTTCTCTCGCTGCCCTTTCTCGTTCTTTTCGACAAGCTGACTGATTTCTGTTCTGGCTCTGTGGAGTTGTTGTGATGTCCGCTCCAAATCTTCGACGAGCATCCCAAATTGAGCATTGGTTTGTGATTCTTTCTTCTGGTTCGATTCCTGATCAGCACTGAGCTTGCCTGTTCGAGAGGAGAGAGGCGACGAACGGTGTGACCTGTTCTCATTCTTCAACTTCTCCAATTCCTTCCTCCCTCAGCCATTGTCTTCTCTTTCTGCTTCATCTGATGATCTCGCTCTCGCATCCGCTCCTCTTTCGTTGGCTTCTCGTCGAAATCCTCTTTCACTGCGACTCGTTCAGTTTTCGCAATGCGAGCTTCATGTTTCAATTGCTCGATCTCCATTCTGAGATCAGCAACAGTCTCTTCAATATTCATGTTATCCTCCTTCTGGTTCTGGTTTTCGAAGCAGATTGAAACGATCAGCTCTTTCTGCCGTTTAGTGAGAGGGTCCTGCGAAGAGAATACATCGGATTGTTCAGCTGATCCAACATCGAGTCCTCATTCTCGAAAGATGGTGAGGGCACAGTCCCATCCGACGACAGATCCCGCCTTCGATGCGACGAGTCCGGGTGTGGTGTTGGCCGTCGTTTACGGCGAGCGAAGGTCATTTCGAATCTCGAGTCGTCTTCTTTGAAGGGTATGGGACAATAATGTTCGGCCACTTCTTCACGGAACGTAACACAGTCTACAAGATCGAAAGAGACGATCAGAGAAAAACTTTCGTGTGATTCGTCCGTCGGAGTGAGGTAGAAAAGAGACATGATTAAATCGTTGAGAGAGGATGTGTAATCAAGGTTCTAAGGCAAAACAGTCATCAGATTCCTCATGATCTTTGATAAATCGGAATTCCGGCTTGTTTGGAGGAGTGGAGCAGTATTTATCGACTAAAGAAGAGAAATATGCGATTAAGATGTCAAAACAATGGAGAGGCAAACCTATTGTGTGAATTTTTCAGGTTTCAATGCAATTGAATGTCAAAGATAGCATGGAGAAGAGTGAATATTGAATCGAGAAGATCTCCGCTTATTTTCATTCAATGCAAATAAAAAATGATTGAGAGCAAGACAAAAGAGGTTTTGACCGATCATCGACATTCAAATTGTGATGGAATTGGCTCTGAGAGAAAATGTACGACGAAGACAAATTGAGATGGGGAGGACGATCCGGACATGTCCAGGACAGGACAGTTTTGTCCGTTTTCAACTGATCATCATTCGATGGTGAAGAAATTTAGATGATTCCGTTTTTCAACAAAAGAGCGGATGTCCAAGATCGGACAAGCTTGGACATTTCTGCAATTAATGGGTCATTTTGTCCGAATTCTCAGTACGTGTTTTTTTCTCAGTTTAAATCACAAAATCTGAATAATTACATCATTTTAGACGCATTGATGATATAAATTTGAGGATTGAACGGCTCTTTGGGTCACATGAAACACTTCTTTTTTGCTTGGACTTGTGCTCTGTCCGATGTCCGAGGAGAACGACGTTTTGTCCGTCCGTTGCTCATCATTACCGACGGAGGTGTCTGAACGAAATTGAGCAATCGAGCTCGATACTTGCACTGTCGATACAGTGTGGAGGCTGTCTTTGGATCATCTGGACTTCCCTTGGTTTTTTTCAGTTTTGTCTGTTTCTCATGCATTTTCGTCATTTGATCGACAAGAGTCGAAATATTCAGCGGGTGGAGACCGCACACAGCCCACGAGGATTTTATGACATCAGGATGTGTTGCCGAAGAAAGTGCCGATGGGAGAACGCGAGTAAGCTCCGATCGATATGAACTGATACTCGTTCCGCTCTCACTGTTGAACTGTCGTTGTAATTCAGCCTTAAATCGAGCAAAGATATACCTGTCACAAGGTTGAGTGAGATTGGTCGAATGTGCTGGGAGCAGTGCTAAGACTATATTGTGGTCCTCAGCGAGTTTGTGAATGGATTGGTCGTTTCTTGACGGATGACCGTCCATTAGAAGAAGAGCCTTGTCAGTACTTGCTTTTTTCCCTCTTTTAGAATCGATTTGTGGAAATATGTGTTTTTCCAAAATTTCCTTGAATATTGGAGTTGTCATGTAGCCTTCGTTGTTGTAGTGGCAGGTAACATTGAATGCAGACAGTTCTTGAAATTCAGGAGCTGGCTTTTTCTTACTCCACAAAAGATGAGCGGGGAGACTGGATCCATCTGCACACACGCACAGCACTATGCTTGCATTTTTCACGCGTTTGGTGGAGACTACAACGGGTATTGAGTCGGAGTGACGATGAACGACGAGACATTTCATTTTTCCGTCAATCCGAAGTGAAGTCTCGTCGAGATTGAACAAATTGATAGGTTTGATGTTGAACCTGGAGAGAAGATCGGTGATAAAAATCTGCCACTGATTCATTGTTGGGATTGTGTATGCTGATCTTCGTTCTGGTTCGAGGGTGAGTGGGAAGGACGTCTGGAGAGTAGGAGAGCGTTTGATGAACGACTTCATAAAGCTTCTTTCCAAAATTCTATCATCGTCAACATCTTTTCGATATTTCTGATAGACTTCATTGGCCTAAAGAAATGAGATTTTGAAAAAAAAAACTGTGATACAATTGGAATCAAGGCCGATATGATGATTCCACCCTGTTCAGGAATCGATTTGAGACATCTTTCTTCCAGTTCCGCTTCCGCTTCTTCCGATAAAAGTGGAGGATGTCCACTGCATCCAACACGCCTTCCTTCATTTGTTGCTCTCGATGCTCGCCTTAGTGAAGAGAGTGAAGTGACATTGGTTTCGGCCACCGTTCGCATCGACACGTTGTGTGAAGAGTATAACTCCCAGCCCTTTCTGGTCGGAGAAGTCATTGTTCGGTATTCCGATGTTGAAAGAATGCGGTGACAGTCTCTGACAGACAGACGATCGTCACTTTGTTTTGACATAAAAGTTGTGGTTTTTCATCTTCTTCAATTTCGCATTTCTTCGTGTCCATTTCAGATATTCATACAAAAACGCTGTAAAAGATCCTTTTTTTATGAAATGAGTTCAAAGTTGATAATTGTGAGAAAGCTTTTCTGATCTCTTTTTCAGTGATTTGGCTTGGATTTCGACCGTTTGTGGCCGGGTTAGAGCCATGTGGTCGGGTTGGATCCACATGGTATGTCGACGTCGTCCACGTGTGTGCGCTCGAGAAAGACCTGCAAGCACTGGCAGCCGGAGACCAGACAGCGATCGGCGAGAAGGGAGTGAATCTGAGTGGAGGGCAGAAGGCGAGGATCCAGCTCGCACGTGCGGTGTACTCGGACAGAGACATTGTCGTGTTAGATGATCCTCTCTCCGCTGTCGATGCGCATGTTGGGCGGTTCTTGATGGACAAGTGCATTTTGGGGAGACTGAAAGGAAAGACGGTTGTGTTGATGACGAATCAGATCCAGTTTTTGGACAGGGCGGATAAGGTTGTGGTTTTGAAGGACGGAAAGATTGTCGGACAAGGGCGATTCGAGGAGCTGAGGGAGCAGGGGATCAATTTTGATGAATTCATCATTCAGAACGAAAAGAAAGAGAAGAAGGAAAAGAAGACAGATCTTCACACTGAAACGGTGAAACCCGATTCAACCTGCGATGACGCACAAGAAGCCAACCAGATCAAGAAACTCGAACCGACTTGTGCTAAACAAGAAAATTCCGAGAACACGTCAGCCAGTGATGTTATCGTGGCAAATGCGAACGAAAACGACTCCGACTCGACCAACCAATCCACGTCCACTCCATCACCCACACTCTCCAACACTGCCACACCGTTCGATGACAAAGAGAAGGCGGAGAAAGTAGCTCGCCAGATGATGACAGAGGAAGAGCAGTCGACAGGTTCAATCTCGTTCAAGACGTACTTCCGTTTTCTGACAGCAATGATGCCTGTCTGGCTCATTCCCTTTGCGATGCTGTTCGGAGTCATTGTCGAGAGCATATCAATATTCCAAAGTTACTGGTTGGGCATCGTGCCTGAACCAACGCTGTTCGCCCCACTCACTTTCACATGGAAATTGGTCGTTTACGGACTTCTCACTGTTCTTTCCGTGCTCTTCCTGTTGCTGTATGCCTGTGTCGTCAGCTGCTCGACACGCCGCTCAAACAGAATCATCCACCAAAGACTCCTTCGCCACGTGATGCACTGCCCAGTCTCCTTCTTCGACACAACTCCACTCGGACGCGTGATCAACCGTTTTGGAGGAGACATCGCGCAGACCGACATGAACCTGATCATTCAGCTGTACGATGTGTATTTGATCGCCATCAGCTTTGTCGGACAGATCGTGATCATCGCGATTTCCACTCCGTCGTTTCTCTTCCACAAACCGAAGCTCCCACTTCGTTGAGATAAGGTCCGTGAAGTGTGGGTTCCAGGTCCCAAAGGAAACAAATGGGATCAACAATAATTATTTCATTTCGGATTCTACGGTAGTGTAGCACTTCTTTTTCTTCAATCAGGGCTAACCAATGATTGAAGAAACTGCCGCTTGCGCGACGGAAATGGGAGCAATTAGGGGCACGCACAGTCTTGGTGGAAGGTTTGGAAACTCGTGGGAGCTTCGGTTTGTGGAAGAGGAGCTCTCTTGCCAGCCGCTCCTCACAAACCTTAGCTCCCACTTCGTTGAGAGTTGAAAAGAGCCATTCCTATTATCGAAGAAACAAAGAGAAAACAGAATGAATGATGAAATGTGAAGATTACATATCTATAGATTGAATCGGTCAGTGTTGACGATTCCTTTTGGACCGTGACCCCACGATGAGTGGCTGCCACCAAGCTTCTGCGTGATCTTTCCCGGTATATTCGACGAGAATCTCCCTTGCATAGTATTCGTCGGCAATCCGAGACGAGGTCGCCCATCCGACGTGAGTGTTAAGGACAGACCGAGCGACGTGCTTGCGGAGACGCAGATAACTAACAGCCGCATGTTTGATGGTATAGGCGCCGAAGTATCTGGGGATTCCAATTTGATTGAAGACCGACTTGATGGCTTCGTTTAGGTGCGAGATTCTCAGGCGTCTCCCTGTCTTCCAATCGATCCAAACATGGTCCTCGTTGAAAAAGGAGAGAGAGGAGAGGCGACCCTTTTGACGGCGGAGATTCTCACGGTGAACCTGAAGTGCAACGAAAGGAGACAGTTCAGGCGAACCCTCGTCGAGAAGGAGCTTCGGTTCAATCACATCTTGATTTTGTTTCAAGCGAAGGTTAATTGTGGCTAAACGTTTCGTTGTCTTTGTCGAAGGCGAGGACCATTCAATGTCAGTCCACTTCAAGTTGATGAGTTCTTCCTGACGACAGCAGAGATAGGCGAACACCACTATAAAGGTTCTTGTTTGATGTAGATCTTGATTCTTCTTCGCTTCTTCATTTGAGTTGAGAACCCAATCCAGAATCGCGTTGATGTTCCACATCTGCTTATATTTTGCCCCCTTCTTCCTTGGATTTCGTTTAGCAATCAGTCGTTGAATGGATCGCAGTGGTGTGTTATCCAGGCTGAGGCTCTTGTGGAAGAGTTGTAGCGTTGATTTCACATGACTCATGATGAGGGGAGGGCGGGACGGTGACTGTTTGAATTTCTTTTCAAGGAAGAGAGCGAATTCACCCAAGAGGACATGGATATTTGTGGATTTGTCGACGAGACACTCATTCGAGAGATTCATCTCGACACAATATGCTTTGAAAATCTTCCATGATCGAGCTGAAGCTTCTGGACGTTTGTATTTCTTTTCCTGCAAGACGATGAGATCCTCGCTCCACCCTGCCGATTGACCTAATTCTCTGATGAAGGTAATGGTTGGATAGTTTCGGGGTTGATTCGTGACGCCATCATCATCCCTGGTGGGAGTTTGTGCTCCCTGTTCGGAGTGTCTAGCATCGCAAGGGTGTTGTATGGGCCGAGGATGATCTGTGTTGGATTGAGTGAGTGGAGGAGATGTGACCAAGTCTGTCCGGGCCATAGCGGAGTGATGATCACCGCGTTCGATGGCCTCTCCAACTGAACTTTCATCAGAACTCGTGTTATCAATGACACCGGAGGGTGAAGGAGAGGATGAGTCATCCCGCTCCAACTGACGGACAGAGAGTCTTTTCCAGCTGCGTGTCCGTCCTCGAATCGACTCCAATATACTGGACATTGTTTGTTTTTGTTGCTGGCGAATAAGTCGACTAGCGGAACGAAGTTCCATTCCTGTTTTAGTCTCTGGAGGACTTCCGGGAGGAGATGGAATTCTCCCTGTGGAGGTAGTCGCGAGAGAGCGTCCGGAACCGAGTTCGACTTTCCCGCAATGTGTTGTACTGAAACAAAGAGGAGTTTCATTCGCTCGGCTGTCTTCAGGACGCTCCTGGTAATCTGTTTGAGCGTCTGGCCAGCTCGTTTCTTTCCGAGGTTGTAAACCGCAGCTGTACTGTCCGATTGGACGGATATTGCATGTATTTGATTCTGTTTGAAATAAGGTTGGAGTTGACGGATGCTGCTGCCGACCGCAGCAGTCTCTTTCCAATTGCTTGTGTGCTGTTTCTCCATCTCGTTCCACATTCCGTGAACATACGTCTCCAAGCCGTTGTGAACCAGGACTGCACCCCAACCGGACGGGCTTGCATCTGTTGTGAGCACCGCCTGACTTGTTTTGGGAGCGAAGTTGAGTGGATCGTTCTTCTCGATCCTGTGTTTCCAAAAGTGGATCTCTCCTAACAGAACCGGGGTTAAGAGTGAGGAACCATTCCAGCCAGCCTTGCGAACTGCTCGATGCAACGTCGTCTGCATTTCTCGGAGGTACAAGCTTGCTTCTGGGACGGACGTCCGTAAAAAACTGAGGGTTCCAATCAGACTGGACAGTTGTTTTGTCGGAATCGTCTTCCTCTCGATGCATCGACTCGTCATCAATTTGAGGAGTGATAGGACTTTCATCTTCCTCGTTTCCGTGATCCTCACGGTTCGATTAGCTGAGTTGATGGTCCACCCTAAAACTCCACCTCCTGCGATGGGACTAAGCAACTCTTGTTCTCTGCGATGATAAACCCCAACTCCTCCATCCTCCGCTTCGCTTCTCTGGTTTTGAAATGAGACTCCTGCTGCGTCTTTGTAATTAGGAGTAAATCGTCCAGGTAGTATACAATCGCGATCTGTAACTGCTCTCGGAGAGATTTCACCGCTACTTTCATAATTTCCGAAAAGGTCCGAGGTGCTGTCGACAATCCGAAGGGGAGAGCATTGAACTGGAATATCTCTCCCTGAACCTGAAACAGAGAAAGGGTCGAAGAGGTGGGGATAGTTGTACATGGAGGTATGCCGAATGAATATCCATTGTTGTGAGCCAGACTCCCTCCGAGATCAAGTCGAGTGATGTTTGTAAGTTTTCCATTTTGAAGTGTTCTGAGATGATCTGTTGGTTGAGTCGGGTTGCATTCAATACTTTTCGGAACTTTCCACCTTTCTTCTGCACTAGGAAAGTTGGGAGGATCAACTTTGCTTGATTTGGTTGAATTCGGCTGACCGCGCCAATTCTGATCTCTTCCTCCAGGAGTGTCTGGTACTCTTGGATCATCGCTGGTGTGCCTGTAAAGGGGAGCGCTGGCGCGAGTGTTTGCAATATTGACGGGGACTCGGGGCTCCTCCACGCCCACACTGCTCCTGTGGTGATGATTGATTTTCCTCCGATCTTCTCCCACGCGTGCAGCCTCATCAAAAGACGTCCTGTAATAATCGTTGGTTGTTCTACCTTCGGCGATTGAAGTCTGAACCGGGATATTTGGAGGGGGGCCGGTTCCGCCTTGGGGGAGAAATGCATCTGAGACTTCAATTGAGCGACAATGGTCGGAACTATTCTTTCTAGTGCTACTTCTAAGTCTGAACGTGTTGACGACGTTGATTGTTGCGAGCTTGTGAGGAGGCTTGAGTCCACTGAGGCCGGTTGAGAAATGCCCATCTTGTCCGCCATCTCCAACCAATTTTTAGTTGATAGGAAGCGCGTGTGATGCGCTCTAGTCGCTGCGTCGGCTGCACTCACCATTGCGTCAATGATTCTTGGGAGGAAAGCGAAGGACGGGTCCAACTGGTGGATCTCATGATAAACCTGCCCAAGTAACGCAACAGTTACCAAACTTGATTGTGCTGACATCCGAAGAAGTTGGTCTTGGATGTGCTGGAGCTTGTCATGAGACTCGGGCGTGTCTGCGAACTGCATTTGTATACCCAAAACGGTTTGGAATCTTCTCGTCTCTGTCAAGAGTTCCTCTCGCTGAAGCGGTGTGAGGACTGTCTTTGTCCAATCTCCTTTGAACCTTGGGAGCTTTTTCTTGAGAATCCTCTTGAAAAATCTCGGGAGATCATCTTGATCCTCTCCCGAAGACGAGGTGCCGATACTGCCGCTGGATGATGAAAATGAGGAGTCGCTATCGCTACTTCTAGTTTTTCTGCTTCTTTGACGTGATTTCAGATGCTTTTTCTTCATTTCCCGGTTATCCTGTGCTCGTCGGGAACGACGATGGTTGCTATGGGATCGGTGGGAGTTATGCTTATTCCTACCCTTCTTGCAACTCCTCTTCCTATTCTTTCGTCGGTATTTTGTTGACCTTCTTTCGTCATTGGTCGAGTCCAATGAACTTGAAGAATCTTCATCTGAAGAAGATGTGACTGTTGAATGTTGCCTTTTAACTTTGGTGATAGGCAGTTGGGTCATTATTTTTGACATCATAGAAAAGTTCGAGATCACCCCTTCAAAACCTCCTCTCCGCATTCTTTTTTTCAAATTTGCTGTTAAATCTCACATAGCTCTTTCTCACCTCAATGAACTGATTGCATGTGTTTTTTTCGATCTATTCATACCAGTAGACAAATTGGATGTGGATTTCAAAACAATATGGGTTGATCGTCATTTGGTGGACTTTGTACTTTCAACCATCTTCCTCACTGCACTGGATGTGGTGTACTGGGTGAATGTCTCCTTCACCACCATACAACCTCTTCTCTCATTCTCTCTCTCCTCTGTTCTCCCCCTCTTCGCATGACATTGAAGCTTGGATGAATGAATTCACTTTTATTCACTTCTAGTGGTGCAGTCGTTCAAACAAGTGATACTGCTTTGGTTGGTTTTCGGAAAGAAAGTGATAATTGTGAGTTGAAAACAACAAAATGCATGGAAGACACAACTAAGATGGAAAGTGTTGATGAGGAAAGGAGTGGAGGGAGGCGGAGGCCGAGGAGGGAGTTTGGATGTCGCAGAAGGAAAAGGGGTCTATCGGAGGGAGGTGAGTGGAGGGACAGGCAGAGGCAAGCAGAGGTGAGAGGAGGACGAGCGAGGCAAGTAGAGGTGAGTGGAGGACGAGGGAGGCAAGCAGAGGTGAGAGAGGAGGACGAGGGAGGCAAGCAGAGGTGAGTGGAAGACGAGGGAGGCAAGCTGAGGGAGAGTGGAGGACGAGGGAGGCAAGCAGAGGTGAGTGGAGGACGAGGGAGGCAAGCAGAGGTGAGTGGAAGACGAGGGAGGCAAGCAGAGGTGAGGAGGGACGAGGGCAAGCGGAGGGAGGTGGAGGACGAGGAAGGCAAGCAGAGGCAAGCAGGGTGAGTGGAGGACTAGGGAGGCAAGCAGAGGTGAGGGAGGAGGGACGAGGAAGGCAAGCAGGGGTGAGTGGAGGACGAGGGAGGCAAGCAGAGAAGAGAGGAGGACGAGGGAGGCGGGCAGAGGTGGGAGGGGACGAGGAGAGGCAAGCAGAGAGCAAGCAGGGTGGTGGAGGACGAGGGAGGCAAGCAGAGGGTGAGAGGAGGGACGAGGGGGAGGCGAGCAGAGGTGAGGAGGGAGGACGAGGGAGGCAAGCAGACGTGAGTGGAGAACAAGGAGAGGCAAGCAGAGGCAAGCAGGGGTGGTGGAGGACGAGGGGGCAAGCAGAGGTGAGAGGAGGACGAGGAAGGCAAGCGAGGGCAAGCAGGGGTGAGGAGGAGGACGAGGGAGGCAAGCTGAGGGAGAGTGGAGGACGAGGGGAGGCAAGCAGGGTGATTGGAGGACGAGGAAGGCAAGCAGAAGCAAGCAGAGGTGAGTGGAGGGGACGAGGGAGGCAGAAGCTGAGAAGAGGGAGGACAAAGGGAGGCAAGCAGAGGGTGGAGTGGAGGACGAGGGGAGGCAAGCAGAGGTGAGGGAGGACGAGGGGGAGGCAGAAGCTGAGGTGAGTGGAGACGAGGGAGGCAAGCAAGAGGTGATTGGAGGTGAGCTACCCGAGGGAGGATCGTGGTTGAGGAGGAAGGAGGAGCTGTGCATGGTTGATGAGGGAGGAGGAGCTGTGTGTTTGGTTGAGGAGGGAGGAGGAGCTGTGTGCATGGTTGAGGAGGAAGGAGGGCTGTGTGTAGTTGAGGAGGGAGGAGGGCTGTAGGGCAACCTACAAGGAGAAGAAATGACAAGAGGAATAAATGATGCTTGATATTGTTGAAAAGTTTGATAAAATGAAAAGTAATCAAGTTAAGAAAGGAAAGGTACTGAAAACTAAGAGTTTCGGTGTTGTCCTCACGCATTGCTGTGAACCTGAGTACCGGACACAGGGCCATAAAGGTACTAGGCTAGCCCTGTTCGAAAAGGCCTGGCAGGATAAACCAGGTATGGAATGGTGAGGTGGTAGTTATTTTAGAATGATGAAAAGGTGAGGTGAAAATGAATCAGAATGAAAAGAATAGGAGAGCTTGGAGGAGAAATAAGAATGGGAGAATTAGGAGAATCGTATTGGAAAGGAACAGTAGGAGTTGGAAGGAATAACAGAAGAATGATTAGAGGTTTGTCACTGAATCAAATATGAAAACGAAAAGATGTCTCAACTCTGCACTCAATCACTCTCTTTCCACCTCTTCCTTCTCAAAATCTTCCTCACCCTGTTGTCTCTGCCCTCTTCTGAGAATAGGAAAGAAGAAATGAAAATGATGAAATCAATAATAACAGGTGCTCCGGTGAGCGAAGTGCCATCGCGTAAAATCCCAAATAATCCTTCATCCTAGTAATGGTGACCCTAAAATAACTATGGTCTTCTGGAAAGACCTCATCTAAAAATAGAGAATAATGATTTGGAAAAAATGGCAGACTTGTGAAAGAATGGAAAGTATTCCTTTCGGATGAATTAAGAGAGCCAGTTTGGCTGTCAAAGAGAGTGAAAAGGTCATCCGAGGAGCGGATGGGTGTTGTGGTGAGTGGAAACTAAATTTGTAAGAACTCCGAACTCGGAGTCGCAACAATTCTTGCCGTGTTGCTCGGCGAAGAAGAGTAACACACCCTCTTCTGAAAAAGAGGGTTTAAGGAAGACAAAAAACCAAGGACGAACTGGTTCCGAAAATGTGGACCAGTGTCCGAAAATACAGTGACATGTGATTTGGAATGATATGAAGGAAGTGCAAATAAATCGGAAAGACATTCTTGAACAGAAACGGTGGTCGTGCGAAAGCACTGGTGAAATAAAGTTGTGATGTGTTTTGAAATAACAGAATTTTGTGAAGTGAAACACGTAATGCACAAATGAGAAACTGAAACTTGTGAATAGAAATCATGACCTATTTGGGTGTTTGAAGTTGGCAGAGTGCCAATTTTCTTTAAAATCCATCACGATAACTAAAGAGTTATCGTCGATGGATGAAGTGGAAAGTATTGTAAAACTTTCTTTGTGTTTCTGCTATTTTTGTGTTGTTCAATTGTTTTAATTCATTTTCTTCTTTTGTGTGAGTTTTGTTTTGTGATTTTAATGTTTCTTGTTTTTGCAGATATTTCCCTCGCTCACAAATCGAGCAAAGGTCTGTTCTTTTTTGGTTTTGTAGAATTTTTGTTTTGTTGCAAAATGAAGAATATGACATGTTTGTTTTCCCTGTTCAACGAGTTTGCGGTGTAAATCCTTCTTCGTTGATTCGAAGCCGGATTTCAGAATTTTTGTTTTGAGTTGGGACACTATTGGTTGAAGGTGTATTCGGAATGGAAGCGAATGATGCTTGTGAAGGTGAGGAGGAAAGTGATGTCGTTGATTGAATCAAGGATTGATGGTTCTATGAGATTAGGAAAAAGAGAAATAAGAAAGAGAGTTGGACTGTTTTTTCTCCTTTCGTGACTGTCTGGCTTGATTTTCGCAGCTTGGCGATGTGTTTTCGTGAATTGCTTTCATTAATTATCTTGTATGTTGATTTTCTGTGAAAAAAATTGAAAAAGGAAAAGGAACCTGTTTTGAGGCCGGTCGACGTCGAGTGGGATTCCGAGGTCTCCCACCGATTCTGTCGAATCGGGAGCGGGCATAGTTATATGCCCCTCCTCGACGTCGAAACCACAATGTCTCGCCAAGTGAGAACACTTGGGAGACACATCAATTCACCTTATTTCATTTCACGATGTAAATGAGTCCAAAGACGAACAAAGTGAAGTGAATTTATCTAAAGAGAAAGATTGAGAGAAGAGAACTAAGCCAGAACTGATTGGTATGAGTTCATGACGACTATCCAGAGCTTTGATGAGAGGTGCTGCTGGATAGTCGCTATATTGTTTGACGAGAAGGTCGTAAATCTCCTTCCCGTGCGTGCTGATAGTCGATTTTGGTTTCGTGGTATAAGTTTCCATGATTAAGAGAAGATATGATGGGGTTGAAAATTGATGAGTTTTGCAAGAATGTATGATTGGGGGACGAAAGGATTACTGAAATCTGCCTTCCATGGCCACAAAGTCTGGAAGAGACATCCAACCTGATTCGCTCACATCCGTTGACATTTCCTCTCCTTCCCCACACTCATCAGCAAATGACCTGATTTTCCCCTCTCGCCCTCCATTCGACCTGATTATACCCTCACTCTCCCTCCACCCATCGCAAATTCACCTCCTTCCTCCCTCCACCCATCACAAATTCACTTCCTTCCGCCCTCCACTCATCACAAATTGACCTCCTTCCGCCCTCCACTTATCACAAATTCACCTCCTTCCGCCCTCCACCCATCGCAAATTGACCTCTTTCCGCCCTCCACCCATCGCAAATTGACCTCCTTCCGCCCTCCACCCATCGCAAATTGACCTCTTTCCGCCCTCCACCCATCGCAAATTGACCTCCTTCCGCCCTCCACCCATCGCAAATTGACCTCTTTCCGCCCTCCACCCATCGCAAATTGACCTCTTTCCGCCCTCCACCCATCGCAAATTGACCTCTTTCCGCCCTCCACCCATCGCAAATTGACCTCTTTCCTCCCTCCACCCATCGCAAATTGACCTCTTTCCTCCCTCCACTCATCGCAAATTGACCTCCTTCCGCCCTCCACCCATCGCAAATTGACCTCTTTCCGCCCTCCACCCATCGCAAATTGACCTCCTTCCGCCCTCCACCCATCGCAAATTGACCTCCTTCCGCCCTCCACCCATCGCAAATTGACCTCTTTCCGCCCTCCACCCATCGCAAATTGACCTCTTTCCGCCCTCCACCCATCGCAAATTGACCTCCTTCCGCCCTCCACCCATCGCAAATTGACCTCTTTCCTCCCTCCACTCATCACAAATTCACCTCCTTCCGCCTTCCACCCATCCCATTCCTCCAAAACTCATCTCATCCGAGTTGAATTCAGTTCTGTCTCGCTTCTACTCACTCCTCTACACATCATCTCGTCATCTGGACACAAATCGGAGAATTCGCTGGCGTGGATGCAAGGATTCCTTTTCAACCTGTCAAAGCGATGAACTCGTTTGGTATCGTCCTGTTGGAGGGAGGCCGGTGAGGCGAATTGACATCAGTGCAGGCAGTGAATTTTCAGCATTTGAAGGAATACCAAGTGATGTGGGATCAAAGAACAGAAACAACCCACAGCCTCAAATCCAGCCAGCAGCAATTCAATCTTGTCCACACTTGCCGCTGTTTTGTGGATAACATTGACACATGGACATGTTTGTCTTGCCAAACTATCTTCAGAAGCAGGGAAGACGTCACTGTCCAAAACTCCATCGTCTTTCCCCTCATTATCATTCCAACGAATTGATATGAACTCCAAATGTCTTGTTGTCGATAACACCGCTTCCATAGTCTCTTCATTCTCTCCACCTTTGGAATCGTCTCCTTTCTCCACTCTCTTCCCCACCCACGGAACTGAAGTCACGAAGTCTGAAATGGGTTTCGAAAACGACATGGGGATGATTAACGAATGCGACTTTGCAAATCACGAGCTGAAGAAACTTGTGATCACTGGGAAGACCCGTGCACACTGCTTCGTTGGCGAGCAACAATTTGTCGAGTCTGACAAGGATTCAGACAGTCTCACTCTCAACGGAATTCACTCTCGCTGTGACATAGGGTTTTGTCGATGTTTAATTTCTATTCACTAAATTTGGGATGCTTCTGCATCCTCATTCATCGTCATCCAACTCGTTCTAATTGACACCATGACATGCTATTATCGTCCTTGCCATCATTTTTCGTCTCTCTCTCTCATATCTCCTGCCCCTCTCTCATCAACTTCGATGGCGAAGCACACTTACCATGTTCATGATCCGACTTCCCAGCTCCAACAAGTCCTCTCAACTGTCTTCCCACAGTGTGAATGTCATTATAACAGCACAGAGTCGTTTTTGTTCCGTCTGAATCAGTTTCTCTTCACCGTACATGACTTTCCGGCCATTCTTTTCCTTTCATATTTTCGTCGATTTCTCTTCAATTCTTGCTTTTCTGAATGTTCATCTCGAAATAATGAAAAGATGGAAAAAATATCGGACAAGAGATTGTCTTGGATAAAAACGAAAAGTTGTTAGGGTTAGAACACCAACAGTGGTGAAATTGGCGAGAGGTATTCACCAAGCAATGAAAACGTGATTGTTGAGTGTGTTTCGTCTGATATAATGGATCTTGGGAGACGAATTGAAGTGAAAAGCCTGACTGAGTCACAGTGACAGAAACGGCGTGGTGAGGCTTGGGGTGGGTGAGGATAAACAGGAGTGGTGTTTGGTCAACAAAGAAGTATGGAGTTCGCTTGATTAGAACCTCTCCCTTTGATTACACACCACCAGTCTGTGGTGGAGGCAAGTTGGAAGCGAGGGTCGGATGTGGTGCGAGTAGAGTGGATTTGAATGAGTAGGTGGAAATGCGGAGAGGTTCGAGGGAGGAAGGATGGTGTGATGAGGGATGATTGTTTGTTGGAGTGAGTGTGCTCGTGTGACACAATCGCGAACACGAACGATGAAGGGCGAGAGGTGGCGCAGGTGCGGGGAGGTTGAAGAGGGCGGTGAGGAGGGCTTGCTGTGAGAACTGGATGGATGAAGGAAAAATGAGTACCAAGCAAACAACAACGATAAAACAGCGAGTGGAAAGAAAAATCAAAAACTCCAAATTGTTCGCACACCTCTTCAAATTATTCCATGGCCCATAATCTGTGAAAGACCGGTCTTCAGAAACCCACACAACAGCAAATTTGTCCGATTCGACGGCGCAGTCTCACCATCGAATTCTCCAAGTTTCGTCACTTGTTTTGTTCAAATGTGCATCATCAAGCAGAATGAATGTTGATATCTACCTTAATTCCGCCAAGTCGCTTCTCATAAGTGCAATCAATGTTGTACCCACATTCGACGAGAGAAACAACAAAGAGTCGCCGGGATGCTTCATTTGCACAAGAGGCGCTAAATACGTGTCCAATATCGGCTCAGGTTCGCTGGACATCTGCATTTCACCTAAAACACGCTCAAACGAGACAAGTGACACACCAGGCGGCTTGTACTTCGAGATCATCACTAAAGCCTGCGATGAATGCTCGTTCAGCAGCTGTGAACGGTTGAGTGTGATGAATTCTGTAATATTCTCAATTGCCTTCGCGCATTCGAACTCAACGTACAACTGTTTCCGCATTTGTCTTCTCACAACTTTTTTCCTTCGCCACGTAAGTTCCTGGAAGCACACAATTATAAGAAGAGCATCTGCTTGATATGTCGTCAGGAGCAGAGGCCAAGGCAGAGGAACAAGAATCGCGTTTAAGATGTGTGCGAACTGTTCATACGAAATGAGGTCCGGTGACGACTTGAGCAGAACAGGCAGCGCCATAAAAGGTGGAGAAGGCGATACAGAACAATGTTAGGTATTCGTCAGTTTCTGTGTGAGGGAAGAAGCACTGCGGTTTCGCCACAGAATCGTTGAATCGTGTTTCCATCAGAGACTCAAACGCGTGACAGTGTTCCAAGTATCCCGATAAGCGTGCCGAATACTTCATGATCCTGAATCATACGATGATGGTGCGGGTCCACCAGGTTCATCGACGCTTGAATGGTCGAGATCGTTTTGATAATCCCGAACACCTGTGTCAGCTCCCGACGATCAGTCATCGTCCCATTCACTGCCAGACCCAATGTGTTGTGCAGATTGTCTGAGAGTAATCCAAGAAAACGAGCAAAAAGACAAACTGACGTTCCTCCACTGATAATCCAGGTCCACACATATATGTCACAAACTCCTTCATCAGATTCACTACAATTGAGTCGTGCAGAAGGTCATCCGTTCTTGGCCTGACATTCGAATTCTGCCAAGATGACGAACCAATGACAACAAACAATGTCCAGGATATTTACATCTAAATCGCTCATCACAGCACAGTCTTGGGCAGGCAGCGCATCCAACTCCCCATCGTTGATCCTCTGCAGCAGTTGCGGGATGTTTGTTGGGTTGACAGGAATTTGAAGCATCTCCAGCTCGTACCACAGAACTCCCAATGACCAGATGTCGCTTTTCGAGTTGTATCTGAACTAACGAACAATGAATCAAAAGCCAAGGATACACACAATTGGCCTGTCAGAAGCTCAGGGCTCATGTAGAAAAGTGTGCCTGTTTTTGTGGTTGCCATTTTGAACGAGTGCCGTAGATTCTGCAACTCACCAGTCACCTAGACACACACCCCACATTGAAAGAGAACCATCCATACCAAGTTTCGCCACTCCAGGGCTCGTCAAATCCACGATTTCTGATTTGATGTCGCGATGAAAACTTATCTGCTTGTGCAGTTCTCGTAATGTTAAAGAAATGTGTGTGATGATATCCAAAATTCGCTGAAGAGTGACGATATCAGAGACATACCGATTCAACGAGTATGTAGTTCTCTTTCCGGTGCTTCCTAATCAGCTGGCCCGCATCCCCGAGTTGCTAAACTCAATCACAACAAACACGCTCTCTTATTCCAACTGAGCACGTCGGAGAAGCGAATGTTTGCGTGGGAGCCATGGAGGATGGATCTGCCCCTGAGATCTTTCTCTCAATTAACAACACGACTATTCACGATATCACTTACATTTTCCATTACCATCTCGAAGTTTGATCGTCTTCAATCATCGCTGGCTGAATGTGTTTTTCTTATCAAGAATTGGACTTATCTGTTTTAGTTGTTCTCCTTCACGATAAATCCCAGACACTGGTTCGTCTCCGAATTCACATCGCTGGATGGAGCCTCGCGAACTCGGACATTTCAAGCAGCTGATTCTATTACCTTCATTCAAGTCTTCAACAGCCAGTTCTCCGATCAGACATTGTCTGGGAGCGGTATTGTTTTAGCAATAGTGGAACGTTTCACGTCCTCCGTGTCTTCGACTCGCTTTTCGAAAACAACAAGGCAGGGACGAAGGGAGGTGCATCTCAACGCATTATTCCGACCACAGTTTCCACCGATGCATCTTTCGGAAGAACACAGCCGCTGAAAGAGGCGGCGCACTCTCTTCAATCAACCAAACCTGATTTTCTTTGAAGACACACATTTCGGTGAGAACAAGACTCTAGAGTATTTGGACAATGCGAAGGACTTCGCCTTTAATCTGAACTCACTCATCCAATCACCGCGAGCAACAACGTCCACACAAAATGGATTTCGACTCGATTATCCTCCACTCCTTGTCGAACGTCCCAAGCAGCGAGCGCAGAATCCGAGCCAGCGACGACAAAACCTCATCTGTGAACAGCACCGAGTGATGATAGAAACGAAGCGAGGGACTTCAGGCAGAGCGGCTGAGGCTGCGAGTGGTGGATGTGATGATGGGGAAGAGCGGGCTGAGCAGCGACGGGATCTTCAATTTGGACAGCTCGTTCAGTTCGCGCTCTCCAACTTCATTCCCACAAACCACATCGTCCACCACCTCCCCAACACCACAATCCAATCCACACTTTCCACCACTTAAGTCCTGTGCCGTTGGATGTGAAGATAATCTACGAAGTGATCAAGTCCAACAACGAGAGAATCGCAAAGTCGCATGACTCATCTCTTTAATCCATTTCACTGTATTGGTTCCATGAACCATTTTTTTCTGAACCTGTGCACATAGTTCCGGAATACGTTGTCTTTTGGATTATTGAAAACTCCTTCATTCGTGACAACGATATATTTCACAAGCAGTTAAATCGAAAAAAATGATTCAATCAGAAAAGATTGACCTAAACGCACGATTATGGTTTGATCACACCACACTCATTGACAGAACGACTTTGGAGATCAGAACGTCTGGAATCTCCATTCAGAAATGCAAACAATGTGAATGTGTGAAGGATACAAGGATATTTGAAAATCGAAATGTCGCTCGAACTTTTTCCGTTACGATCTATGATCTCAAAAATATTGACCCAGTTCAGTTTGAGTCGAAGCTTGTGATCCAATTGATTGCATGGACTGTGTTGCTGATGATGCAACTCGATTAGGAGGTGAGGAGCTGTCGAGTGAAAAACGATTCACAGCGTCTTCATGTTCGAGACGAAGGCCTTCGGAAATCATCGTAATAACCTCACGCGGTATTGGAGGATATGTGGGAGGTTCTGGAGGGACTAAAAGATCGGAGGTTGTAGAATCCATTTGTGATCAGGGACCAGGAACCCACACTTCACGGACCTTATCTCAACGAAGTGGGAGCTAAGGTTTGTGAGGAGCGGCTGGCAAGAGAGCTCCTCGCCATCGGCCTGCCTGTCCTTCTTCTCTTCGGAATCGTTCTTGTGTTGTATTCGAGAGCTGCGAGGAATCTGCAACGACTCAACTCCATCTCTCGTTCGCCTGTTGTCTCCGTCTTCTCCGAAGTGATCAACGGGACAGGCCTCTCCACCATCCGCTCCTACCAACAAGAAGACCGATGGAAGAAGCGATTCGAGGAGAAAGTGGACGACTGGACTGTACGAACTCTGCTGTACTGGGAAGGGAAGGCGTGGGGGACAGCGTACAACTCGCTCGTTTCGATGATCTACGTGGCTGGCGTGGTGATTCTCGGCTGGTTCTTCGCAGAGCCCCCCACAGCTGTCCGTCGCCCTCACGTCATCCCTCAATTTCAACACTCTTGGAATCTACATCGTCATGCAGTTCGTCGAGCTCGATTCGAAGATGACGAGCTTCGAACGTGTTCAATTCTATTCAACCAGCCTTCCTCAAGAAACATCTGTGAGCTCTGTCTCTCCGCCGAAAGAATGGCCATCTGTTGGGAATGTGAGGTTTGAGAATGTGACGTTCCGATATCGACCAGGTCTGCCTTTCGTTCTTCGCAATGTGTCGTTTACTGTGAATGGTGGAGAAACGATCGGAGTGTGGGAGGACTGGCGCTGGGAAGTCGTCTCTTCTCTTCGCACTCTTCAGACTCATCGAGCTTGACCCATCACTCTCGCCGCTCTCCATCGATGCCAACACCGGAATGCCTATCCCAGTCGATCCCAACGAGGAGCCCAACTCAGGACGTGTCGTGATCGACGATGTGGACATCTCGAAAGTCCAAATCCAACGAGTCCGCCGCTCTATTGCCATTATCCCACAAGATCCCACTCTCTTCACAGGGACTGTTCGGAGCAATCTCGACATTGCCGGACGCTGCACCGACGACCGCATTTGGGAGGTGCTTGACCTGGTTGAGATGCGATCAGTGGTGGCAGAGATGCCGACTGGATTGGATTCGGAAGTGGCTGAAGGTGGAAGCAACTTTTCAGCAGGCCAGAGACAGCTGTTGTGTTTCGCGCGGGCGATTCTGAATGATTGTCGGATCGTTGTTCTCGACGAGGCGACAGCAAGCGTGGACGTTGAAACAGATGCGAAGATCCAACGAACAATCCGGGAACAGTTCAGAGACAAGACGGTGATTGTGATTGCTCACAGGCTGAACACGATTCTTGACTCGGATCGGATTCTGGTGATGGACAAGGGAACAGTGGCCGAGTTCGACACACCCGACAATCTGAAGGCTAATCCAGAATCTGCCTTCAACGGACTCCTCCACAGCCTGACACACTAACCTGCCCAGAAATGTGCAACTTGTCATGAGTACTCTGTATCTCAACGTACTTCTCAAGTTAGCTCTTTTGATTCATTATTCTCCAAATTTCATGCTATCGTCTTCTACAGGATATCAATTTTGAGTCGCTCACAAAAATCGGTCTGTTCTTCCATCCTTGATTGTTTCAGTTTCATCTGATGAGGACATGATCACTTTTTTCCACTCTTCGGGATTATCCCATTCAATTCTCGGACAACCTGATCTGGAATTCACAAACAAGAGTCTTCTCACCCTCCTCGCCAAAATTTCCGCAATCTGTCCCGTGGTCTCGTTTCCATCTCTCTCAGAAGATCTCCCATCACTTTTCCGCAATTTTCTCCGTAATCCTCATCAATATCTCGGCAACGACATCCCAAATCGTCAATCATCATTTCCATCTTTTTTGACTGTTCTGAGCCATGAATTTCTGGCTTCGGCAATCATTCGTTATGGTGAGCATGTCCATGGGACTATAACCACGTATTTTCCCTCATTCATCGAAGCTCTAACAAATCAACACAATCAACAAGATCAACAAAATCAACCTTTCGTGGCTCCTCCCAGTTTAACGCTCTTTCAACAGATTATGGAAATCTCACAACATGAAATTGTTTATTCTTTTCTCGCTTATTCATCAATATTTTCAGGATCCCGTGGAGAGAATGGGTTACTTCATCAACAGGCTCTCCAAACAGCCTCTTTCGGAAGGAAAAGATGATCAAACCCATCGCACGAATCTACTTTCTCAGTGTCTCCAACATAGTGCCACATTCTTGAATAGTATGACATTATTGAGCATGAAGCACTCTTTTTTTCTCTCGTTTTATTCGTTGTCAATTTCAGCAAATCCCGACATCATCGACTCATTTATCGAGACAATCGTTATCTCCTCTTATCCCTCCGACACTCCCTTCCGTCACGATCGACATCTCAACCTCATCTCCACACTCAGCCAGTCTTCCTCTCCTCTCTTCACAAAAATCAGCAACCCACTTCTCGACCCAAACTTCCCTCTCGACTCTCTCCTCTCCCCTCGCTCGTTCACCGACCCTGCCAGCTCCTTCTTTCGCTTATCCAGCACAAACCCTGCTTTCTTCCACCACCTAATCGAGACGCACGCTGGACACCTTTTGGACCTCGCCCTTTCGACTGCCTTGCAGACTGTTCGCGTTGTGTCTGATGACCCTTTAGAGCCGTACTGTCTGGACTTTGGGAGAGCAACACAGAATTGGATTGTGCTGCTCAAGACGATGATGGAAGTGAAGTTGGATCTGAGGCCGAACAGCAAAGACTTCAACTCGATCCCGTCCTCCATTCTCACTCTCCTTGTTCTCTCAGCTGCAAGCACCAACGACGACCTTTCGACAGCTGCTGTGTCTGTCTTCTCAAACCAGTTTGGCCTGTCCACACCACACACCGAGGCGCTCCTCTTCACCACTCCGACGACATTCCCTCTCAGCGATACCTTCACTCTACGACATTCTCAAGGGTTGAGTGTTTCGAATCACGAGATCCTTCCATGTCAGTCGATTTGTGCCGAAGCAGGTTGTTGTGTGATGTTGAAGTCTCGCTCTGACGTCACAATCACCGAACAGAACAGTGATTTCACGAGAACGCTCGAGATTCATTTCGCTGGTTGTCTTGTGAACGTCCTTCACTCAACCACAACAGCCGCACAATCCTTCCCTTTCTTCTCTCCCGAGTTGAGCCGATCATCACAACAGCCAAACGTGTGGAACGACTCCAGCAGACAATCTGCACTCACTGCACTGACAACACTGGCAGAAATCGAACTCTGTCTCGCCTACAGGATTCACCAACTTGAAAACGACACAAATTTCGCACAATTGGAAAGAAGAGACACCATCTGTGTCCATCTCTTCCCATTTCTAGGAGCAGAATCGCAGAAAAAATTCCTGTCATCATTCAACAAATATTACAGGTCACAGAAAGACAAAGCCCACAATTCTTTGGATCGGTTGGTGGAGTATTTGGTTCTGATGACAACTGTGCATTCGTACAACACTCCCATCGCTCTCCTCACAGAAATGAGGACACTCGCTGAACTCCTCTCTTTCATCAACCCAATGACTCACTCCTTCGAAACCTCTCCGACGCACGTCTCACCCTTCGAATTGTCAATTGTGAAGAGGCTAGTGACAGCAGAGGGAGAGGAGAGATGGAAACTGGTGACACAAGCGGCTGTTGTTTCGAAAGAAGGTTTGGATTTTTCTGTAGAGCTGATGAGAGCAGAGAACGACGCACAAGCACTTCTCGTCCTGTCTCTTCACACAATCCGCTCGACACCAAATCTCGAATTCCGCCTCAACTCGAGTCCCGAGGCCTTTCACCGTGTCGTCGAGTATGCTGGTCATCTCGACAATCTTCAGTTGGTCGCAGTTGCCCTGTCGCACATTGGAGACACACTGGAAGCGCATGTCCTTCCATGTGTCGTTGAAATGTTGTTTCAAATTGAGATTAACAAAATGCTGCCTGGAATTATTTTGAACGCTCTTGGTGCGATTGCGACTCGTTGTCAAGAAGGGATGAAGAAGGGAAGTGATTGGGGGAAAGATGAGATGACCTCGCAGATTGTTGTGTCGTGTTTGAGACTGTTTCGATTTCTGATGGATTTCGATTCGTTCGATCCAACGCCCTTTGTCGATTCTCTCGTCCAGCTCACAGCGACAGTTGATCTCACTCTTCTTCGCTCCATCCTGCTCGTTCTGCAGCAAATCGAAGAGCGAACACGAACCACCACAACACCCTTCTCGATGTTCACAGCCACTGCCCCTTTCAGAGGCATTCACGAATCATCTGTCACCCAACAACCACTCCCGTTCATCATCTCCTCCGTCCTTCTCTCAGCCTTCCTCCAATCACCACAGACAGACAGTTCAATCTCACTCTATCAATTCCTTCCAGAAATGAACGAGAATCTGCTATCAGAAATCACACTTGAAACAGCGAAGACAGTCTGCCTGCTTTTGGAGGAGGACAGAACAAACTCCACACACACTGAGACACCAGATTGTCCCTTTGTAACCAGCCTCGATCTGAAGGGCATCCACAAAACACATCAGCAGATCTTCATCATTTTCCACCAGATTGTCATCCCTAGCAACACAGAGGCTGTCTCTGCATCCACGTTCCTTTCACTCGCTCCCTTCTTCACTCGATGTCTCAGAATTGTCGTGCCATTGTCAACAGGCAGAACAGAGTGTTGTTCTGAACAGGACAAACCTTCATCACTTCTTAACGTGTTCCTCTCTCTCGTTCTGTCTGTCATCCACACAGCACCTCAATCCACTCTCTCCACCCCTCCTCTTTCCTCTCTCCTCTCCATCGCTCTCACTCGCGCAGACACAATCCCATCATCACTGAGCCATCACAAAATATTCAGCAAAATGATCACACGGAGTAAGAATCGATCCAACCCACAAGTGAGGCAGGTTGTGCTTGCTCTGTGTGAGGAAGGGATGGAAGACAGAAGCGATTTCTCTCTTGACGCGTTCTCATTGGCCTATCTGAACAATCTGAAAGGAGCAAACGCTCCAAACCATGTCGATCGTCCGATTCGCATCGGCCCTTTGTTGCCAGACCTCCTCGTCCCGTTCAACGTCAACCTCCTCGGCGAAGAGCGATTCCTCGCCCCGTTCACCAACCACTGAATCATCCTCGTCCTTTACGAATCCCTCCTTTCCGTGGGATTCGTCATCGCCCAGTTGGTGGTGTTGGAGCTGAAGCCGTTGATGGTCCTCCAGTTGTACTGTTTGATTATCATCCGCTGCCTCGAATTGGACAAGATGATGATCAGCAACCTCTGTTTGGACACCATCATCCAGGATTTGATGAGATTGATCATGATGACATCATAGTGGTCGGATAAACCCGTTAACTCCGATAAACCCGTTAAAACATCCCCCATTTCACATATATCATCTCTTTCACACGACTCATCTGTTGTGCCTGTAAGAAAAACCTAGTGAGAATTCTGGAAGGAATTGTGACTCTTTCAGAGATTGGATCAAAGACAATGGGTCCATTCAAATGAATGAAATGCCAACGACGACACAGCGCAAGTTATTCTGACCATGAAAAGCTCGACTCGCAACACATTATCCCTCTAGTTCTCGGAAATAGATTTGTTCAACTTCGTACAAAAAACAACGTACACTTTTCGCTTTCCATTTCACAATCATTCTTTCATGAAGAACTCTAGTTTTGAAAATAATGAGGAAAGTCATGAAAGTGAAGTGGAAGGAGAATTAAGATGAGGAGGGGAGACTGATTTGTCCCTGTGGAAGGGTTAACGGGTTTTTCCGCTCTAACGGGTTTGTCCGGGTACTATCATTTTGTTTGGAGAGGACAATCCACAGCATCAAGATCGGCCTAGAATTGATGATCAGTCTGCTCCAACGAGTCAGGACCGAACTGGAGATGAATAAACGAAAGAAATGCGTATCCATGAATCTGGCACATTTTGGCCTTCTTTTGCTTTTCTGGATTGTCTCTCTCTTCAAAATCTGATGTTTTTCTTTTTTCAACATCTCTTTCAACTCAATCTCACATATACACACTGTTGAACCGGGTAAAGGGACAGACACAAACCAACGCTGGAAACCAGCGTCTCCCAAGAGACTTGGAGCAAATACTTTGATGGAAACGACCTTCAAAACATTCATTCAATCACCTCACTCGAATTTATTAACAAAAAATTCCTCCGGTTTTTAAGAAATGGAAACTACTGTCTAATTCGTGACAATTTTGGCCTTTTTTGAATGACCCATAACGAGTGAGCTTTGCCTGTAGACATCTCAATGACAGCCTTAGACTCTAATATGGACACTGATCTTGAAACTCCCACCCCTGGTATCTCTTACCACTGCTTCTCATCTTCTGAAGACTGTTCTCCTTTCCTCAATTGGACACATGAACAACTTTTTTCCGAACACGAACAAGCAGTATTTTTTCAGTCTCTCGTTGCCACAGTGAAGTGCCAGCCAACGTTAGATGACAATCTGGAAGCGAAAGCAGTGAACTTTCTACAATCTGCGATTCTGCTGAATCAAAAATCCGCAGATGCTTTTCTCTACAGATTTGCATCGATTTCTGATGAATCATTGATGACTTTCATCTCTCACGTTGTGGTTCTCCTTTCAACACCCAATCAGGTCATTACCGCTTCAGCAATGAAGATGATCTATTATGTCCTCATCTGGTGTTCAGCAAAGGTCCATCTTGCCCTCGTCAAAGCTGATCTGGTCGCTCAACTCATCACCACTCTGAATCCACAGTCTCTTCCATTCGCAGAAGCTGTCGATATCCACTCCTGTCTCTTGTCAAGCATTGTCTTCTCTCTGGCTCGCAACTCCGTATGGTCTCGCCTCTCTCGAAATTAAAGATGTGAATGAACAACAAGCTGTTCATGAGACAGTTTTGAAACAAGTTCTTGAGCCTTCGGAGAAGTATATTTCCCATTCGTGCGTGAACCGCTATTTGATCATCGATAGTGACCAATGCACGTATTTTCTGGAACTCCTTGCCCGACTCCTCCGAATATGTCTCTATTTTCAACCAACGATATATTTTGTCGTTAATCTGCCAGTTTTTCTTGCGATCCCAAGTTGTCTCACATTCTTCGTGAACGATGACTCAATCTGGCCTTTTCTGGATGAAATGATCGATATCCAGCCTGAGTGGAACGACCAAGACGGAGAACTGCGAGAGACGTGGAAGACAGTGCCGCGAATGCTGAGAATGGAGGGCATCGAAGATGTGATCGAGGAAAAGATGCTAAACGACAGAAACGAGTACGATGGAGAATTGATTGTTGCCAACTCGATCAAATGGGACAACAGACAGGGCATGAACCTTCCAAAACGTGGATAGACACCGACAAGAACCAGCGACCATTTCGAACTGTTTCTGACTTCATTTGGACAGCAAACACTGTTTGTGTGTGATCTCTGTCAGATCGGACATCACCTCATGGTTTCATTTGCCGGAACGATTGGGATTCTCTCTCGCCAGTCTCGCTCGATGGTCGCCACACTCTCCTTCACCTCACCCCTCCCACTGCAGAATTATGAAAGGCAATGCGTCGTTCGATGAATCGATTCTTGGAATTGGTGACTTTTCTTGTTTGGGGATTGATATCTCAACTTGTCTTCTCGTGATGATTGATTGTCTCGAGGAGGTGGAATTTCCGAACCAATCTGCCTCCCTCCCTCCGC
Source organism: Blattamonas nauphoetae (assembly GCA_033064195.1). NCBI lineage: Eukaryota > Preaxostyla > Oxymonadida > Blattamonas > Blattamonas nauphoetae. The sequence goes on along the minus strand of JARBJD010000024.1, from coordinate 357,586 downwards.
ATTCTGGATCGCCATCGCTCAACCGACACTTCGGAAGACGATTCGGAAGGATCGGACGATGTGGTCACCATCCACACCCTCACACTCCCCTCTGCCTCTCCCTCACCACCCACACCCTCCCACTCCTCTCTGCCTCTCCCTCACCACCCACACCCTCCTTACCCCCCTCTGCCTCTCCCCCTCCCCACACACACCCTCCCACTCCCCTGCCTCTCCCCCTCACCACCCACACCCCTCCCACTCCCCTCTGCCTCTCCCCTCACCACCCACACCCTCCCACTCCCTCTCCACTCTCTCTCCCACCCACACCTCCTCCCACCTCTCTCTGCCTCTCCCTCACCACCCACACCCTCCCACTCCCCCTCTGCCTCTCCCTCACCACCCACACCTCCCACTCCCCTCTGCCTCTCCCTCACCACCCACACCCTCCCACCCCTGGCCTCTCCCTCACCACCCACACCCTCCCACTCCCCTCTGCCCTCTCCCTCACCACCCACACCCTCCCACTCCCCCTGCCTCTCCCCACCACCCACACCCTCCCACTCCCTCTGCCTCTCCCTCACCACCCACACCCTCCCACTCCCTCTGCCTCTCCCCACCACCCACACCCTCCCACTCCTCTCTGCCTCTCCCTCACCTCACCCACACCCTCCCACCTCTCTCTGCCTCTCCCTCCCCACACACACCCTCCCCACTCCCTCTGCCTCTCCCTCACCACCCACACCTCCCACTCCTCTCTCTGCCTCTCTCCCTCCCCACACACACCCTCCCACTCCCTCTGCCTCTCCCCTCACCACCCACACCCTCCCACCTCCCTCCTCTGCCTCTCCCTCACCACGCACACCCTCCCACTCCCCTCTCCACTCTCTCCCACCCACACCCTCCCCACTCCCTCTCTGCCTCTCCCTCACCACCCACACCCTCCCACTCCTCTCTGCCTCTCCCTCACCACCCACACCCTCCCACTCCCTCTCTGCCTCTCCCTCACCACGCACACCCTCCCACTCCTCTCTCTGCCTCTCCTCCCACACACCCTCCCACTCCCCTCTGCCTCTCCCCTCACCACCCACACCCTCCCACTCCCCTCTGCCTCTCCCTCACCACGCACACCCTCCCACTCCCTCTCTCCACCCCTCTCCCCACCCACACCCTCCCACTCCCCTCTGCCTCTCCCTCACCACCCACACCCTCCCACTCCCCTCTGCCTCTCCCTCACCACCCACACCCTCCCACTCCTCCCCTGCCTCTCCCTCACCACCCACACCCTCCCACTCCTCTCTGCCTCTCCCCTCCCCACACCACACCCTCCCACTCCCCCTCTGCCTCTCCCTCACCACCCACACCTCCCACTCCTCTCTGCCTCTCCCTCACCACCCCACACCCTCCCACTCCCTCTCTGCCTCTCCTCCCCACACACACCCTCCCACTCCCTCTGCCTCTCCCTCACCACCCACACCCTCCCACTCCTCTCTGCCTCTCCCTCCCCACACACACCCTCCCACTCCCCTCTGCCTCTACCTCACCACCCACACTCTCCCACTCTCCTCTGCCTCTCCCTCACCAGACTCGGCGTATCCCTTGCTATTGACTGTTCGATCGAAACACAAACTTAACACGCCTCGACTGTCTTCCGCCTCCTCTTTCTTAGACACATCGTCGCAGTTTTCACCTGTCACACCTTTCTTCCATCCTCACCACACGAAATGGCGTGAGTGAAAGTCCCAACCGGACGGGATGGGCAAAAAGGAGAGGATTGGGGACGAAACCGTAAAGAGGAGATCCAATGGAAGGAAGAGGAAGAAGAGAAACGACACGGTGATAGCGAAGAAGAACAGGACACCGTCGACAAATTAAGATGGCGAGAGTTTGAAGAGTGGAAGGATGAGGTGGAGGAAGAAGAGGAGGAGGGCAGACGAGCATGAAACGAACGGAGAAGGCGAGAGGATGACGAGACAGGGCAGTGAAGCAACTGGAAGTGACAGGATGCTGGACAAGCTGGACGGATCGGCAGACATGGATGTGAGGGAGAGAAGAAAGACGAGTGAGAAGAAGAGGAGAGTGGCGAAGAAAAGGAAGAGCACGACTCTCCGCCTGTCTCTGCGGCGGCCGACGAAATGCGGCGTCGCTGTTCGTCACTCTCGCCGACGACACCACAACTGATGACCTGCTGTCCCCTCACTCTTCGCCAAACCCAACCCCAACATCACACGAGGGACGGACAAGATTGCTGTTGGCTGACTTGAGCGAAACCAGCAGAAGCGAACATGGCAGCGTGCAGACTGAGCTTCATAACACCAATACGACTGATTCGGGAACACTCCTTGTTCAACAAGTTGATTTCATCTCTCTCTCCATCCATCACCACATCCGAGGCTCGCTGATCTCGAAAACGAGAATCTTTCTGAATGGTGATTGGTAAGCAGTGGAAATATGTTTTGTTCTTCCTTTTGGACGTCTTTTTCATCTAAATATCATAGTTTCATAAATTTGTCTGACCCATAACGAGTGATTCACATCGCGAAAGCACAGAATGTCCATTTTAAGAACCAAGATGACCTCCTCCACTGATTCTCCTTGCCCTGGTATCTCTTCACACTCTTTTTCATCTTCAACAGATTGTTCTGCTTTCCTGAATTGGAGCGAATACTTTCAAGGTTCAGGACAACAAACGGCCGGTATCGTTCAGTCACTCGTTGCCACAGTGAAGTTACAGCCTGCACTTGATAGCTCTCTGGAAGCAAAAGCAGTGAAATTTCTAGAATCTGTGAATCTGAAGACTAAAGAATCCGCAGCTGCTTTTCTCTACAGATTTGCATCGAATTCTGATAATTTTTCGCCAAACTTCATCCATCACGTTGTGGTTCTCCTTTCAACACCCAATCAGACACTCATCATTGCAACGATGAAGATGCTGGGAAATCTGATCAGAAACTGTTCAGCAAAAGTTCGATTTGCCCTCGTCAAAACTGATCTGATCTCTCAAATCATTGTTACTCTCAATCAAGTGTCTCTTTCTTTTACTGAAGCCGTCGATATCCACATCAACCTCACGAAAATCATCGAGAACAGTCTCTGGCTCGCAACTCCGAATGGTCTCACAGAACTCGGAATTAAAGATGGCATTGAACAACAAGCTGTTCATGAGACGATCTTGAAGCAAATTATCGCACCTTCGGAGCTGTATATTTGGCATTTGTGCATGAACCGCAATTCGATCGTCGATGGAAAGCTATGCGATGAATTCATGTATCTTCTTGCTTGGCCCGTCGAAATATGTCCTTATTATCAACCAACGATGGATTTGATTCTTCATATGCCTGTCTTTATCACGATTCCAAGTTGTCTCACATTCTTCGTGGACGATGACGCAATCTGGCATTTTCTGAATGAAATGTCAAGTGTCCAGCGGGAATGGAACGAGGAAGGCGAAGAACTACGAGAAATGTGGAAGAAAGCGGATCGAATGTTGAGAATGGAGGGCGTCGAAGATGTGATTGACCAAAAGCTGTTAAACGACAAAGGCGACACTTCAGGATCCATTATTGTCTTCGAATCGATCGACTGGAACAACCAGCATGGCACGAACCTTCCGGAGCCGGAATAGAAACAGACAAGCACCAGCGAGCATTTCGAACTGTTTCTGGCTTCCTTTGGACAGCAAACACTGTTTGCGTGTGATCTTTGTCGGCTCTGGAATCACCTCATGGTTTCATTTGCCGCAATGATTGGGATTCTCTCTCGCCAGTCTCGCTCGATAGTCGCCACACTCTCCTTCACCTCACCCCTCCCACTGCTGAATTATGAAAGGCAATGCGTCATTCGATGAATCAATTATGAGAATTGGTGACTTTTCTTGTTTGGGGATTGTTCCTTTCACCGGTCTTCTCGTGATGTTTGATGGTATTGATGGGATGACATTTCCGACCAATCTGCCTCCCTCCCTCCGCATTCTGGATCTCCCCCGCTCAATTGACACTTCGGAAGATGTGGTCACCGAATTGATCGCAGTTCTCGATCCCTGCTCCCTCACCACCCGCACCCTCCCACTCCCCTCTGCCTCTCCCTCACCACCCACACCCTCCCACTCCCCTCTGCCTCTCCCTCACCACCCACACCCTCCCACTCCCCTCTGCCTTTCACAACATCTTCGCCCGAATGGTGCCATACCATCGCATTCGAAGTATGTCAGCTGACATTTGTTCGCCGACCAGCTGTAGTGTTCCCATCGAGGTCTAAGACTACATGAAAGCACGAAATCCACTCGTGCTTTTTGTTATTCCTTTTTGGACATGTATTTCATCTCAAACTCTTTATTTCACACCACTGCTTTCTTACCCATAACGAACGATATGAGAAAGAATCAGACCGAAAGACAATTGTTAGTCCCAAGATGATCTACTCGACTGGTTGTCCTTGTTCTGCTATCTCTCCCAACAGCGCGTTATGTTGGCGAGACAGTTCTGCTTTCCTGAATTGGGACGAAAGTCGACTTAAAACTGTTGACAAACAAGCAGTTATATTTCGGTCTCTCGTTGCCACCGTGAAGTTTCAACCTGCATTTGATATCTCTCTGGAAGCGAAAGCGGTGAAATATCTCAAATCTGTGAAACCGAAGAATGAAGAATCCGCAGATGCTTTTCTCAGCAATCTTGCGTCGCACTCTGATGGTTCATTGACCAACTTTGTACAATCCATTGTGGTGCTCCTTTCCACACCCAATCAGATGATCACCACCGCCACAATGGAGATACTCGAAGCTCTAATCAATTTGTGTTCTGCCAAAATCCGACTTGCCTTCTTCAAAGCTGATCTTATCACTCAACTCATCAACTCTCTCAATCCACAGTCTCTCTCGTTGTCAGATTGTGAAGATATCCACATCAACCTCATGAAAATCATCAACTGTTGTATCTGGCTCCCAACTCCGTATGGTCTCAGAACACTCGAAATTGAAGATGGGAATGAACAACAAGATGTTCACGAGATTGTTCTGACGCAAGTTTTGATGCCTTCGGAGAAGAATATTTGCCATTTGTGCGTGAACCGCTCTTCGATCATAAATGGAAAACAATCCAGATTTTTTCTGATTCTCCTTGCCCGACTCCTCAAAATATCTCCATATTATCGACCCACACTGGAATTTGTTCTTCATATGCCAGTCTTTCTCACGATTCCAAGTTGTCTCGCATTCTTCGAAAATGATTACTCTATCTATTGGTTTCTGTCTTATATGGTTGATGCCCAGCGGGAATGGAACGACACAAGGGGCGAAGTGCAACAGATGTGGAAGACAGTTGATCGAATGCTGAGAACGGAGGGCATCGAAGATGTGATTGAGGAAAAGCTGCCAAACGACCAAAACGGAGACTTCGGACAATGGATTGTTGACAACTCGATCATATGGAACAATCTGCTGGGCATGAACGGTCCATGGCGTGGATAGAATCAGAAAAGAACAAGCAAACAAATCAAACCGTTTCTGACTTCATTTGGGCAACAAACTCTGTTTGTGTGTTAATTGTCGACTCTGTGATCACCTCATGGTTTACCGGAGCGGTTGGGATTCTCTCTCGCCAGTCTCGCTCGATGGTCACCACACTCTCCATCTCCTTCGCTGCCACTCGTCGATTGTGGATGGCAACGAGTTGCTCCTGTTCATGCTGGTCGATTTCAGACCCTTTATCAATCTGATGCTCTCCTCCCACACTCCCCTCTGCCTCCGCATTCTGGATCTGCCTCGCTCGACCGACACCCCAGAACACGATTCGGAAGGATCAGAAGATGTCCTCACCGAATTGATGGTCGTTTTCGATCGCTACTCCCTCGCCATCCACACCATCACACTCCCTCTGCCTCTCCCTCTCCACCAACACCCTCCCACTCCCCTCCGCCTCTCCCTCACCACCCACACCCTCCTACTCCCTCTGCCTCTCCCTCACCACTCACACCCTCCCACTCCCCTCCGCCTCTCCCTCACCACCCACACCCTCCCACTCCCTCTGCCTCTCCCTCACCACTCACACCCTCCACTCCCCTCTGCCTCTCCCTCTCCACCAACACCCTCCCACTCCCCTCTGCCTCTCCCTCACCACCCACACCCTCCCACTCCTCTCTGCCTCTCCCTCACCACCAACACCCTCCCACTCCCCTCTGCCTCTCCCTCCCCACACACACCCTCCCACTCCTCTCTGCCTCTCCCTCACCACCAACACCCTCCCACTCCCCTCTGCCTCTCCCTCCCCACACACACCTCCCACTCCCTCTGCCTCTCCCTCACCACCCACACCCTCCCACTCCCTCTGCCTCTCCCTCACCACCCACACCCTCCCACTCCCTCTGCCTCTCCCTCACCACCCACACCCTCCCACTCCCCTCTGCCTCTCCCTCACCACCACACCCTCCCTCTCCCTCTGCCTCTCCCTCACCACCCACACCCTCCCACTCCACTCTGCCTCTCCCTCACCACCCACACCCTCCCACTCCCTCTGCCTCTCCCTCACCACCCGCACCCTCCCACTCCCCTCTGCCTCTCCCTTACCACCCACACCCTCCCACTCCCCTCTGCCTCTCCCTCACCACCCACACCCTCCCACTCCCCTCTGCCTCTCCACTCACCACACTCGGTGTGGCGTGTGCTGGGCACCGTTCTTTCGAAGCGACACTTCTTCTGCATCCGCTTATATTCATCTCGTCTGATTCTATCCCATCCCTGATTTCTCCCAAACTTCTCCCTTTCTCGAATCGTATCTCCTTTTATCACCCTGACAGCGATGCCAGACTCTGGGACGGAAAGCGATGATCCTGAACTCTCTCCTGCTCCCAACAGCACGTGCACTCAGACGCCTCGACCTTGAACGACATCATCAGCCACACTCTACTCGTGGGATTGTTCTGCCCCAAGTTCTCGTTCCTCAGTGGAATGTGTTCTCCAGTTGTGCAAAACTGCCTAAACTGTCCCTTCGACCAACCAACGCTCGCTGTCTTCATCTTAGACAATGATAGACCACGAACCATTCTCCACCTGATCTGCCACTCCACATCATTCACTGTTCCTGTCGCTGCTGCTTCTGTCTCAGCATCTGCACACTCTGCACAACAGCCCTGAACGAAATTGTGTGAGGGACACAGCCACACCCCCACACTTAACTTTGTTCTCGTTGCCAGACATTCTCAGAATTGGACTCGCTCCTCATCAAGATTGGTGTTGCGTCTTGCGCCAGTACACAGAACTCTAATGTACTGTGCTCTCTTCATCGAAAAAGATGGTTGGATCGTCCCCTCTCCTCAACAGCATTACACCGTCACCAATTGCCTCTCTGACAAACCTGGTGGCTTCGATGGCTGTGCTCGTTTCTTGATAGAACCGCTGATTGTGAAGGAACGATGGAGATGCTGAAAAGTGTGATGTCGACGACTTCTCCACACATCATCGTTGCGCTTCTTTGTGACAGGCGATCTGGTGGCTGACATGAACCTCGCTCTGACAACACAGTTTCTCTGTTTTACAGAATCGAAAGATGTCGATGTCTGTGAGGTTGATGTGAACACTTGAGTGACGAGACTGACAACTGCGGATGGACTTGAAAATGTCCAAAATGAACACACTCTTGAACGACAGACGACTCATGGAATGATCTTGGACAAAGTTCTGGTTCTGTCAGGGCGATTTTCTGAACCTGTCCGAACACCGCTTTATCATCGTCATCAAATCACAATCAAGGCAATTCACAGAAATGCTTGCTCTGATCGTCGTTGTCTGCCGCTCTCCTCAACTGACGATAGTGTCTGTTCACTCGCTGCCCATCTTCCACAGAACAGCAAGTTGCCTCTCCTCGTTTTGGGATGAGTGGTGGATTGTGGATATGCTCGACGAAATGATGGATGTTCGGATGAATCGTGAAACGGGGATGAATGTGGTCGGCGAATGGAAGAGGGATGTTGGGTGACTGAGTGTGGAGGGGAAGCTGGCCCCTCCCAACCTCTTCGCCAGAAAACTGCCAAAACACGATCATTCGGACATTTGAGTCGCCTCTCTTCCTCCAGTCTCCGCGTCGTTCGTCAGTGACGGCGTTGTGTTTGGAACAAGTGACCGAAGTTGTTGGACACATCATCGTGTGAATCGAATAAGAGTTGCTTTTGCGTCAGTCTGACAGGAGTCTTCTTGTTGCGTCCCTCCACAGAACGACACCATGACATGCACTCCCGCGAGGCCAGAACCACTCTGTCATGCCTTTGTGTCATCATTTGAAACAGCTAGTTCTCATTAATTGTTCGTTCTCTCTCCAAACTTCCTCTTTATTCATTGTTTATCTCGCACATCATGATGTGATTTTTTTATTCCATTTATGATGTCTTTTTCATCTCAATTTGCATCTTTCACCCAGTCTTTGTTCTGACCCACAACAAGCGTTTTTTCACATTCTCTGTCGGAATAACCGCGATTGACACGAAAACAGACACCTCCTCAAATCCTACACCCTTTAATATGTCCATCCCTCAGCTTCCATTTTCAATGGATTGTTCAGCGTTCCTGAATTGGAGCGAAGATCAACAACAATCTGACAATGAAAAGGCTGTTGTCTTTCGGTCTATTGTTGCAACTGTGAAGTTACAGCCTGTGCTTGATGACGCTCTGGAAGTGAAGGCCGTGAAATTTCTCAAGTCTGTAGATCCGCAGAATGAAGAATCAGCCGATACTTTTCTCAACAGCCTTGCATCGAACTCTGATGATTCATTGACGAACTTCGTACAGTCCATTGTAGTGCTCACTTCATCTCCCAATCGGGCCATCTCCACGGCAGTAATGAGGATTCTCAGACGTTTGATCTGGAACATCTCTGCCAAACGCCGCCTTGCCTTCTTCAAAGCTGATCTTATCACTCAACTCATCATTCCTCTCAATCCACAGTCTCTCTCGTTGTCAGATTGTGAAGATATCCACAACGATCTCATTGTTACCATCAACTGTTGTTTGTGGCTTGCAACTCCGTATGGTCTCGAACAACTCGAAATTGAAGATGGCAATGAACAACAAGCTGTTCACGAGATTGTTTTGAAGCAACTTCTCACGCCTTCGGAGAAGTATATTCGCCTTTTGTGCGTGAACCGCTTTTCGATCATCTCTGAGGACTTGGCGGATGCATTCTTGGCTCTTCTTTCTGCTCTCATCCACAGATCTCCTTATCATCAACGGACAATGGACTTTGTTTTGGGTTTGCCTGTCGTTCTCACGATACCCAGTTATCTCACGTTCTTCGAAAATGACGACTCAATTAGGTATTTTATGTATTTGATGCTTCAACCTCTGCGGAACTGGAACGAAACAAGGAGAGAAGTTCGCCAGATATGGAAGAAAGTGCATCAAATGTTGAGAATGGAGGGCATCGAAGATGCAATTGAAGAAAAGCTGCTAAACCACCGAAATTCATACTTTGGAGACCGTATTGTTGAAAGATCGATTGAATGGAGTAATAGGCAGGGTGTGAACATGCCGCTACTTGAATAGAAACAGACAAGCACCACCACACATTTCGAACAGCTTCTGGCGTCTTTTGGACCACAAACACTGTTTATGTGATCTTTGTCGGTTCTGGTATCACCTCATCATTTTCAAGAACAATTCCGCTTCTGCCTCACTCATCGCCACACCATCCCCCACCTCACACTCCTCCCAAATCCAACTCGTCCATCCTCGCCATTCCTCACTGTTTGTGAAGACATCATTGTTTCCTGATTCTTCCACAAAATGGTGCTCTCTTCATGATTCGTTCTGATCATGAAATGGGATTTCAGAACACTCACTCGTCGACGATGATCTTCGACGATTTGGGAAGACGGAAGAACCAAAATGCTTCTTCATGCAGATCAACCAATTCCTGTTCACTCTCCACTCGACCAGAGATGCCGACCCAACCAATCTTCATGACAACTGTTGTGCATCACCCGTGCCCCGTGCAGTGTTGTGGACTCTCTCCCGTTTTGTCTTGTGCGATTTGTCTCTTCGATCAACTTGGGTCTTGCTTGGATTGATCTTGACACGATCGGTACACTCGTCGTCCAACCAGCTGAACCTTTCATCCGCACTTCGTCAGCCAACCACACTTGGATGGACACTCGAGACAAATCGACTGACTTTGTGGGACTTCCATCCGACAGACACCCTCCTCGTGTGTGTGCAGTCTCAACGAGGCCAAACGACAAGCGGTGAGATGACGCTGATAGACAACCAGATTTCATGGCTTCCGAAAGCATTGTTGACATCCACACTGACGAACCTCCTGCTTGCTGTCCATCTGCTGACGCATCTCCCAGATGGATTGTCCACCCTTACCAACTTGCAGCCGTTGGATGTTTCGTTCAACTTGTTCGAGATCATCTCTCTGTCGATCTCGCTCCTCACATCGCTTGTCCCAAGGAATTGTGTCTCCGTGAAGATAGAAGCAGTTCAACATGAGCTGTCCCGTCTCTTCACACTGACCGACCTGATCCTGACACACCACAAATTGAACTCTCCTCAGATCTGGCGATGTGGCCAAATTGTGTCTTGTCTCAAGGACTCCTTGCTCCCCTCAGCAATTCGCTGATGCATGCCAATCCATGGACATGAACCCGTCTTCGTGACGTTCTCTGTCCTCTGGAGCACCTGTTGCGTGTGTCGAACCTGTTGGTCTCTGTTCCTGCGCTTGTGTCGGAGTTTCGGAAGCTGCACACACTCCTCATTGTGGGAACCGGATTTCGGAGCTTCCCTGACATTTCTTCCATTCACTGCCGAACTTGGTCTCTCCCGTCGCACCGACCATGAACCAGTCAGGGTATCGTCCGTGTGGCTTCCGGCGAGGAATGGAGACATCAAGCTGGAAGTGTTGGCATCTGATCGTGTCGCTGAACAGGCTATCTGTAGGTGGAATCGGGAGTGGGATGGGGAGCGTCACTATCCCATTCGAAAAAATGAATGACGAACTTTGACGTCTCTATCTCTTCATCTGTCGTTCTACATTGCCTCTCTCATTCCTTGGTCGTTCGTCGTCGTTTGTACAGTCGAAAAGGTAAAACTGCAAGGCTGACGGAAGCGTCCGTTTTTCCTATTTCCTCCATTTCACGGTTTTTATGTATCTAAACTTTTCAAACAATAGACGCTGAGAAACGACGTCAACGATGCGTCGAGAAAAAGAAACTTCATGGTTTGATCTTCCTCTTCTCATCCTCTCATCGCGTCCAGACGCCTTCATCTCTCGCAACATGCAGAATTTGCACACTCTAATGAGATATAGCGTTGTTTCCACCATCAAACAAGTGCTCCCGTCATGTTCGACTGAAGTTCCCTTTCAGCGCTTCAACGGTGTGCATATGATTTCAGTTCAGCTTTGTTAGAACGATTATCCCAATATTCATCATTTGTCAGAAATGTTCTTCCGAACGACGAGAGTTGGAATTAAACTGAACACAAACCGACTCATGTTGACAGATCGCAACAAGATACAATTCCACGTTAAGAACGAAAACAATCCATGATTTCATCGGGTATCGTCCATTTTCCTTCATTATTTCAGACTATACGATGATATCGCGGCGTTATTGTTCCATGGTTTCCAACACTCTTCCCATCTCAGCCGAAATTGTGCATTCTTCGATAAATTTCTGGAAGCATTCTGTCGAACACCGACGCACTGCTGAATACCAAGATTTGGAGTGTCGCGCAGTGCGAAACGGAAGGAATCTCTGAGAGGAAAGGACAGGATCAGATATTTCGACCCTTCGGCCGTTTGACCTTCCAGCTCTAATGTCTGTTTTAATCAGATGTTTTCTGAGATTTCTCAGACTGTATAAGCTCAACCCTCAGGCATGGGTTCGGAACTTCAATTCAAAAACCCAAGCGACTGTCTTTCACTCTTCCACTGGAATGAAGACAACACATGACGAAATAAGTGATGAAGAGACCAATTTACATTTGTTTAATCTCATATTTTCAATTGATTCGAAACGACGAAGTCGTCGTGACATCTCACTTTTCAAATTACCCTCTTTTCTCTGTATACATCTCCATTTCCACAATGATTTGGTTTATCTCTGTTTTTCTGTCGAAATTGTTGCTGAAAACCAAATTGAACAATTCCAATGAGTGTTCTTGACAGAGATCGGATCCATCCCCCAATTGGACATTTCACCTCCAAACTGACCAACAAGGCTGGTTTGGTTATTGGCGTCAAAACTATCCCCACAGAACTCTACTGTGAAGAGAATAAAACATAGGTCAATATCATTTCTCTCATATTACGTCCTTGCAGTTTTACCTTTTCGACTGTATGTCTACAACGCATTTTGTCTCGTTCAAGGCCTCTACTTCATTTCTGAATTGACTAAATTATCACGATGCGATTTTTTATTTTTCCTTTTCGGATAAGTCTTTCATCTCACTCTCATTGTTCGACAGATTTGTCTGAACCATAACGAGTGATTGAACTCAGAAACCTGACGGAATGGGAGCTGTATACTCGAGGATGATCTCCTCCACTGTTTATTCTTGCCCTGGTATCTCTTCACACTCTTTTTCATATTCGCCAGATTGTTCTGCTTTCTTGAAATGGAGAGAGAGCAAAAGTGAATCTGAATCCGAAAAGGCTGTTGTCTTTCGATCTCTCGTTGCCACTGTGAAGTTACAGCCTGCACTTGATGCATCTCTGGAAGCGAAAGCTGTGAGATTTCTCAAATCTGTGGGTTCACACACTCGTACATCCGCAGATGCTTTTCTCAGCAACTTTGCATCGTTCGCTGGTGGATCCTTGACTGACTTCACACAGTCCCTTGTGGCGCTCATTTCTTCCCCCAATCCAGTCATCATCGCTGCTGTAATAAAGATGCTCGGAACTCTGATCTCGTGGTGTTCGACCCAGGATCGTCTTGCCCTCGTCAAGGCTGATATGATCCCTCAACTCATCAATACTCTCCATCCACAATCTCTTTCTTTTGTCGAAGCAGAAGATATCCACGCCTTTCTGCTGAACTTCATGACCAATTCTCTCTGGTACTCAACTCCAGATGGATTAGAATCCCTCGAAAACGAAGATCAGTATGACCAACACAATGTTTATAGAACGGTTTTCCAACACCTTCTCGTCCCATCGGAAAGCTACATTCTGCATTTGTGCCAAAACCGCTATTCGATCGTCGATGGACGCCTTTCAAGTGACTTTATCTTTCTTCTTACCCGCCTCCTCTTTATATCTCCATTTTATCAACAAATAATGGATTTCGTTCTCCATATGCCTGTCGTTCTCGCGATACCAAGTTGTCTCGCCCATCTCGAAAATGATGCGACTATTTCCTTTTTTCTGATTTATACAATCGACACACACGACGATGGGAACATCATAGCCGATGAACTTTCTCGATCAAGGATGACACCTCTTCGTTCATTGATGATGGAAGGGTTTGCTGATGTGATGGAACAAAAACTCCAACACATCATTTTTGATTCCTATGAAGATGAAATTGTTGATTATTCAATCTCATTGAACACATTTCAAGGAATGAACTTTCTGAATCGTTAGAATCAGACAAGAGCCATCGAAGACTCGAACCGAACAAAATACAGCACTCTTCACACACAACTGTCTTTTACACCTCTTCATTATTATCTTCCAATTGAAACACCACTCTCACACTGTGAAATGTGTCGTTGGACATTGTTTACGGTCTTTTCTTTCTGGATTTCATTTCTCTAGATATGAAAGCTTATCTCAGAAATAACACTGTCTGAGATACCATGCCACTCATCCTTCATCCGAACACTCGAACAATCAACATAAACTTCAATTATCTCCTCACTTATTCACCAACAATCCCATCAACAACAAATCGCTGTTGTTCTCCATTATGGACTTATTGTCGGTTGTGTGTCCGATCAAACGTCTTTCAATACAAGCAGACCTCTTCATTGCATGCAGCTGTCGCATTCACTGTGATTTTAGAGTCGGAAGTCGGTTGGGAGAAGAACAAGTCCTTTTATTCAGTTCATTCCTTTCGCTTCACTAAGCATCATCGTCAGACAATCTTCATAATTAGATCATCGTGGCAATGGTGTTCATTTATCGATGAATAACGCCAAGTTCGTGAGACGTCCCATACTTGTTGTCAGACATCACTCACTCCACAATAACTCTCAAACGGAAACAACAGAAAACCTCATGAAGCACTCTTCAAATGTTTGTTGCTTTCTCTCACTCGAAATCGTTTTCTTTTGCTACGCTCTCTCCTTCATTCTCTGACAGTTATCTGAAAAAGTCGATCCTTCACCGTGGCCTATCAGTGATTTTAATCTCAGAAATTTGTCCCCTATTGAACTTGGTGATCTGATCAACAAGCTTGTTGCTTTTCTTCGTGAACAGACCACTCTGACTTCTGATATCGTGAATCAAACAAACGCCTTCCTCATTGATCTGAACCATGAATACAGCGATTATATGTTCAACACCTGGCCGTCATTCTCTCAAAATTTGAATCTCTCTCAGTCACCTGTTCGTTTTGAAATCACGCTATGGCACATTCTTCTATCACTCCACAATTCTCGTCTCACAGAGACTGTATTGACGATCACAGAAGAACAATGCATCATTATGTGTGCTCCTGCTGTGGAAGTGTACTTGGAAGTGGGATTTCTTGGTTCGGTCTATTCCGCTCTGGATGAACAAAGACTACTCTCAACACAACTCTCAGATCCTCTTCACACTGCGGTTTTCTCGTTTTATGGGCGAATTGTTCAGATAATTCACTATTCAAGTGTCTCCATATCTCTTATTCTGAGTCCGCTCGAATCATATCTCACTTTACACTTGACCCATCCAACCGTAACAATCAACCCCGATCTCGCTTCAGAAGACGAAGAAAACACGAATTGGAGATGGAACAGTGAAGTGCCTCCCATTGTCCTCTTTTTGGAAGGCATTCTGAAGTATGCCTTGAATATCGCCACGATCTTTCCATTTCTCCAGGGCCTGTTGATGTCAGCACTCGAAGCGAGGAGAAAGGAGAACGTGGTTGTGGAGGACGTGTCTGTGCCATTGTTCCTGTCCACCCAACTGCACCCTGATCTGGAAGCTGACGAACTGACCCCCATTCTAGACTCAGCGTCTTCGTTCATCGCCTCACATCCTTCGCTCTCCCCCGCCGAGACAGCTGATCTCCTCATCTTCCTCGCCGTCCTCGAAGCTCTCTTCATTCCACAGGTCCCCCCAGACGACTTTCCAGCCCCGCGAGCTTTCACAATGTACAGACCAGAGAGCTACCGACTCAGCATCGCACGACTTCTTATCCTCTCGATTCTGTGTTCCAATCCACACGTGGCGGAGAGAGGCACGGATCTCATTCTGAAATGGGCTGAAGTGTGGGATCAATGGTTCCTGCTGAATTTGGATCGCCCTCCACCAATCAAGAACATCGCCCACATCTCCTCCGAACTTTGCCCTCCTCACTCGAAAGACGAAGCTATGATGCATGACCTGATCGCAAGGATGGTGATGCACAGTCTGGAGATGATTAATAACGAATACGAATGGGACGAAGCAGACCTCTTTGGAAGAGATCGTGTGAACTTCGTTGTGGATGAGATACTCACCCCAACACGAAAGTCTCTTGTTGCCTCTGCTCGAAAGGAATCGAAGTAGATGGAGATGATTTTTGAGCTCGATCGACACTTTAATGTGCCGCATCTCACCGAATGCATGAAGGGAGTGTGGGAGGAGGTTCGACTGGAAGCAGTTGGAATTGTTGAAAATGAACCTTCTTCCACTGTCCCCTCTTTTTTGACACTGGACTTGTTTTCGGAGCTGTCCTTCGAATCGATTGTGTCCGCTCTTTCGTCGCTCTCCTCTTTCATCACTGCCAAACCCTCGCCAGCCGACACAATTGCATCCTGCGCCGTCCTCTTCCTCCACAAACTCAAAATCGATGTCGAGCCATACATCACGGTCTCGTCGTTTCCAGTGACTTTTGCTCGAACACTTCCACCTATCCTTGCCACGGAGAACGAACAACTGTTTGACAATGCTGTCGATCTGCTGAAGTCAACCATTCTTCACATTGGTCGAGATCGTCCGGAAAGGATGGCAGAACACGGTCTCTTTGTCAAATTGATGGATGTGCTCAGAATGAAGAAGGCCGCAGAATCACACCCACAAGAAGAGGGGTGCGGGAAAATCGAGACTAGGAACTGGATCAACGCGAAGTTGACAAATGTGGTGAAGGGCATCATCGCGACATCTCTCTCACTCTTCACGAGTTCTTCTCGTTCCAACTCGTTCCACGCAATCGATGCCGACGCTGACACAATCGCTCGAATTGTCCTGGAGAAGATTCTGGAACCATGTGAAGGTTTCATCGCTACTTCACTCCGTGCCTGTCTCAATTCATTGCGTCCTCTCAATGTGTTTGATGACATGATTCATCTTGTGCAAACCGCGTGTCGAGTTGAATCTCAGTATTCTCTCCTTTCTGAGTTTGTGGAGCGGAATGGGTTTTATCTCGTGCTGATGAAAGTTTTTGACTCAGCAGAGTCGAAGTACATGAAAATCTACTCTCTTTGTGATATCGAGTGGGATCAGTTCACCTCAACACCATTCGAAGGCTTTCGAGAGGCTCAACCAGACGATGAAAGAACAACAGAGGTGCAGAGAGGGGGGGAGGAGAGAAGGAAACGATTATCAGTTCGAGGAATGATGAGAGGGAGAAATGAGGAAGGGAATGAAGATGGTGTTGAGCACATCATGAATCTTCTCATCACAAGCTGGTCCGATTCAGAACGCCTTGATAGGACATTGAGTTGTTTAGGAACAAATGTGGCATCAAGGGAATTCAATGGAAGATTGTAAGAAGAAAGGAAAGACGAAATCCAGCCACAACGTCAACAATCCTTTCCACCTCTTTCAGGACGTTTCGACGATTCTTGGTCTGAGAAAGTCAGTATTTCTGCTCCACATTGAACTTTTGTCTCTTCTTTTGTCAAAATATCTCCAAAATGAACCCATTCCCACTAAACTCGATCCGTCAGCCCACCATCGTCTGACACGACATGGAGAATCTGAAGTTGGGACTGTCTCAGGGTTTTGCGGAGCTTCTCCAAATTATCAGTGCTTCGTATCCTTATTTGTTTGTGTTCCAGACAGTCTACTACACAGTGTGCCTGTCAACAGGGTCATCTTCATTCCACTCCTTTTTCTTGACGCTGTTTGTGAACATGTTTGGAAGCACAATAGTCCCTCTATTCATCTTCCAGGAAACACCAGGTTTGTTCTTATCACTCGCATTGCTCTCCTCTTCTGGCAATCTGCCCGCACTTTTCAGGTTGGCTGAAAGACTCGAAATATTTCTATCTGTTTGCTGTGACATGGACTGTGACGCAGATTGTCCTGAAGGCAGCACCGAAACTGCTTCGAAACAAAGTGTCGGTGGTTGTATTGAACTTTGGGCTGGAACTGTCGATCAGCCAAATCATCCTGAACTATCTGCTCAAAACGTCGGCGAAGTTTCCGAACGCGGAATTTGTGATTTGCTTGCTGATTGGGTTCATTTGTGGATCGCTTCCACACATTCTGTTCCTGAGGAAGCAACCAGAAGCGCACAAATATGATTCGACATGGTTTGTGTGCTTGATTTCCTGTCACTGTGTCTCGTAGTCTTTCCATTGCAAGCGGAGTTACTGTGACACTGTTCACGATCATCCGACGACCGAACCTTCTCATCAGCCCGTTTCTCAGTCTGCCGTTTCTCCCGACCGGCCCTCGCCTGGAAGGAAGTGGGATTCCCACCAAGATCTTCTCAGCACTTCGAAACTTCCTCAAAAGTCGAAAGAAGGTGATGGAGTTGCTGAAACTCTTGCACTCATACAACACAAGGCCAACTGACATCGCCATCTCGCTGTTCGGCCGAGGACCGAAATATCAGATCCCGCTCTTCGAGATTCCGACACTGAAGCTTCGTCAGCTCATTGGGCTGAGTGCGTTGGCCGTTGCTTCGTTGTACTTTGCGTTCATGACAGCTGTCTGCTTCTTCGTTTTCATCACTTATTTTCTCTTTGTTCGAACATCTAGCTTGATTATGCACGAGAGTCGAAGGCAAGGAAAGAGCTTGAGGAAGAGACTCGGCATCAACGACAGAACAGGCCGAACAGGAGCCACCGAGATTAAGGACGAATCCTTGCCATTTCACAGCGACCAGAGAGCAATATTGATTTCATTTCAAAGAAGAACATTCCATTTTGATGTGTTCAGCCGAGAGTATTCTTCATCGGCATCTCATTCTGAGGTGTTGGTTGATCGGATCCATTGTCTTGAAACCAGAAATGCTGCCAAACCTCGACCTTATCAACTTTTTCTTTTGATCTTTCATTGTTCTTATTTTCCAGGGTCCAAATCTCATCAACCCTGTCTTTCCAGGACATCCTCCTGAGTTTCATCGACAAAACGAACTCGATCCCACATCCCCCGATTCCATTGAAACTTCTGCCCTCCGAATTGTGTCACATCCTGAAGATCCGTTCCCCGTTCGCCTCTTTTTGTTGACTCATTGCGAACATCTCTTGAGCTTCAAGTCAGATCCTGAACACGTTGTGTTCTCAGCTCAACATCCTTCCTGCTCCAATGCAAAGTGAACGTGAAAAAACATATTCCGCCCTTGCCGTTGATCTTCTCTCTACAATTCTCATAGTCTGCCCCTTTCTTCTCATCAGATGATTCTTTTGATCCCACACTTTTTCTTCAGACTCTCCCACTTTCCCAGCGTTTCCCGTCCTTTTCTGCACTCAAACCTCCTCTGAAATCGAATACCGCAGTCTCCACTGCATTTGTTTGATCGCCTCTGTGTATATCGCTGCCAACCTCTCTCCTTCAGCAGATCTCAACGCAGGACCTTCGCCAACTTCTCTCGTTTGTCTGCCCCGTCCTCAAACGGTGTTTGAGCTCCGAAATCCCAATTCCTCAGCCAAACAAGCACTCACTTCACGAATTGCTTTCACAAAAGAAAAGCCGTCCGGAACTTATTATTCGAGGGCTGGCTGGATCGTGTTTCAGACTGCTGAGATCACTCGATGGACTGGACATCGACCCCGGCCTCTGTGTGCAGGAACTTATTTGCAGCCATGCGATTCTTCAACGAGCAGTTGAGGATTCGAAGCAAGAGAATCACCAGTTGAAGAAGAGGATGAAATAAAAGCTGAACACTTCGCAAACGAGCCCCCGATACAACTCTCTCAGACTCTGACCAAACTCGCAGCTCATGTTCCTCATCCTCCCGATGAATTGCGCAAAGAAGCATTCTTTCGCGTTCTGCGTCCGTATTCTTCTGTCTTCATCGCAACTTCAGTGCCCTTCTGGACATACCGACACATGAACGTCCGCGGAATGGTGACGATGTTTCCCGACTCGTTGGAAGTGTCCGAAGAAAGCGGGCCGTTCTTCACTGCTGAATTCACGTTGAGCAATCCGTGGCCGGCTGCTTCGATATACATTAGTGACGTGCAAAACGTCTCAACGATCGAGGCTGTCTCGAATGACGACACCCTCCTCGATCACTGCGTCTGTGACTGGCTTCGACCCTTCGCACAGGTCGCCGTATCTGACGCTGAAGGACTTTTAGGCGAGGACGACTCTGCTGGCTGGCGAGGACGACGAACAGATTGTGCTGGACTGGATTTGTGAGCTCGAATCTGGCGCAGAACGAATGTGGGATGGACACTGTTTCAGTGGTTGGAATGGTGTCGCGAGCTGAGGACGATTGTACTGAGTGTGTGCTGAGTGTGGATGGAGCAGAAGATAAAAGTGATGATTTCAAAGAGGGATGTGAGTGAGATGGAACTGCGAACGATGAAGCTGTGAGCGATGGTGACAGGAGACGAACAAGTGAACAAGGAAGGAGAAGGTCGGAAGAAGAACCGAAACGAAGAGAAGATGGAGAGTTCTGTTCAGCCGTTCACACTGGCTGGGTCACTCGTTGTGATAGATTAGAAGATTCGCCTCGCATATTCAGAAAATGACAAACTGAAAGAATGAAAAGGCGAGTGAATTTAACTCATCCCAAATTATGTCCAGTTCCTTGAAATGTCACGTGTGATTGTGTCTCCTCTCCCCAAAAAGTGATCTCAATCGGGATATCCTTCGAAGATGAATCGATGGCAAAGACGAGAGGGACAGGAATGCTGATGAAGTGGAGTGGCTGTTGGACGCCGTCGATGAAGAAGTGGAGTGTCCTCTTCTCCAAATCAGCCTCGGCTGACCACTCCTGCCCGGGATTGACTATAATCAATCCGCCAAAGTAACTATAATCAATCCGTTTCGATCAATCCCATCCATCCGACATTTTCATCTCCTCTGACCAATCACACTTCGCCCTTTCCTTTTCAGAACCTCCATTGTGCCAAATTGTGAATTGAACGAAGGATCAGAAGAATAGAATGGCCCTTTAGTGATCTCCTCCAACTTTTCCATTTTCCAATCTGGGAGCGCTTGTTGCCATTTCATCGTCTGTATTGTTTGTCTTCAAGTCTCCTTCACCATTTTTCCCTCATTCTCTCTCGAAGACTCTCTCTTTGATAGAGTTTCTCACGGATTGACTTGAGCTTCGAATCTTCATCGTTCATAATCGATTCAGGTTGTATTGTTCATCACTCTCCATGTCTCCTCGCTCTCCCATCCCAATTACTCGCTGTTCGATTTCTTCACTCCCAAAAGACAACCATTTCGGCTCATCCTCTCTCAACTGGGATCCTCGACTTCAGACAGATGGACAAGATTCCGTCACCCAATATTGTCAACCCTTCCTTTCTAATCAACGACCAACTGAGGCTTTCGCCACTCTCAACACATCCTGAACACGTTGGAGCGGAAACGAAACCAGGATCCTGACTCAATCATGGACAGAATCTCCTCCTCAAGTTCTTCGTTAGTAATCGCATACCCTCTTCATGCTCCACCTGCCTTTGTGTTCATTTATCGTATTTGGACCCTCTGAACGTCGTAAGTGTGGTGGAACGAGTGTCTGGTGAAGAACGGCCGACTCCGCGGATCGTGCTCTTTCTGAGCCGCTATTCATCTCAAAAGAAATGGTGGTAATGGGAAAGTTGGGAGTCTGTTGTGATTTCGTTCTGTCTTCCACTTCGGTGACTTGATCGTTCATTTTGTCATTTCGTGACTTTCTTTCTGTCAGGATCAACTTTGAGAACTGAATAGACGAGTATTATCATTTCTTCAGTTTTAAAACTCGACATGTATGAAAACGAAAAGGCGAAGTGTGATAGGTCAAAAGAGATGAAAAGATAGGATGGATGGGATTGATCGAAATGGATTGATTATAGTTACTTTGGCGGATTGATTATAGTCAACCCCCTCCTGCCCTTTCTGAGGAATTGTGTTTTGACCACGGCTATTGCCAGCCGAGAAGAGATATCCATTGTAGTTGTACATCAACGCTGCTTTTGGTGATTGGTAGGTTGCTGATGTCAAGAATTGTGGATACACCGCTGCATCACACACACCAAACACTGAAAGAAGGAGATGACGAATGGAGAAATGACAAACTGACATATTCAGCTTGTGTTCTGATGGACAATCGATGAATACCTTTCGAGACAGGTTTCGTGAAACAACCAGCCCAATTGTTTGTATTGATTCGAGTGACAGTTGATCCGCTCACTCTACAGTGATTCGGACTGAACGCGACGATGGTGTCGGACGAGACAAAGAACCTTTCTTTTCTAGCAACTTCTGTCTTCATCTGTTCGCTTGTCTGTTTCAGATCTGCCATTACCCGTTCATTCTCTTTCCGTTTCTCTCTCTCCATCGCCAACTCCTTTCGAAGCTGGTCGTCCTTCATCTGCATTGAGTTCAGTGTCGAAAGATACAATTCTTCCTTTTTTCGAAATTCCGCCAATTGATGTTCCAGCTCAGTCTGATGAGCAAGCTGTTGTTTCTGTTCGGCGATGGTTCGATCCTTTGATTCCATCAGATCGAGTTGTGCGAATCCACGATGACTTCGCACTTTCCGCAAAAACGCACCAGATTGAGTCGTGACCACTATATGGAAGAGGAGATCACTTCTCATCCCTTTCTTTTGCCATTTCATTCCTTGATCCTGACATTTCGCTCGCCCATTTCAGAAAATTGGTTTCGACAGCGTCATCTTATGAGACCTTGTCCATCGCAGAAAGACCGAATTCCACTTATAAATATCCGATTATGTGACCTCTTCATCAAAATATCTCACAAATTCAGCTCTCTCGTGGAATTTTATTACAGAAGAAAATGAAGTCCGTTTTTTTCCTGATCTCCAACAATAGATGGGATGATGAGATCAAACACCACATTCTCAGTGTTGACAACTCATTTCAAACATTTTCCCGAACAATATTCTCCTTAGACAAATCCAGTCAAAATCAGGCGATTTCTATGTTCAATTTCATCCAAAGGACATGGTCAATCAAACAATCGCACAAATCTTATCTGTTTTCCGGAATCGTCTCCCAACAGATGCCATTCTGAGTCAATCACAAAAGAAACAGACTCCAATCGACAGTTCACGGCGATTCGCAATTAGACGACACCAGACATAATAATCCAACTTCATCGTGTTTGATCCCTTTTTTATCAACATTTTCAGACTTGATAATAGTCAGTCACCATTCAGTTCCCGTGTTTACTTCGAACCAACTTCTGAAGTCGACCATATCCTTTGCGAGAATAAACTCGGGACGTCATATCACTAAAAACATGAACAAAGTCGAATAAGATTCTTTTGAATGACACACGAGACATTGGGAAGTCATTTTCTGCGATCTGATCACATTGTCGGATATCACCGTGTTTTGGTTTTTTGTCCTTCAAGCTCCAGTTTCAGCATCAAAACATTCACTGTCTGATATTTTCCAGTTCAACCAAACAGAAACCTCACATGTTCGAAGCTAATGACGACAGAAGAAAGTTACGACCGTTCATCACTATAGAGCTCGTTAGAAGAGAAATTAAGATGCGTCGTGGAATCTTACTTCTTTTTCGGTTTTATTCTCTGATTTGTTTCAAAAAATTCGAAAGTGTGTAGTCAACGTGGATCCGCACAGTTGTGATGTCTCCACAACTGCGAATGGGCCTTCATCCACAATTTCCAGTGAAGCGAGGCATTGAACAACTCCCCGTTTAGTCAGTGGATCTGAAGAGGGAGATTGGGTGAGATGGGACAGAGAAGAGTGGAGGAGTCGCTTGTTTGGGACTGGAGTGTGAGAATCGAAGCATTTGTTGAGAAAGATCATGAGTTCTTGAAGGAGTTGTGGGAGGAGTTGATTGTTGTGTTCTTTGTGTGACGTCTGTTCCCTCTGCTGATGGAGTTGTGACTGACTGTGGCTTCTGAGGAGGGTAGGAAGTTGGTTCCATTGGAAAGAGTTCACTTTGTCTCGCGGATGAACAGACGAATCACTCAACAATTCCGACATGGAGTCGATTGTTGGATGTGTCTGAGAGAGGGGAAATGAAGAAATGTGCGGCGGTGACAAGAATGAGGAACAAAACACGAAATAAACCATTTCTGCCTTCTCGTCGAATTCGGTGAAATTCTGAAGTCATCCAACAATGAAAGAGATCGAAAAGATGAGAATCAGAATTAGGAAGAAGTGGATGATCACACCTGCTGAGGTTCTCCAAACATGAGTATTGATTTCGATCAAACCATAAGAAATAGTTGTCATCTTTGTCGAATTGTCTCTCTCCTCAGAACATCAACGTCGACAGGGTATTTCACCTTTTCAAACAAACACCAATGAAAAGAATAATAATGTCCTGGTTGGTGAGGACAGAAAGGAGATCGGTCAGACGATTTGGAATTATTCAGTCAACACTCTGGGACGAAGTCCAGCGACTATTGGGGACATTTCCTGGAGACGATATTGATTGAAGACTGTGGAGGGAACGCTACAGCTTGAAGGATGTGATTGTAGAAGAGTGAGACGGACGTCTCTTCAACGCATTTTCCTCGTTTCAGTCCTCACCTACCAGGACAGTTTGATGATTGCAATTTATGTTTGTTTGGAAATGATGAAAGAACTAAAGATCGGATAGGACAATATCCTGTGATTTGATCCATGACTCATCCAATGAACAGAAGTATGGGCGCACATTTTGATTTCCTTCAATCAGAAATGTTGTGGATTCTTCCTACTTTTACTCTTATTTTACTGGTAACACAATCTTCTTTTGCCACCGCCAACACTATTCCTGACAATCTCTCCATTCTGGAACTTTCAACATCAGACAACGAATCACCACGAACACAGACCATACACCTTCTGAATGAAACCCGATTGATATGTAGTACTCGCATTGAAACAAAATCAGTCACTATCATTGGACACAACACCACATTGACGCATGCGTCATCAGGTCGATCTTCACGCAATGAAAACAATCATTCGTTCTTGGAATCAGACTTCATGTTTTTGATTTCCAACAGCTCATTTTCTGTTGAAGGAGTCCAAGCAATTTGCACAGTGGAGGGAACAGGAGTCTGTCTCGTTCACTCGAGCTGTGTTCATTTCTCTCAAAGCAGCCTTCAAACGAATGGACTAAGCTCTCCATTTGTTGTCCAAGCATCAAACATCCCGTTTCCGGAATCTTCTTCAATCGTTTTTAATTTCTGTTGCTTCAAATCCCAATGCACCAACATTTCGCCTCTCGTGGATATCACCTCAACAACTCCAACTACTTGGGATGGAGCGAACAATCACGAGTTAGGATCATATCAAGCCCTTTCTTCTGTTTCTGTGATCGGGAATGGCCTCCATATGGAATCACAGACGCTGAATGTTGGGACTGGTCCTCTTCTCTCTTTCGGCCTCACCCACCCACGTCCACATGGTTTCCTCACCTCTTCCACTCTTCAGATGAACACCTTCCTCCAATTCTGCACTTTTGTGAACATGAGCAGCCAAAACGCGCGCCGAACATTTCGTCCGTCCAACTTCCGATTCGGGTCGAACGTTGAACAAAAAGTGATTGGATGCGCAATATCGAACTCGAAGAACCACCAACACGGAACAACAATGCTGGATCCGAATTTGGGGGGCTCGCTTGCGTGTGTCAACACATCGTTCTCGTCCTGCGTCCGCGCGTCGAATACCCCGTTTGACATGCAACACCAAAACGTGACCGACGGCACGATCGGCCGAACAATCGTTGAATCGTCGTCCGGAATGACCTCCGTGACGTTCACTCTGTGCACGTTCAGCGACATGACAATCGCAGCTGGAGACAGCAAAGGCGGGTCAGCAATCTTCGTCGACCAGGCCCAATCCTCCCTCAACATTACACAGTGCTTCTTCCACAAGTGCGCTGTCACGTTACCCAACGACGATGGAGGAGCGACTTACTTTTGCGAGAATCGGACTGATTGTCCTGTAATGATCAGAAAGTCGTCTTTCACGCAATGTTGGAACAAAGGGGATGGAGCCAGCTTTGGTGGAAGTGTGTTTTCGAGTTCCAACTCGTCGATTACTGTCTCTGATTGCCTGTTCGAGAGAAGCAAATCACTGGATGCTGATGGGGCACTCTCGATATCTTATTGTGACGCCACAACTGTCACCAATTGTGCGTTTCTCATGTGCTCCTCTTTCCGCTGTGGAGGGGCAATGGGAATATATCGAATGAATTCAATCGATCTCTCCTTCCTCCAATTCCGAGACTGCTATGCAGAAGATAGTATCAAAGCAAATGATCTTTATTGCTTTTTCTATTCCGATTCGATCATAACAAGTGACACTGTGAAGTTCTGTGACTCCACGTCTGAAATCCCCACTGCTTTGAACGAGTACTCTTTGGAGGATCTGAGTGATCTCCTTCCTCTGCTCGATCTCACTCCAACTGCGACAGTTGATGTGTCGTTCAGTGGAGAGACGGCGACGGTGACAGTCACAGCGAGTGGAGAAGTGAATGGAACGATGAGCGTGTTGTTGGACGGATCGAATGTGCCTCGTCTTGTTCATGTCTCGTTTGGCACATCGAGCAGCACATCAACAATAGGAACAGCAGTTGTGTCGTCGGGAGCGAATGGGATTCTTCCGAAGGCAGACTACACACTGCGCAGTTTCAGCATTCCTGGATTTTGGTTTCCTCCTGAAATCGCCCCCACGGTGACGGAAGCGAGTTTGGAGTTCACAAATGAGATGAATCAGTACTTGATGCTGAAAGTGAAGGGCTCGTGCTTCCCAAAAGACTCGAACTCAGATTTTATTGTCAAAATCGCGAATACATCGAAAACGTTCTTGTTGAAGTTCATGACAACCAGAACTGGGCAATCGGACAAATTTGAGGCGACGCCGTCGTGGGAGCTGGAGTGGGAGAAGGAATACACAATCTTGTCGATCGTTGAAGATGTTGCCTCGAATCCAGTGAATGTGATCTGCTCGAACGTCGTGTTCACCGTGACGACTCCTCCGCACCTGACGAGTGCGAAAATCGAATGCGAGACGTCGGAGTGCAAATCGGTGCGTCTTGTGTTTGAAGGGAAGATGCTGAACCCCTTCGGCATGTTCATCGCCAAGATTCCTGAGATTCCGCTGAACCTGACAACGATGTTCTCGTCATCGACGAAAGGCGAATCAGAGCCGATTGAAGTGTTCCCTACCAACCCTTTCCCTGTGGATGGGTTTACGATTGAGTCGATGGAAGAAGAATATGGATTTCCTTCTGCACAATGGGTGCTTGTGGACAAACTGCCAAGACTCTTTTTCGGAGTCGCGATCATTGGAGTGAACTGCACGCTTGACAAAACAGCAACGACGTACACCATCCAATTCTTCTCAGTTCTCGTTACGTCGTCTGTTCTCGAAATGGAGTTGAAAGACGAAATGAATAACACAGTTCGCGTGCAAGCTTTCCTGAAAGACGATGTGCTGACAGCGACGGAAGTGGTGTACCCAACATCGCGAAGCAAAATGGTGCCTGGCCAAACTTACACAGTCGTTTCTTCGAACAATGAATCGATCGGGATCCCACCGTCGCTGAACTTCACCGCACCGATGCTGCCACAAGTGCTGTCTGCCTCGACAGAATATGGAAATGTGATGTGCACGACGATGACGATTGTGTTACGAGGACAGGAATTTGTGACGAATCTAACATTCCTTCTCAGTGTTGCTGGACTGGCTGAGCCGATCGCTTTCTCGTGTTCGACACGAACATCAGCGACGATCGGTCCGCTTGAGATTGGGGGACGATCCGATCTGACGCACTCCACAACATACTCGCTCTCTCTGATCGTCGAAGACAACTTCTCGGATCCTCATCGTATTCACTGTGATGGTGTGACATTCACAACGCCGTCGTCACCTCGTCTGTCGACGGTTCATGTGTCGTCAGTGGATGGGTCGGACCGACTGGATTGTGGAGGAGAGTCTGATGCTTGCGAAACGATGGAACATGCGTTGAGTCGATTGGACAGTGGAAAGTCGATTCTGCTGGTTGAAGGGACATTGAGCCACGTGAGCAAGTGGGAGATTTCGTTCTCGTCTCTGGCGATTGCTCACAAGGGAGTGTCTTCAGAGGATGAACACTCCACGACTCACTCGACAATTCGAGTTGGGACCGAAGGCGGACTGGTTGTGGATGGAGCGAGTGAAACGATTCTTGAAAGTCTCTCGTTCGTTCTGCCGTCTTCTTCATCAGTTGACGTGTACGCTGAGATCAAAACTGGTCTGCTGACAATCAAGAATTGCAAAGTGACTGGAGATGTGTCGACATCATCGTCGCTCTCGACGAGACACTCTTCGTTCGTGCGAAGTCGGAATGCGATGAATGTGTCGAGTCTGACAAGTACGCAATTGTCGCATCGTTCTCTGGCGACACTGTTGGGTCAGCAGAGTGTCGGATCGACCCAGATCTCGAAATTGGTGGCAGACTCGATCCACACCCTATCATCAGCAGGCTCAGCTGTGTCCTTCACACTGTCCAACACATCTTCGCTGAACTTGACGTCGTCGTCGTTCACGTCCTGCTCATCGTCTCACGCGAACTGTTTGGGTGGGGGAGTGTCGTTCTCTGTGTCTGGATCAGCGTCAGTTGTGATTGAGTTGTGTTCGTTTGTGAGCTGCAGTGCTGGGGATGGAGGGCGAGGAGGTGCAATTGGCCTGTCGTTCTCGGCCGACAGCTCTCACAACTATCTTCTGGACACGCTGACGTTTGAGCACAACACAGCATTGTTTGGGCGAGATCTGTTCCTTGATGCTTCGTCGCTGGAGAAGTGTGTGACGATTGATCGTTTCCTGTTCAATCTGCATCCGCCTGATTTTGACCGCTCGAATGCTCTGTTTGGATGGGATCGTGTGGCTTACGTGGAAGAGACCGACCTGTTTCCGTTTCTGTTCCCCAACACTCGATTCAAGAATGTGTTCATTGATTCTTTGGGAGCGAGTGGAGACGCGTCAGATGGAGCGGATTGTGGGAGAGAATCGCATCCCTGCAAGTCGCTTCGTGATTCGATGTATCATTTGTTGAACGCAGACAGTGAAGAGGAAGTGACGCGATGTGTGTTGGAACGCAGTCTTGTTTTGATTGGGGATCTTGTGGTTGGAGGAGGAGGAGATGTGGAGTTGTGTGGATTCGTGACAGTTGGGCAGCAGGCTGGTCTGGATCTGTCGTTGCTGCCAATCGGGACATACAAAGGGACCGAGACCGACGCTGTGGAGTTTGGGCGAGTTCGATTTGATGGAAGCGGAAGCATCGGATGCCGATTGTCGTTTGGACTGAGTGAGGTTGTTCCTCCGCAGACAGTTCTGATGAAACACCTCGAATTCGTCCTCCCCCTCGTCTCGACCCACCCTCAGCCGATCATCGCTGTTCAGTCGGTGAGTGTGTCGCTGATTGATTGTGTTGTGAAATCGACGAACGCAGCTCAACCTGTGAGCTCGCTGTTGTCGTTCCATTCCACTCTCACCTCAATGCCTTCGAGTGTCCATCTGCGTGTTTCTCATCTTGTTGCTCAAAATCTGGTGCTCTCCCAGCCACTTATGTCTTTCCGATCGACTTCCGATCTCCCAACGCTGATGAATTCGCTCTCGACTGGCCATTCGAGCACGCTCTCTCAAGCCCTCCCCTTCTCCCTCCCTCCCTTCATCTCCATCGAAGATTCTTCATTTGATTCTATTTCGCTTCATATTGTTGCAACACACGACAACGTGATCGAGACTGGAAGTGTCTTGTTCGCTGATCTTTCTTTGCCGCTGAGCAAGCTGTCGATGCGCGACTGCTCGTTCTCGTCGTGTTGCACAAAGATTGTTTCAGTTCCAGTTGATTCAGATGTGCTGTCTTCTTTGGCTGGCGGCGTCTGCTGTTTGAGTTTGGCGCGCTCGCATCTCACTCTGATTGACTCGTGTTTTGTGAATTGTTCGTTCCTTCTTGATCCAGCGTGTTCTGTTCCTCCCTCTCCTTCTTTTCTGTCTCTCACGTCACACGCGCTGGCTGTTCGATTCGTTCCCTCCCAAAATATCTCCCAGTTGTCCTCTCCTCTCTCAGCTGCGAACATGGACTCTCCGCTGATGGCGAAGATCCTGTCGTCGGGTCAGGCCAACCCTTTGTTCCTGTTCGACGAGACCCAAAGACAGTCACCGCTCTCAAGCCATCTTGAAATTGTTGGAGTGGAGATGGAAGCAGGATCGTCACTGGATCCGCAGTTTCGTCTTCCCCTGGCGCTATTGGTGAATGAGCACAGCACACCCTCACTGCGGACTCACAGCTGTGTGTTCCATTTTGAGACAGCAGATCCGTTGAATGTCGGACTTGCAGTTGTGGGTGTGTCTGGTGGAGCGTGGCCCACACCGCGGAACCAGCTGTTTGTTAACTGCACATCGTCTCGAAGAGACGAGAACTGATTAAACTCAATTGTCTTTATTCGACCCATCGTATTGTTAACCTTTTCATTCTGTAACTGTCGTTCAACTCTGACCGAACTCGTTTCAGTCCTCACCAACCAGGACATTATTATTCTTTTCATTGGTGTTTTTTTTTGAAAAGGTGAAATACCCTGTCGACTTTGATGTTCTGGGGAGAGACACAAGTCGACAAAGATGATAACTATTTCTTATGGCATGATCGAAATCATCAAACATGTTTGTTGAACCTCAGCAGGTGTGATCTTTTACTTCTTCCGAATTCCGATTCTCATCTTTTCGATCTCTTTCATTGTTGGATGACTTTAGAATTTCACCGAATTCGACGAGAAGGCAGAAGTGGTCTATTCCTTGTTTTTTCCTCATTCTTCTCGCCGCCGCACATTTCCTCATTTCCTCTCTCTCAGACACATCCAACAATCGACTCCATGTTGGAGTGGTTGAGTGATTCGTCTGACGATCCGCGAAATAAAGTCAACTCTTTCCAATGGAACCACCTTCCCAATCTCCTCAGAAGTCACAGTCAGTCACAACTCCATCAGCAGAGGGAACAGACGTCACACAAAGAACACAACAATCAACTCCTCCCACAACTCCTTCAAGAACTCATGATCTTTCTCAACAAATGCTTCGATTCTCACACTCCAGTCCCAAACAAGCGACTCCTCCACTCTTCTCTGTCCCATCTCACCCAATCTCCCTCCCTCGACCCCAAAATAAAACGACAGGCGAGCTTATGCTTGACATCGTTGGAGTCGATTGAAGAAGGACCAATCGTGCTCGTCGTGAAAGAGCAGCTTGATCAGATGGAATCGAAAAATCAAATAATCGCCCAGCAACAAACATCATTCTCCAATCTCCAACTTCAGTACGACAGACTCAAGACAACAGTCGAAGAAGCAAAAGGAATGATGACCCAACTGGAAAGGGAGAAGGCAGAGTGGACAGAGGAAAGGAAGACTCATCTTTCGACGATCCAGTCTCTTCAGCGTGAGAAGGAGCAGATCCAACATGAAAACGAGAGGCTTCGCGGGGAGAGTGAGACCAGATTGATTGAAATGCAGCGGACGATGGAAGGAATGAAAAATCAGCTTGACACATGCACGAGATGCATTGAAGCAAACAATCCCATCGTCGAGTTCAGTCCAGAACACATTAGAGTGAATGGATCGACAGTCACCCGAATCAATTCTGAGAGTCATGTTGGTTGTTTCACAAAACCTGTCTCAAGAGGCATTCATCGAATGTCAATCACAACAGAAATGCGATATGTCAGTTTGTCGCTCTTCCATTCATCATCATCCTTCTTTCAGCGATTGGCGTGATTGACGCAGATGAGTATCCAAAATTCTTCGCCGTTGATGTGGACTCTTCTCCAAAAGCGGCGATGATGTACAAAGATGGTGGGAGTCTTTGGTCGGCTGGGAAAAAAGTGGCTCAGAATACCAAACTTGAGAAAGGGCAGGAGTGGTCTGTCGAGGCTGATTTGGAGAAGAGGACAGTCCACTTCTTCATCGATGGGAAACAACAGCCACACCACTTCATCAACATTCCGGTCC
The DNA here is from genome assembly GCA_033064195.1 of Blattamonas nauphoetae. NCBI lineage: Eukaryota > Preaxostyla > Oxymonadida > Blattamonas > Blattamonas nauphoetae. The sequence continues at coordinate 326,122 of JARBJD010000024.1, read as the reverse complement.
CTCTCAGATTCGTCATCAATGCATACAACAAAGATGTTCCAATCGAGATAACTTTTTGGGGGGAGGTGGCAAAATCACACGTGACAATCGAAGGAACTGGACATAATTTGGGATGAACTAAAGTCACTCACCTTTTCATTCTTTCAGTTTTTCGTTTTCTCACGATGCGAGGTGAATCTTCCAATCTATCAACGAGTGAGCAGCCCGTGTCGATTGTCAACGGGACGATTGACCCAGCCAGTGTGAACTGCGGGTTTGGTCAGAGTCTGAGGGAGTTGGAGCGGGGGCTCGATCGCGACGTTTTAGCATTTCTCCCATCCTCTTCATCAGCAGGTCATTCTCTTGCTTCAAATCCTCAACTGCTCGTTGAAGAATCACATGGCTGCAAATCAGTTCCTGCACAGAGAGGCCGGGTCGATGTTCAGTTCATCGAGTGATCCCATCAGTCCCAAACACGATCCAACCAGCCCTCGAAGAATCTTTTCCGGATGGCTTTTCTTCTGTGAGAGCGATTCGTGAAGTGGTGCTTGTTTGGCAGAAGAATTGTTATGTAGAAGCTCACAAACAGTTTCAGGACGGAGCAGACAAACGAGAGAAGCTGGCGAAGGTCCGGCGTTGAGGCCTGCTGAAGGGGTAAGTATAGAGACAGATCTGATTTTGTATACGCACAGATCTGTCCGTTGGTATAGGCACAGATCTGCGGTAAATACTGCCCGACACGACGACATGATCCGGCTGTAAAACGGTAGTAGTTTTCTGAATAGAGAGACAATGTGTTTCAATTTTCTATCAATGATAATTGAGAGAGGTAGACACCTTGTGACAAAAAATTGGACACCAAAAAATATGGAATGACGTGAAAACTGTAAAACAAAATAAATGATGGACATGCTCTTCGCGACATGACACGTGATTCACTTCATCCTGTTCGATCCCTCGAACTTTAATTTTTTTCACTGTATGGTAGTAACACTCGAGGAGGCTGTCACTGAATGAGAGAACGCTGATTCCATTACTTTCTTGTGGGATCGAGTTCACACCTCACATGATTTTTTGACAAAGGAAGTCCAATGAGATGTAAATCGCATAATTTTCAAAAAGAATTGAAACGAGGGTTCACGAAATGTGTTTGATGAGGTTAAAGTCGGGAACGATTGTTCGATGGTATTTCTGACCGATATTGACATGTTTGATTCTTGGAAGTATTATCGTTTTTCTTTTTCAACCAGCATGATCACTGAGAAGGACCCGTGAGTGGTGGAGAGGGTTCATCTTTGCTTGAGTGAGTTTTTAGACGATAGTGTCATTGAATTGTTTTCCGTCAATGATCTCTTCCGTCACGACAAGTTTTCAGTTTCAACTAATCCCAGTACATCACCAAATCCCAAGTTTGCTGGGATGATCACACAACCCAGATTCTCAGCATGATGTGTCTTTTATCTTTATGACTTCTTGAATATCTCTAGTCATAGTGCCCGGATAAACCCGCACAAAATACAAAAACCCGCACAAATTCTAGTTTTGAGAAATCAAGTTGAAATAATTGCACTGATCTTGAAATTTGCATTTTTATCTCACCACATCACAAATTACATGAGGGTTCATCACTAATATTTTAATGGTTTTGATCTGAATTGAATTCTTTAAAAAATTGGTAAATTGAATTGAAACAGTGTTTGAAATGTAGAAACAATGGCGAAAAGAAATATTCAATGCGTGGTGCTCAGATATAGGTGTTTCCCGATGATCCCTCGCACCTCCATGTTCCGCACAAGATCGACGTTCTCCTCCACCCTTGCTTCACGTTCAGTCGTCCTCCCTGCTCCAAATGTTGAGCTGTTCGATAGTGTTGGATTTTAAATCGCAGGTGATGCGAGATGATACCTTTCAGTGCTTCTGTCCCGTTCGCCACTGTCGTCGAGAGGGATTTGATGGGACAATAAAGGCGAAGAAGGCGACACAAGCGAGGAAAAATGCGACGATGAACGAGATGATGAGGAGAATTTGGAATTCGCTGATTGTCTTTGTCATCTCGCTGATAACAGCTTCGAGGAGCATTTTGAACCCGCCACGCAGATCGTACACGAGGAGAGAACCCATGATCTGAGAGGAGAGGACACAACGCGAGAGAAAGGGGGATCAGAAGGAGGAGAGTGGAGAGCATACCTGGACGTTCTCGTTGCTGAGCGGCATCCCGTTGTAGGGATTCGGTGCTGTAGCAATCATGCGGGCTGCCTCAATGTGCTTCAGGATGAGTGCCTGCAGTCCGCTGAAGTTTCCTGTTAGTCCATAAATCCGAATTTCCACTGCACAATCGGCAGGATCGTAGGGCATGGATTCAGTTGACTGGGAGAGTGATGAAAATAGCGTGTGATGAGAGAGAAATGAGATCGATGTAAGAAAGCGGACAGAACGAAGTGAAGATCGCATGGAGGAGTCAAACCTCGAACAGCAGTGCGTTGACCGAGCTGCCATTCTTCATCGTTGGTTCAATGGACAATGTGTCGAAGATTTGGTCGCCAGTCGGGATGACGTTTTGGGAGGAGGAACCCTGAAAACGAGTGAAAAGAGAGACGGAGAGATGGGTGGAGGAAATGGGTTGTTAGAAGCGGAAGGGAGGATACCTCACTCGCGAGTAGTGCCTTCATATGGCATATGTCGGATGAGATGTGTCTGCTGTCGATCCACTGTCCTTCTGCTCCGCCACGACACACTGTGAGAGGAGAAAGACGAGGAGATGAGGAGGAAAGGCAAATGAGTTGAGAATGTGAGCACACCGCCAACAATTTGGATGATTCCAATCACAACGCGGACGGAGAAAGAGTTTGGGACGAAGTTTGACATTTTGTTGAGCAGATCAATCTGTTGCGGTGTCAGATCGTTTCTGCCCTTCTTCTTTTTATTTTCTTTCTCTTCCTCTTCAGCCTCTCTCTTCGCTTTCAGCGATTTTGTCTCTACCTTCTCGCCGTCTTTCAGCTCGTTCTTCTTCTCATTCTCGTCTTCTTCGTTCTCCTCATCGTCCTGATTCTTCTTTCCCATCATTTCTGCAATCTGCATCATCGCAATCATCTGTGGGTTCATTCCTTGTGAGATCAGCATCATTTTCATTGTCTCATCGTCGTTCACCTGCCCTCGTTCAGTGTTTAGCTCCAGCTCCTCATCGGTTACTTCTGTTTCATCCAGCCGAAGCTTCAGTTTGAGGACGTCATCCTCGCGGGCAGTTGCGATTTAGAATAAAACTTCTCTTCGCTCTCGCTTGAGTTTGTTGATGGTCTGCACATACTGCACAATCAGGACGATGAGATGGTGTACAACCGAGGCTCCTCCAACCGCGATGTCGACGTACTGCACGGCCAACGACTGTTGTTCGGAGTTGGCACTGGTCCGTTCTTAATCACGAAGTAGAGCTGGGCAGGGAGGCCAGGCCATTCCACAGTGTTCCAGAATCCTTCGTTGATAATGATGAGAGCAGCTACGTTGGCGATGTTGTTGACCAGGTCAATCAGGTTCATGTTCACGACTTGCGTCTGTCACACGCATCGTAGAGGCGGATCCGAACTTGATCTCATTGGAGGACGGGATGATGATGGGGATGTCTTCGAATTCCATCGTCGAAAATTAATGCGTCGCCGAAGCTTCCTGGGACACTTCGTCCAGTCCCTCGAGGAGCGTGGTTGCTCTCCTCTCGAACACTTTGTTGATGAGACTGGTGCTGGCCATGAAGGTCACGTTCATGGATTCCAGCTGAGCTTCTGTGTATTGTGAAGTGGCTGACATGGTCGGTGGTGACACTGCACGCTGTGAACGTTATCAGCACAACCACAAAAACATCGCCACCATGGTCCCGACAATCACAATCCCCGACATGATCACAATGTGGATGAACAGAGGCAGGAGCGCTGTCTTGTCCTCGTCCAACTGGAGAGTGGCGCCAGAGTCGTTCCTGTTCTTCTTCTTTTTCTGTTGCCCACTCGACCGTCCAGCAATGCTCGACAGCTTGCTTCCTCCACTCACTCTGCTCATCGTCTCGGTCAGTGTCGTGTCCTCTTCGATGATGTTTGCTTCTGTGAACATCAGCATGGTTGTGTCGTCGTCTCTGTAGATGTCTCTCAGCAGTGCCCCGTATCCTCTGATCACCTGCGCACTGTTTGGGTACTGGCGAAGGAGCAGCTGGTAAACATCTCGCGAGTCACGCTCGAATCCGATTGCCTTGTCCAAGAAGAGCATGATTCGGTCCAAATCCATGTTTTCTTTGGAGAGGAGCAGATACGCTTGTTGGAGGTAGGTGCGGGACATGTCGTGTGCTTTCGTAGCTTTTGCAAAGATCAGTTTGAATGACACACCCTGTGAATTCTGCCCGCCCTGTGCACTTGTCTTTCGTTCCATATCTCGCATCAGCGCAAACACAACCCATCGCTCGTGCAAAGAAGGCACACACTGGTTGGTTGTTCGGAGGCAGTCGCCCATCTTCATCTGGCTGTTGGTTTGGAAAGATAGAAGAAAGCTGAGCAGATCCAAAGCTCGCATGAAGAGAGCATCTTCTTCTGAGCACTGCACAGGATCTGATCGGCAAGAGAAATGCACTCTCTGTTCTTCCTGCATTCTTTCTCGGTCAAGAACTTGATTGCTTCTTGCACCTGCCTTGCGTTGGTGTATTTCGGCACTTTTCAATTCACTTGCTCGCTCAGCAACTTTGACTGGACAGACTGTCCTGTCATACGCACTCATGTTTGGCTGATAAGAGGCAGACGGCGTCGGCTCGGCTGGGCATTAACCGAATACCTTCCTTGTTATCGCCGATCTTCATTTTGTCTTGGATGAGAGAGAGGAGTGCGGTGAAGATGACGATGGCAGATTGGTGGCGAAGAGAGGTGCGTAATTGAAGTGTCAAATGCAAATTTGGCTCGGGTCAGGACTGTCTGCGTAGTCCACGAGACGATGGCTGAATGTTCGTGTGCACTCGTGAGCCCACAGTCGGATCACGCCAACTTTGTTGATCTGGTTCCTGTTGGCACGGTAGAGGCTGCCGATGATGTTACTAATGTCATTCAGATCGAATCGGATGTGCAATTATGCTAGGAGGTAACGGAGCTCAGCCACAACCTGTTTGTACACGTTCAGAGTACCCTTCTTCGTTTGTGCGAGAGTTCCGTCCTTGGTGGATTTCATAAAAGATGAATCGATCGAGATCAACCGTCTTCGTCTGGTAACTTTCATGGACTTTATCAGCGAACATGGATCGAAATCAAGATTCGTTGGTGCGGTGCTCAGCGAGGAACAATTCCAACAGCTCCAGTTGATGACAGTTGTTCCGACTTGTTTTCTGGAAAGGACGAGATGAGGGGCGTGCCTGTTTGGGGTAAAAAGCTGACCTGCGTGACTGACGAACTGGCATCAGCTGATGAGTCTGTCGATGCCATTTAAAAGCGAGGAAATGATTATTTCGAGCTGGAACGCAATTTTGGTGAGGCTGAGTGTGGATGATCCGATGATGGCATACAATGAATGATCAACTGCCCTTGCTCCAGTTGGCTCGTCTGTGTTGATGTACTTGTCGAGTTGGGCATTCATCGTCAGAGGATGGAAGAGTGAGATAAAGGATCATTGTGAAAAACAGTGGAGAGAATGTGATTTGGACGCGAGTCGTTGCGCGGTTGAAGTGTCATCCGAGGAAACGAGGTGAGGCCATATTATCTATCAGAACTGATTGAAGTCGAAGAACAACTCTTGGGGGATGATGTTGTGTTGGCCGCGAAGTGCTGAGTCGCACTCCTCGAGTGTTCGGCACAAAACAGACCCACTTTTTGATTTTGATCCACCTCCGTTTTAATCAGTTTTGAGTAACTAGGTTTAAAAAGTGAAAATCTGAAATGGAAAGAATTATTTCATAATGGTTATCTACATTTTGGATTTTGTGCGGGTTTATGGATAAAAGCGGGTTTTTGAGGGCACTATCATCTCTCACACAGATTCTTCACATCGCCAAACCAACAAAGCTCATGAAAGAAACATTTAGAAAGAGTCTCATTTCCAAAGACGCAGCGATTTTGAAAATGATGGAGAAGAATGCGAGGAACTCTGTGCGATTTGTGAAGACCAAGTCGATTCACTTTGACAAATCGTTGGAAGAAACAGTGTGATTTTTTGATTTTGATGTCTCTCTTTCGATGAACAGCTGAACTGTATGACGCCTTTTTGAATCCAATTCGAACAGAATGCAAAGTCTTGATGGCTTCGTGCTGTGGCTGGCCTTTTCATTTCACGACTAACTGATAATCGTCGGTGTTCGGCGCATCGGTGTCCTTGGATACTACCTTGACAGAGACATGGAGATGTCTACCCCAGTAAAGGTGAAGTGAGTGAAAAAGGAACTCTCTACTCTCACTTGTTCAATCAAAAAGCAAAAATTACAGCCGGATCAGGTCGTCGTGTCGGGCAGTATACACACAGATCTGACCTTATTGTCTCTATTTTGGCTTATAATGTGTTATTAATGAATGAAAAAGACGTAGAATAGATGCAGACGGACAAAAAGAAGAATTTCAAGGAAAAAAGAGAGCGAATGGTGAGACAGATCCAACAACTGTTTCAAAGGGTCGATCGCGGCCACTTTCGAAAGATTGGCTTCCCCGCAATATATTCTGAAAGAACACAGAGAAAATGGTTGATGTTTCCAGTTAGCCTCTCTGAGAGTTTGGCTGACTCATCTTCGGAGATCTTCTCGACGAAATTGTGGATAACGATCGGGTTCTATTCTGGCTCCACTTCAAGGGCTGTGCCTTGTTTGGTTTGCTCAGGTGAGTGTTTTGTTGGATCTGTCTGTGGCAGCAGGGCTGTGATTGGCCGACATGACAAACAAGTGTGATTCTTCTCCTGTTTCGAATGATGTGGCTCTTGCCTGTCTCTTCCTTCACCTCTGCTTTGATATTCTTCTTTCGCATCTCCTCCATTCGGTGCTCCAATTCTTCCAACGTCTCTGTGCACTCAGCCAAGACAGTATCGCTTGATGCTCAGTCGCCGATGGCCGCTTGATAAGCGCGCTCTTCGCCAGCTTTGCAGTATCGCTCGAGTCTCTCGTCGGTCTTAGCCACTCGAGTGTTGATTGTCTGCTTGATGTTCCCGAGGCCTTCGTCTCTTGCGGAGATGATGTGTTCTTTCTTCTCGTGAATTGCTGTTGTTCCGAGTTGAAGCATCAGTTGGGTTTGCTGTTCATCGTTCAATCGTGTTCCCTCCTCGTGCAGAACTCGTCTTGTCTTCTTTGTGAACATCTCCTTTCGTTCATCTTGGAACAAGAACGGTGCTCGGAGCCACAGCATCTTCTCTTCGGTGAATGTGACATTGACAGGTGACGTGAAGAGCGGGAGAGGATTCGCGTCGATGATGGACGAATTCTCCCAGTCCATTTCTGATCCCTCCCCACACGGCTTCAGATCGTCCATTCCCTCGCTGTCGTGGCCTACGTAATTGCCTCCAAACGGATCCCCAGGTGTTCCTGTCTCTTTGTGTTTGTCTTTCTGAGGAATGATGAATCGGAAGTCGTGTTTGCGTTCGTTCCTCTCGTCGAGATCCATCAGCGAGTATTCTTCGTCGGATTTGGAATCAGCAAGTGTGTCCGGCTCGATGCCTTGCTTGTCACCGTGTTCCATCGCCAAGATTGTGTCTTCTGTTCGTTCATTTCTTCTCCGCTCTCTGTCTCTCTTGTCGGTGAGGAACTGATCGCTGAGCATGCTCGTCACGAACTCTTCGAGAACTGGGAGAAGAATGGCAACTTCTTGGTTGTTTTCTTCAAGTTCAGTGACTTTGACATCAATATCTCGAACTTTCTGAAGAAGAGCAATGAGCTCCTCCTCCTTTTGCGCAGAATGGCTGTCATTCTATTGTTCCAAACGCCTTCCGTGTTCTTCTCGTTTTTCAGCTGAGCAAGCGGGACCAGCTGGACGAATTCTTTCCAGTTTGTGTGGTCGAGTTTCTGTGATGCTTCGAACACTACATTAGGCCCTTTCTTTCCAAAAAATTCGTGCTTTGGCAGACTCGGAGTTGGTTCCTCCTTTCTCTTTCATCAATTGCTTCTCTTTCAAACATTTCTCGTCGAGTTGCTGCTCTTGTCTTTCTCCTTCCTCTTTTGGCCTGTCTTCCTCTCTTTCACCGAGTTCGTTCATGGTTTCTTCAATCACGTGTTCAACGAGATCTTCTTGGCCTTTCTGAAGCTCTGTAATTTTGTCTGTCTCCGCCTACTCCTCTGAGAGTCTTTCGCTGTCCAATTCTCGTCGTTTCCTGTCCTCACAATCCTCGATTTCTTTGATCTCTTTTTCTGCTTCATCAAACATACGATATGATTCATCTTCGCTGGTTTGTTGGAGGGAATCGGTTTTTTTTGTTCATTTGCTGCTCTTCGTCCCGCATGCGATCGCGAGTTTCCTTGACTCGCTGATTGTAAGTGATCATTTGTCCCAATAATTTTGAAAAGAGCCAAAACACTATGGATGGTTTCACTTTTTTTATTTTTCTCCAAATTCTTAAAATCACTCAAATATGATGGAAAAGGGGTTTGTTTCGAAATTGAGCTTCGATCGTGACGAGAAACGACACTTTTTTGAAACGCCAATTGAACACATTTATTGTTTCAAAAACAGATGAGAGAAGATCATGAGGTGAGACAATGTGAAAAAAGAAGGTTCTACAATGGAGAGTACGGATAAGATGTATTGTGAAGAAATAGAGGCAAAATACTCAATAGTCTCGAAAATGCTCTATTGCACTTGAATTATCAGTTGAAATTAGATTTCTGCATGAACCCAGGAGTACAAGTATTTTTTCTTGAATTGGACACATGTTTGCACCCATCTGGCAAGATCATCATCGATCGTGTCCTAAACACTCCTTTCCTTTGTCTATCTGAAATTATGAGAGATAATTGAGAACAAACAGGTTTTATATGTCTGTTTGACACTGGTGAAGAGACATTGGGACATCATTATCTTAATCTCCAAGAGTAACCGTCATGGAAAAAGAGAATCCGCTTTCAGGTGCTACGAGTTTCAAAGAAAGTGAAAAGAGCACACCCGATCTTCACACATGTGACTTGATGTACATCGATCTGAGTGGAACGCAGTTTATCAAAGGTGGAGCAGTGAGGTCACAATGAAGGTTGGAGAGTCAGTGCTTGAAAAGAGGATGTGTAGAAACGAAGTTTTGAGAGAAGATATCCGTGGAGATTGAGGACTTTAATCTGTTCCTGGAACAAGAATAGACAGAATTTGATAGAAAGACCAGTGAAACGGATGGATTCTTTCAAAATTATTGGGACATTTCTTGTTCGAGTGAGTTTTGAAGGGCTTTGACGAGTGGCCACATTTCTTCGTTCATCTGACGTTCACTAGTCCATCGTTTGGTTTTATAATCACGAAGTAGGTTGATACCAGTGCAAATTGCTTAGAAATGCTTCTTGACTTGATCATGATGTTTTTGAGAGACTTTCTTTTCTTCTTTAGTCTCGTGGACGAAAACTTCGTTCAATGACGTCAGTTTAATTCCATCTTCAATTGCAGCTGGTATTTCCTCGATTATTCACACCAGTTCAGTTTTGATGAGGCTGGTTTCTTTGTCTTCTTCTCCTGCACTCACAGCAACAACGAAAACGGACGAAGCCCACAAAGATTAATGAGTAGCAGCATTAGTATCAGTGTGGAATTGTTGGTTGAAATCTCATTCAAGTTCCTGCCAGATTCGTTCGGCATCCTTCCTTGTGAAGACATGTATCAGATGCGCCGGTGAGTCTTCGAACTTCCAACTCAGAGAAGTCTCCTTGTTTTTATTGAGATTAAAATGGTTGATTTGGGGTTGTTCCTCTGTCCGTCCGAAATTTGCTCCCATCTTGTTTGACGCTCGTACTGCCAGCAGGTTTCGTTGTTTAGTCCGCCCAGCCAAGTTCCTTGTCCATCCACCCATCTTTAATGTCGTCTTCAAACGTGATTCCTCAAACTGGCTCCATATTCTCGAAGATCATGTCATCACAACAATGCATTTCGAGATCTGATTACCAATCGATTCGTGTCACAATAATTTGCGCAACACGACTAAGTAGACATCATAATTGCCTAAAACGTTCATAAAAGTCATATATGATGAGTAGAAACAGATCTGGAGCGTTATGAATGACAGGAGGAACAAAATTGGTATATAGGAGATGGTCAATACATTAAGATCTGCAATTCGAGGCATGACGGAGTCTGATGCATTTGAGAGGGGTGTATTATTGTAAAATGAAGTCAGAGTCGAGAAATTAGGAATGGAGAGACCATAATTTTGTTCTCACTGTCAGGACTTTCGAATCGTTGAATTTTTCGCTTTTCCATCACATTTTCTCACTAAATCAATAGTCCTTCCTCTTTTTCACATAAAATTGTGATTTTAAAACATTATCAGTGCTCCAAGGATGAGATCTGTGTGTATACCGCAGATCTGTGTGTATACCAAATTTAGATCTGTGTGTATACAAAATCAGATCTGTCTCTATACTTACCCCTGCTGAAGGAGTGACGACAGCAGCGAGAACCACAGAGGTGATGCAACAAAGTGGGTGATGACTGCGGGATTCGATTTCAGAAGTGGTAACAGAGCGGATATTACGGGTGATGCAGGAAATGTGGGAGAGTCTGAAGAAAAAGCGTGGGATCAAAAGAATTATCTGATGAGAAGAAAAATGTAGACTGTGAGAATTTTAGAGAGAAGATCAACGGCAAGGGTGGTATCTGGTCTTTCAAGTTCACTTTGCAGCGGTGCAGGAAGGACTATTAAGCAGATAACACAACAATTTCAGGACCTGACATGAAGGTCAAGAGATGTTCACAATGCGTCAATGAAAAGAGGCGAACCGGGAACAGATCATCAGGATGTGACACAATTCGGAGGGCAGAAGTTTCCATGGAATCGGGGGATGAGGTATCGAGTTCTTTTTGTTGATGAAACTCAGGAGGATGTTCTGGAAAGACAGGGTTGATGAGATCCGGACTCTGGGAAACAAGAACAATGAATGATCAAAAGAAAAAGCTGAGAAGGTCGAGTTTTGGCAGCATTTCTGGTTTCAAGACAATGGACCTGATCAACCAACACATCCGAATGGGATGCCGATGAAGAATACTCTCGGCAGAATACATCAAAATGGAATGTTCTTCTTTGAAATGAAATCAATATTGCTCTCTGGTCGCTGTGAAATGGCAAGGATTCGTCGTTAATCTCGGTGGCTCCTGTTCGGCCTGTTCTGTCGTTGATGCCGAGTCTCTTCCTCAAGCTCTTTCCTTGCCTTCGACTCTCGTGCATAATCAAGCTGGATTGTCCAACAAAGAGAAAACAGGTGATGACAACGAAGAAGCAGACAGCTGTCATGAACGCAAAGTACAACGAAGCAACGGCCAACGCACTCAGCCCAATGAGCTGACGAAGCTTCAGTGTCGGAATCTCGAAGAGCGGGATCTGATATTTCGGTCCTCGGCCGAACAGCGAGATGGCGATGTCAGTTGGCCTTGTGTTGTATGAGTGCAAGAGTTTCAGCAACTCCATCACCTTCTTTCGACTTTTGAGGAAGTTTCGAAGTGCTGAGAAGATCTTGGTGGGAATCCCACTTCCTTCCAGGCGAGGGCCGGTCGGGAGAAACGGCAGACTGAGAAACGGGCTGATGAGAAGGTTCGGTCGTCGGATGATCGTGAACAGTGTCACAGTAACTCCGCTTGCAATGGAAAGACTACGAGACACAGTGACAGGAAATCAAGCACACAAACCATGTCGAATCATATTTGTGCGCTTCTGGTTGCTTCCTCAGGAAGAGAATGTGTGGAAGCGATCCACAAATGAACCCAATCAGCACGCAAATCACAAATTCCGCGTTCGGAAACTTCGCCGACGTTTTGAGCAGATAGTTCAGGATGATTTGGCTGATCGACAGTTCCAGCCCAAAGTTCAATACAACCACCGACACTTTGTTTCGAAGCAGTTTCGGTGCTGCCTTCAGGACAATCTGCGTCACAATCCATGTCACAGCAAACAGATAGAAATATTTCGAGTCTTTCAGCCAACCTGAAAAGTGCGGGCAGATTGCCAGAAGAGGAGAGCAATGCGAGTGATAAGAGCAAACCTGGCGTTTCCTGGAAGATGAATAGAGGGACTATTGTGCTTCCAAACATGTTCACAAACAGCGTCAAGAAAAAGGAGTGGAATGAAGATGACCCTGTTGACAGGCACACTGTGTAGTAAACTGTCTGGAACACAAACAAATAAGGATACGAAGCACTGATAATTTGGAGAAGCTCCGCAAAACCCTGAGACAGTCCCAACTTCAGATTCTCCATGATCGTGTCAGACGATGGTGGGCTGACCGATCGAGTTCGAAGAGAATGAGTTCATTTGGAGATATTTTGACAAAAAAAGAGACGAAAGAGAACTGTGGAGCAGAAATATTGACTTTCTCAGGCCAAGAATCGTCATAACATCCTGAAGGAGGTGTGAAGGGTTTTGACGTTGTGTCTGAGTCGGGCCTTTCGTTTCTTCCTAGAATCTTCCAGTGAAATCCTTTGATGCCACATTCATTCCTAAACAACTCAATGTCCGATCAAAGCGTTCTGAATCGGACCAGCTTGTGATGACTAGATTCACGATCTGCTCAAAACCATCTTCATGTCCTTCCTCATTTCGCCCTCTCATCATTCCTCGAACTGATAATCGTTTCTTTCTCTCCTCCCCCCCTCCTTGCACCTCTCGACTTCCTTCGAATGGATTGTAGCGAACTGATGACTTAAATGTCAAATTGAAACGAAATATTTCTCTCACATCAATGAAAGAGATGAATCAGGTAATCAGACCCTGAAACGAGGAGTTTCAAACCGTTTACCAGAACTTTCTTGTGAACAGAAGGGCTCATTCACAACAAATAAAAAGGATGGGCCATGTGATCCATCAAGAATCGTTGTTCGAGATGAATTCTGGACAATCTTTTCTCAAGAATGTACTTGACTATTTCGGAAACAGATGCCGCACTTTATTTTGGAAAAGTCCCGACGATAGGAGTGCTATCATCGCCAATCTCTCTCATGCTTCAGCCCAGCTTCTCTCAGATGTCCAATCGGCACAACAACCATATCTGATTGTTTCTCCTGCTTTAGTTGCATCACTCCTCGCTCTTTTGGCATCTGACGTTGATTCACTGAAAGAAACACTCATCTCGATTCTTGCCTCCATCATGGGAATCACTGCGGAAGATGTGAACTTTCTGCTTCACAATTGTGATCCGACTCCTCCTTGTTGGACAGACAAGTCATTATTGAAAGAGTTCTGTGGATTACCAGCAATCCAACAAAACCTCGCAGAATCTGTTGAGCGACTCATCAAATTTATCCCTTTGTGTTACTCGGACGATCCCTGCTCTCCTTTCTTTTTTCCATTTTCATCTCTCTACTTCATCTCGACTCTCCTTAACTGCGTGTCCACTCTCCCAAAAGAATCACCTCTCCGAGCCTCTTTTCTTCTCTTTCTTCAACAATACGCCCGTCGCACGACCATAATCGAACATATTTCCCTCTACAATACTCGGGACTACCAAATCTTTCTGACGACCAGCTTTCGCCGATTTCTCCTCCGTCTCACACAATTCCTGTCTGACGAAGACACATCATCTGTTCTCCAAATCATTCTGTCTCATTATAAAGGTTTCAACGACTCCAAAAACGACTTTTTGCGGAATTATATTCAACAGGAGGTCGAACTCCTTCTTCCAGAATCATCTCGTCCATCCCAACTTCGAATCGAGACCATCCGCTCATATTTGCTGACTCTCTCCAACCGGAACTTCAATGTTAATAGCCGCTGTGAACACTTGTACTGTCGACACAGCCAACACGATTTTGTGTCGGACACTTTCATTGATCTGCTGGACGCTTTCGTCCGAGAGGAAACACCAACGATCATCTCGGGAATTCGATTGCGTTCATTTCCTTACAACGTCAAGCTCCCGGACAATCTGGCATGGGATCTGTTCAAAGTGATCCCTCGATGCGAATCACTCGAATGTCTTGATTTCTGCTTCTGGTTACTTTCCAAACAAGAATTCTGCAACACTGAGCGTCCTCTTGAACTGCACATGTTTGTGGGGGTTGTCGAGAAAGCGGCCCATCTGATCCGAAACGACCTGTCGATACAGACTTACAAACAGGTTTTTACGACACTTCAGAAATGTGTGAACTGGGATCAATTGGGATTACCATCCATGTTTCACGCTCTCCTCCCTCTCCTCTCGGAAACAGCAGATGTGATCGCTCATGCTTCAGCCCAGCTTTTCTCAGATGAACAATCAACCCCACAACCATCTCTGTTCGTTTCTCCTGCTTTTGTCACATCCATCCTCGCTCTTTTGGCATCTGATATTGATTCTCTAAAAGAAACTCTCGTCTCGATTCTTGCCTCTATCATGGGAATAACTCCGGAAAATGTGAACTGTCTGCTTCACAACTGTGATCCTACTCCTCCTTGTTTGTTTGATAAGATGATATTGGATCGGTGCAAGACAATCCCAACAACCCACAAATCTCTTGCAGAATCTCTTGAAAAACTCATGATGTCAGAATCATTTCGCGACTCATTACGTCCCTACACAACTTATGTTCTTCCCTTTTCATCTCTCTTCTTCATCTCAACTGTCCTGAACTGCGTATCCATCCTCCCAAAAGAATTACCTCTTCGAGCCTCTCTTCTTCTCTTTCTTCAACAAAATGTGTCCCACCAGACTATTCTCGAACATATTTCCCTCTACAATAATTCAGAATACCAAGTCTTTCTGTCGACCAGCTTTCGCCGAAATCTCCTCCGTCTCACACAATTCATGTCTGACGAAGACACTTCGTCCATCCTTCAGATGATCCTGTCTCATAATGAAGGTTTAAATGACTCTAAACATGAATGCAAGCACAATTCCATTAAAGAGGAGATGGAAATCCTTCTTCCAGACCCATCTCGTCCATCCCAACTTCGGATCGAGTCCATCCGCTCATATTTGCAGAATCTCTCTGACCTTCACTTTTCTGTCACAAGTAACTGCGACCTTCGCTATAGTTGGAGATCGCACTTCCTCAAAACACGACACCAATTTGTGAAGGATGCTTTCCTCGATTTGGTTTCAGATTTCGTCCAAGAGGAAAACCCAAGACCAATCTTGGCACTTCGATTGCGTTCATTTCCAACCAACATCCAGCTCCCAGTTGATCTAGCATGGAAGATGTTCAAAGCAATTCCACGATGTAAATCACTCAAAAGTCTTGATTTCTGCTTCTGGTTGCTTTCTAAACAAGATTTCTGCAACAAGAAACGTCATCTTGAACCACACCTGTTTGTGGGAGTTGTCGAGAAAGCGACCCATCTGATCCGAAACCACCACTCGATCAAGCTTCACAAACAGGTCATTAAGATACTTCAAATGTGTGTTGAGGGGTCCCAGTTGGAGTTGTCGTCCATGTTTCATGTACTCCTCCCTCTCCTCTCCGAAATTCTGGTTGTTATCTCGAAACGAAGGAGGGTGAATCATCACACAGAGTTTCTGCACGACGTCGTCGACAGTGGAATCCACAAACTTGATACACCAGATCTGAGTGAGCCCCAGTGCCGCTTCATCACTTCATCTCTCATTCAACTCGGTCTAACCTTTCCCACAGTTCGAGGAACAAACAGAATCATGTCCTCCTTCGCCAACGAAATGAATCGGGGAATCTGTCCCTGGAAGAAACGGCTCAAGGATCTCATTGTCCGCATTATGGTTGAGGAGGGCTGTGAGGATCTCTTCGCATCGGCTCCTCTGAAGTTTCACTCCAAGCTCCGATTCAGGGCAGTGATGAACTGCCCAAACATTCGGAGTACTCGTCCCTAGGGATGAGACACCCGTATTCTCCATGATTGTTCTCTCTTCATTTTCGGATTTCCATTGATTGTTCGATTCGTCGAATTGAGATGGAAATCTGGCTCCTATCGAACCCTCTGTCATGTCATTCTTTTGTTCACTTCAGTAAAACCGAAAAGACCACTTGAATCGTGAAATCTGTTTGTCAAAATCCGTGGATGGCATCTTCGTGAAGTCGTGCCCTTCGACTGCCTTCGAATATCTTGGTGCGAACCAACAGTGAAGTTTTACACAGACATTATCCACAAGCAGTCTATTATGAATGAGAATTAAATGACGTGAATATGAAAAGAATGAACAGTGGGTGATTTTTAGTTCAGTATCATGAACTGTGAGTGATGCGAATTACCAATAGTCTGAAGAATCAGAAGAATCTGAAGAATCAGACGAATCAGAAGAAGTCGACGAGTCGGACGAATCAGAAGAAGTCGACGAATCAGAAGAAGTCGACGAATCAGAAGAAGTCGACGAATCGGACGAATCCGATGAGTCTGATGAATCGGACGAATCCGATGAGTCTGATGAATCAGACGAATCAGAGTCATCCTCATCAATAAAGTCATAATTCATGCCCTCTTTCTTCGCCATCGAATAAATCGCTTCGAGTACGTTGTCGTCTTCCGGGTCTTCTGTGGTCGTCATTTTGGCTTCGATCGCATCATCTAGCCCACGATCGCCAAGTTTTCTTCTTCGGTGTCCCCATCTTTCTTTTTTCTTTTGTCTCATTGTCCCATCTCGCTTGTTCATGTCTTCGAGACGTGACCCGAGCGTCTTCTCGTCTTCGATTTCCGTCATCCATGTCACTTCCCAAACTTCTCGTTCTGTGATCAAATGACGCCCTTGCTTTGCCTCGTATTGTTCCAGACCAATGAGTTTCTGGATAAGTTCTGTGATAGTCATTGCAAGTCTCCGTTTGTTGCCCTTGTCCAACCCCAGACAACCGACTTTCGGAAGGATGAAGACAAGATAAGATTTAGCGACTTCCACAACATTTTCTACGAGAAGAGATGAAGTGCTGGTTTTGTTCTTGGAATGTCTCCCGTTTTTGGAATGTGAGTGGAGGAAAAGAGTGATCAATGAAATCAGATGGTAGTGGAAGAGCGCGTTCGACAGTGGGACAGTGTGTGGTGGTTGGACGGAGAAGATTCTGGCAAGAACACGGCGTTCAAGGAGTGGAGTGATCACGACACCACACCGCTTCACAAATTGGACGAGAAAGGCGATATCGCTCATCGCTTCAGAGTCTTTGAACTTTCGTCGCGTTCTGACGAGAAGTGTGATCATTGTCTCAATGTCATCGAAAGCCGATTCGACGACTGGAAAGAGAATATGGGATCGTTCTTTCAGACTGCATGTCACGAGATCCCAGCAGATGTTAAGAATTTCCTTGATATGCCACTGTTCAAGAGGTGTTGAGTCGACAGAATGGACGAAGCAGAAGGTATCAATTAATTGCTTTGCAAAGGGGATAAGATCGTTGTCGATCACGAACTGAGCATGATAATGATGACAAAGAATGGGATACATCCGAGTTAAGGGAATTAGTGAATTGGTAGAACAAATTGCTTAGAAGTACCGTCCCCGGCAAAATGAAGGGCATTCTGAGAGTAAGTGGACAGATAAAGGGAAAAAACAAGATACGCTGAAGCAATGGGCTCCATTGACTGAAATTCGTCATCTTTTCTGAGCTTGTTGCAGATTGTTTGGCAAAGTTGCTTTGGGAAAAGATTTTGAGGAGAAGAGTCAGTACGTCGTCGCAATGGCATCTCAAACTGAGAAAGAAAGGAGATTGCATGTATGGAGGTCATTGACAGCTGTGAAAATGTCGAGAGGGAAAGTGTGGCGAATCCCAGACATGGCGAGAAAACCATCTGAGCCAACACTTTTAAAACAACAGATGATGGTGGATTTCGTTCAAATTTCAGAAATATCTCTTTCATGAGGGTTTCGCTAGAGGCAAAAAGAGTCTGAGAGGCATTGGAATCTGAGCTTAAGATTTGGAGACATGATCCAATCTACAGGGGAGAAAATGAAAATGTAGAAAGATAACGACACAGTTCGCAGGATTTCTTCCGATGTGCAGTCGAAGAGACAATGAAGCATGAACGTTGTGATCGACGATTGAGCAATGTCCATCCATATAACCGACGATGAACGAACTATGAAGACGATGCAAAATATATTCAAGGATGAAAGGAGGATACGGAGAAGAAGAATGAGTTTCGGAAGATCTTCCTGAGAGGAACATTGTGACGATCGATGGAAGAACAAACCGTACACTCAGACGGCTTGGACAAGTCACAGAAGTTCGCTAAGCATTGAATACATTCCAGCTCAATCATCAAATCTATCAAATCTGGTGATTCTGATTTGTCAAAGGATGAGAGAATGAGTGAGGCTGCAAACGAGTTGCCATTTCGAGCAGGCTTTTCAACGTAGTCAAGCGTAAACCGGGATGCGGCCCAGACAACATATGAAGAAGAGATAGAAACTGATTCTAAGTTCATTGGATGGTTAATCGAAAAATAAAAACAAACTTTATGATTCGGTTCAGATTCTTGTTGAATCGTCTGAGTAACAGCTGATACGGTCTTATTTTTCTTCGAAATAGGAGATAAATTGTCGGAGGAATGATCATCCTGTTCGGGCTCCATTCAGATGAGACAGTGAGATGTGATCGCCCCATTCAAATCGAAAACATCGGCTGTTTTTGAAAACTTGACAGAAACACGACAGAAACAATATCATCAACGTTTTTTTTCAAAAAAATCTTTTGTCTCTCAAAAGGTGTGTGAAATGGAAAAGCTAAGAAATCCAACCTCCTGAGTCGATAAAATGATAAATTGACGAGACACAAGTCAAATTGGGATGAACCAGAAAACATAGGAAACAATCGCCCATCTGAACGTCGATGGACGAGAGGTGGATGAATGATAGATTCGAAGTGCCACTTAAGAGAGATAAAACGCAGGAGAAGGATATAGTGTGCCAAGCAGAACGAGGGTCGTTCAACGAGTAGTCGATCACTGAATATTGCCTGATCGGAAGAACTGAAGAGGTGGAGACAAGGTTGATGTCAGGCAGAGACGGGAGGGACTGTTCGTTGGACTGTCCTTTCGTTCCGGGTGAGATGAACGAAATCACAATCCAGATGGACCCGTCAGTGGTTCGAAGGAAGATGATCTGAGACGCTGTCTCAGAATGAAGTGGTAGAGATGAATGATTGAACGGGGACGGAGAGTGTCAAGTCACATTTGGATGTGCGAACGGAAGAGAAAGAGACGAGGTAATAAATTAATGTTCGAATGAAGACGTTTTGACGTGTAGAAGAGAAGTGAAGTGATGTTGTCATCAAGATCAGTCAGCCAATGACAGCGGTGGACACGACCGGTTGTTGTTGGACGGGAAGAGTGTCTGATGGGTTGAGTGTGAAGGAGGAGAAGTGAGTGGTTAGTGTGGAGAGAGAGGGGCGTTCGTCTGGATCGAAGGAGAGACACTCAGCAACAAGCGATGCCAGCGAAGTGTCTTCCCAATTCGAGATCAGAGGGAGTTGGCCTCCTTTCACTTGGCGACTCGCATTCACTGCATCCAACTCCCCAAACGGCACAAGACCAGTCTCCAGTTCCCACAAGACGAGGCCAAGCCTAAAAACTGACGCCTTCAGAGGATCGTATGTGACTGTTTGTGGTTCTTTCTCGTCCTTGTTTTGGTCTCTGTCCTCTTCATCAATCTGTTCAGGCGCACTCCAACGACGATCCTCTTCTTTCATCTTTTTTTGATTCGCAATCTGCTGCTCTGTTAAATCCGTTTCATTCAAGTTCTGATCCAATTTCAGGCAGACAGAACCAGAAGAGTCGAAGAGGATCCAGTGCGATGAGAGTTGGGTGAGGACGTCGCTGAAAGGATTGTATTGAACAATTCTCTCCAATCCAGCCACCAACTGTCTTCTGATCTCCATCTTCGGCAGATCGCTTCTCTTTTCAACGTGAAGTGCAGAGTAAAGTGTGTGACTTGCATCCACATGAGTAACAGCTGGCTCGCCTTCGCATTTCAACACTTCGACTTGTTCAACGAACGTTTGTTGAAAAGACGAGAATTGTGGTTGGTCCTGCGCGACGCCATTGCTGATCATGTTGAAAGAGTTGGGAAGGAGTGTCATGTTTGATGTGTCCAGGATTGGTTTGATTGTTGAGTTGTTCTCCAGTTCCCCTTCTTTCAATTCGATTTGTATTTCGTCCAGCTCGCTCATCTCTTTTGGCTTTTCTTCCTTCTTCTTTTGTTGACGTCGACATATCAGAACAAGCACGACGATCAGAAAGACGAGGATGAGAATGACAGAGCAGACAATCGGAATCACAATCGACACAACTCGACCACCCTGCGACATGGTTCCTTTCAATCCTGTCAGCGAGAACGAGTCTGTCTTTCCACTCTCTCCGAACAGCACACGGCATTGGAGATCGTGTTTCGTGTTCAAAGAATTGAGCGATGACTGATGGAGAGACAGTTCGATTGTGTCTTCCTTCCATGATGTCATTTTGGATGGATCCAACTCCACCAAAATGTGTTTGCCTTCCGTGAATTCTGTTTCGGAGAGCACGATCCCTTCAAACACTTCGAGAGACAGACCACACGGGATGAATGTTTCCCCTTTCAACACAATCTCAAACATCTTTGCTTTCCTGTTAAACGTGGAGGTTGATTTGGTTGACGAGAGAGTTGGGACGAAGAAAGGAGCAGGAAGGAGCTTATCTTCCTTCTCGACAGAGCAGTTGTTCGTCGAGATCCAATGATGAGGTGACGAAAGACCATCTCCCCCTCCAATCGTCTCAATCAACACTTTCCCATCCGAACAGAACAGATTCCGACGAAGAGAAGGGAAGTCAGTGTTCGATGGAGTGTTGTCATGGAAGATGCAGCCAGTCAGAGTCATCTCACCTCCAACCATTGATACTGCTCCTTGTGGAAGATGCTTCATTTCGACTGAGTGAAAAGACGAGGAGCAATTGTTTATGGTTATAACAGAGTTCGTCCACGAACACATCTCCGAGAGATCTGTGTTGTGTTTAGGAGTTGACTTTGCATGCCCAGAGAATCGACTAGTTTCAAAGTCGAGTGAAGTCACATTTGTCGCTTCAATCAGAGCTGCCGATGAGAAATCAGTGATTGAAACATTCGAAAGGGAACACGAGTCGAGCGAGGTGAAGACGAAGGCGGCAGACGAGAAGGAGATGTGTGAGAAAGCGATATCTTTCACACGAGCTGATGTTCCTGATGCATCAACAAGGCAACCCGCAATTGATGAGACATCAATAATTGACACTCCAGACACACTCAACATTCCTGTCTTCATACAGACAATCGAACTGTTCAACGGAATCCCATTCTCCACACGAACTGTGTCCACATTCACTTTTCCTCCAAGGACTTCAATTACATTAGTGTTCTCCTTCATCTCTAACCGGATCACCAAATCTGTTAGTGTTGTCTTTCCTCCTGTCACACGAATAAGAGTTCCGTCACTTGCTCCGGTCGATCTCGCCACAATTGTGTTCAGAGTCGCAGAACTCGAAAACGGGACGATGATGACGGCTTCCGCCGTTTGGATTGGCGACAGTGTGATCGACAGTTCTTCCACCAGCAGCGAGTGGTGTGGTGTAGTCGTCAGACATCCACACGATGATACATGCAGAATCTCTCCTTCCTCTCCCTTTGTGATTGAAATATTGTTTGTCAGAGTCATTGGCAGAGACAGATCCGAAGTGCCCAAAATAACGATTTCCGAGAGAAGACGGTCAGTGGTTCGTAAAACCGCTCGGTCAACTGAGCTGCACCACACATTTGAGTATCCACATCTGTTCATGTCATATCCTCCCCGCTCAACCCCAACTGGGCCTTCCTGTGGCAGAAGATAGAACATGAGCGAGATGGACAAGTCAAATGCTTCGTCGAAGGTCCAAAGATGGTTCTGATTCGACTCACTCGAATAAGATCCCGAGAATCTCTCGTCGGCCTCTGAAATGAAGTTCGAGATGTTCCGACCAATAATCTCGACAAAATAAGCCATCGCTAATTGCTCATCTGTTCCTTCAAATCTCAGATTAGTCAGAGAAAATGAAGGGAATGGAGCGGGAGGTGTGAATGATGAGAAATTGAGCAGAACAGCTGGTGATTCTGACGAGCAAGACATCGACGACAATTTCACACCATCAATTGTCAATCCCATCCCGCTTGTCATTGCTGTCGAGAGAATTGATCCTTTCCCAGACAAGCGGTCAATCGAACTGAACTCACACGAGGTCAGCGAGAGCGACCCAGAGACGTGAGAGATTCGCGGTGACGAGCCGAGTGTGAACGACGACAGCGAACAGGAGTTCAACGTGAGAGAACCTGATTCGATGACGAAGATGGGATCAGCACGAGTGTTCTCGCCATTCGCAAATGCTGACGAACTGGCACAGGTGAACAGGACGGAGAAGAAGGAGAGATATCATCCTGCAACTTCGACAGAAGAATCGAGCGAGACAGAGACTTCTCGTTGAAGGATGTTTGACGATCGAACTGTTCGTGTTCCAGTCACTGTCATCCTTCTTTCGAGCGAGGAAGCCGTCCAGAGAGTGATCACTTCGAGAGAGTTGAGAGAGGCCGATTCCAAAGCTGAGTCGAGTGTTGCACACTCGAACACGGATGATCCACAATTGGGATGATCGACTGTACCTGAAAGAAGGGTGTTCACAACAATTTCATCCGAAGGCGAGAACAGCCAATAAACAAGCGATCCTTTTCTCCACTTGTGATTCTCAGCGAGAGATGTGTCCTCACCGAGATAAAATTCGAGGTCGTACATATTATCGCTATGAGCCCAATTCTCAGGAATGATTTGTTGTTTGAAATGTTGGCCTTTCACTGAGACATATTGTCCAGTAACCAAGTCACTCTGAATCTGTCTGAGGGTGATATTCTGGAATGTGACGTCGCCTGATGTCTCGACGACGATGATTGATGAGTTGAGAAGAGTCAGATTTCTGAAGTAGCTTCCTGTGATGGAGAAAGGAGCTGATCCAAGTCCTCCCTCGTGTGATGGCATTGGACTGAATGAGATAAGTGGGACAGAGAATGAAACTTGTGGTGACGAGGATCCATCGTTAAAGTAACAAGAAGAAAGAGAGAGCCTATTTCCAACTGATGAAATGAGAGATTGGGAGTAAGTCCCTTGTTGAAACACCACTTCACAACGAGACAGCTCCAACCAGCTCTCACTTGACGTGACGGACACGAGCGTATGATTGGACTTGAGTTGAAATTTGAAGTATTGCATTGTGAGACGAGTATCCTTCCCGATTGTGAACATGCTTGACCCTTCCGGAACTGTTGATTTGAGCTCGACTTTTGAAGCTTCGAGGAAGATGTTTGCTTCTTCCAGATACATCGGTTCAAAGATGTAATTGCTGCTCAGATAAGCAGAACGTGGACAGGCAGTGCCGTTAGGATAATAGATTTTGAGATATTGAAATGCATATTCAATAGTTTTGCAGCTACGGTACGAAAAGCGACAGGTGTCGTTATCGGTTCCCATATCCGAGATGAAAATTCTGGGAAAATCGATGAAAGTGGCGATTCGGTTCCATTCGACTTCGTTTGCTTCTTTTGTGATTCCTTCCACTTCGAGGTGAGGCCAGCCACTCCACGAGGCCCCTTTGGATCCCTTCAGACGATCAGGTCCTTTGTCACCGAGAACAGATTCTTCAACAAAAACATCGTTTCCGAATGCTGCCGAGTTCTTCTCAAAATAAGCAGTTGTTAGACTGATTGGAGTCTCGGCAGTTGTTGTTCCTTTCACAAAAATTGCACCTCCTCTCCCGACTTCCACTCCATTCTCATCAGTCGCAGTGGCCATACAGTTTGTGAAGAGAGAGTTGCCTGAGCCGAAGTTCAATGAGTGTTGATTCGCATTCTCCAGTTCCAGAAAGATCACTCCGCCGTGTTGTGCTGAACAAGAAGAGAACTGAGATTCCTTGACTGTCACGTTGCATGAAGTGCAAAAGACGAGACCACCGCGCTGGGCGGAACATGACGAGACGTTCAGACTTGAGAGGGTGACATCTGATGTCTTCGCAAACAGAAAACTTCCATCACACAAAGAGTTGATGCTCTTGATTGGAGTAGATTTATCTTGTTGGATTTGAAGAGTGTTCATTCCTTCGAGACGAAGAAAAGGCTGAGTTGTGAGATTGACAGATTTCAATGTGATGCATTCCCAAGAGAAGGTCCCGTCATTTGTTGATCGAACATGTCGCACAAAAGAGATAGAATTCAGAGTGAGATCGGTTTCGATGGTGACAGATTTGAAGAGTGTTGATCGTCCAATCGAATCGATGAAATGATGAGTGAGTGTTGTATTGGCGAATGTGACTACAACAGAGCTCAGTGAAAGCGATGAATCCTGATCGACAGAGAAAGCCGTGTTCTTGAGTTCTGAGAAGGAAAGTCTAAGAGAATCCAGTGAAAGGGTTGCTGCAAGAATGCAACAGAAGACCTCGTTGGTCAGTTGAGTGAGGTTTAGAGATCCAGATTTCAATGTGACACTCACTGACGCGTTTTTGAGAGAGAATGGAGTCATCGTTTCGTTGTACATGAAAGCAGGGATGATGGTAGTGTGGACATTGTTGTGGAGGCGAGAGCCGAGAAGGAATTGGAGGGTGAGTTCAGACAGACGAGATTCACAGAGTCTGTTTGGAGCGGACCAAGCAAGAGTCATGTTGAGTCCTTCTGTGGAAAAGTGGAGTGTGTGAGGGGCCGGAACGCGTGGATGGAAATTATCGATGAGGAAGGGGAGTGAAGAGAAGGACTCAATCGCTGTGTAATTGAGAGTGAGCTGGTCGTTTGAGAATCCTTTCAGCACGACATCGTCTCCCTTTTCTTCTTCGTTCAGTTCTGATCCCGCAACGTTCTCATCAAATTGACATCCTTTCATTTCAAGTCTGCTTGTTGTGTCGTTCGACACGACGTCAATCACCCCTGCACGGCCATTCGATGAACATCCTCCAAATTTGCAGAAGTGGATTGAAATTGAGCCACTCGTGTTGGCTTCCACACAACTCCCACTTTGCACCGATCCATTCACAGCAATGGTGAGAGTGCGAGAGATGGTCAAGAAGAATGTGTCTGACAGAACGAGTGATCCGGTTCCGGCCACAAGAATCAATGCTGAGGAACCTGTGATAGACGAGAAGCGAGAATGGAAGAAGTTGGCTGTTCCTGCTGGCACGCAAAACAACTCCTTCATTCGATCCTGTTGGGCACACACAACAACAGTCTTCACTGATAGGAATCCATCTTCGTTCATTGCGACGAGAGGAGAGGAGGAGGATGAAGGAATGAGGGTCATCGAGCGAAGTGTCAGGTTGGCACCAACCATAACTTCGAGTTCCGATGTCAACAGTGTTGTGTGAGGACGAGGTGATTCGTCAAGTGTCACGTGCACAGATTCTGTTCCGTTTCCTACAATTTCTAGATCTGTTTGGATTGATAGGAGTGAAGGTTCAGTGAATGACCCTTCGGAAAGTGTGAGTATCGTGGAACTGCCTACCACGAATGACTGGATTGTTTGACGAAGTGCTCCATCTGGATCCGAATCTGCATCCATCTTGATTTCAGTTTTCGTGTTTGGAGTTTGAACGACTTTGAAGAGAGGGCAGTCTGTGAATGTCTTGTCGTCAGTTGTCATCCTGATCGCTCGATTCGACGTGCAGCTAACTACTGAAGATGTGTTGAAGAGCGATGGACTGGCTGTGACGAATCGGAGATCAGTTTGATTTGACGGTTCAAGATCAAATCGACAATCTTCCAGAAGAATAGAACCATTCGTTTCGATGCGAAATAGATTCGAGGTCATACCAGTGAGGTTGGTGAACGTGCATGAATAAGCTTGAAATGCCGTGTCTGTGAGATGGAACGGGGAGGAAGTTGAGCCTGTTGTTTTGCATTCTTTCACAGTACAACTGTCCATTGTGAGTGATGTTGATTGCGAGCATGTAATCAATCCAACTCTGCTCGTTTCACACCCGTCGAACAGACAGCTTTGAAGGACAACAAAACAGTGTCCTGCCACACTGAGGAGTTGGACCGGGAATGGAACGGCCAAAGCGTGGAAAATAGTTCCAATAAAACACAAGTCGGAGGAGTAAGTGGTTGACGAAATTCCGAAGTGGTTCAGGATACAGTCGACAACGAGGAGAGGGTCGTGTGGGGTAACAGTACCATACTTGACGAGCAGTGATCCATTAACAAGATTACATCGAGACACTACAACTGGTGTAACACCCGAGACAGCTGATATTTTGAAGACTGAGTTTGTGTTGACAATTTCAGTGTCAGAGACGCTCAATCCGCCTGACCCGAATGCACAACCGCTGATGCTAAGACAGTTTCCTTCCGACTTCTGATCTCCCTCAAGGCGGCAGTTAGAGATGGTGAGAGGGGAGGATGGGTCTTTAAGAGATGCGAAGGAGATGAAACCTCCGTTGTATTTAGGCTTCTTCGCCCCGGACAGAGT
This sequence comes from Blattamonas nauphoetae, assembly GCA_033064195.1. Taxonomy (NCBI): domain Eukaryota; phylum Preaxostyla; order Oxymonadida; genus Blattamonas; species Blattamonas nauphoetae. The sequence goes on along the minus strand of JARBJD010000024.1, from coordinate 299,633 downwards.
GAAGTTTGAGTCGATAATGGAGGGAGACGTGGATGTGTAGAGAGTTCCAACACCACCTCCAAATTGATATCTGTTTGTTGTATTTCCCGGATACCAATCTTCAAAGGAACACATCGAGACGGAGAGAGAGGATCGAAGGTAGTTGTTGAATGATCCTCTCACAAGAATGCATCCACCGTAGATGGATAAATTCTCTTTTGTGGAAGGAACAGAGCAATTGTTGAACGAACAATTGTGAACAGTCAGATAAGTGGTTGGGAGAGAGAGAATCACAGCTGAACCACCATCATACTGGTTGCCTGTGGTGTAGTTCATGTTTTGGAAGGTGCAGTGCGTGATGGTGGTGTCTGCGATGACATACAGCCGAGTGTCCCCCAGTTCACCGTCGTAAGTATCGTTTTCGAAGACTGCGTTGGATGAGAGAGACGAAGGATGGAGTGGAGACGAGGAAGGGCGATCGTCGGATGTCGTGCTGCACCAGCTGAATGTCGTGTTTGAGCACAGCAGGCACCCTCCGCTGTTCATATCCCGCACTGTCGATCCGCTTAGATGATTGTTGCTCCCCCAAATCGAGCTCCCAATCATTTGTTGACGAAACGAAGGCGAGGCTGAAGGGATAGAACCAGGAAGCGACGAAACATTCCTAAACGAAATTCCGATGAATGCTGTCGTGATTCCTGAAAATCTTAATAATTGAGTTCTGTCCGCCCTTTCCTCCACTCCAATCCCGTCGTGTCCAACGATCTGCTGGTTCCCCACATTGCTGTTCAATATCGACAGAAAAATCTTTTCATGTCCCTCAAATCCACAAACATCGGACAAAACTGCTCCCATTCGACCTGATTTTGAGTGGATCGCACAGTTGATGAGGGTGATTGAGGAGTCCATGGTAGAGAACTCCTCCAGACTCTCGAGTGTCATCAATGGTCCCCAACCACTTCGAAGGAACTCAGCATGCGATGCGTGAACAGTGGATGAGCATATCGAGGCGAACAGTACTTCTGAGTTTGTTGCTGTTTCATCGAGTTCCATTCTCACTTGGGAGATCGATAGTGTTGCATTTCTGACAACGAACAGGCGAGATCGAATGGTGTGTAGATTTGATCTCGACCAAAAAGGCGATTGTTGTTCATTTGAACTTGGTGGTTCAAGAATGATTGTCGTATCGTTGTGTCCATATAGAGACAGATACGTCGACATCACTTCAAAGTCTACGCATGTAACGTTGGTATTCGGCAGTTGGAGGACATCATCAGCCGGATGATTGTTGTCATTTTGAGTGAATGGCGGAAGACAATCGGTGAGTCTAACTGTCGCAGAGGGAAGTGATACGAGTGATATCGATAGAAAAATGAGGAGGATGAACATAGAGGTAATGTATTTGATTGAAAAGTGAAGAGGAGCCTCTGTTCAGGGATGTGAGAGGTTCAAAATGAGAATGGTTAGATGAAATCGTCTCCACTCAAATACAATTATGGCGAGTCCACTGTAATAGTATTCGGGTGATCGATAAAGGTTCCTATGATTTCAAACATTTCAAAAAAGGAAACGAATATGAACGAAAAGAACCAATCCAATTGTGTTGTTCACGTCTCAAAAACAATGTGGTCAGTCTGGATCTTGCATTCGTCGTCATTCGTGGAGTCTTTTAAGCCACAGGACTTCAACATGCTGATTCTGATTGTGGGTTGTGATTCCGAGGCAGAGGCGAGAAGGGATTTTGGTGAACATCCCAGGTTGTTCCTCATCGTCCACAAACAGTCGAGCTTCTCTCGTCCTCATGTTCACGCGAATCGCTGTTGTCTGTCCAACTTGATCACACTTCTTGTTCGTTCTTCCCGGCTTGAATTTTCCTCCTTTCCACATTCGTCTCTTCCAGAGAATGAAATGACCACCAATCGCACCAGCATAGGTCCCACAACTCCTTTGTGTGGCATTTTGAGGAAGTGGATGTCTGAGGAAGCCAATACCTGAAAATAAGAGAAGAGATAAGAGCATACTCACATTCAAGTACGAATGGGGAAGAGTTCTGATTTTGAGTTCCCACTCTCCCTCGTCGATCGGACGAGTGAATGATGTTCTCCAACAACTCTTTTCGAGTTGGATGATTTGAATGAGAGTGGTTGGAGTGAGTGCATGAGCAGTTCCGTCGATTGTTAGGAGTGATTCTGTTCCATTCCATTCTGATCTCATCATCATTCTTGTCAATTCCAAATTTTCTTCTGTTTCCACTCTCCCCATCTCCAAATCGTGTCCTCCTTTTTCTTCCTCTTGTTGTCCTTCGACATCCATCTCATCATCCTCTTCCTCAAAATCCTCCTTCTTCTCTTCAGTTTCTTCCATTTTCTCTTCAATTCTTCTTGGAATCTTTTGTTCAGCGGCCAACTCCATTTCGAGACAAGTGATTCTATTTTTTGCCTCAGCTAGTTCTGCTTTTGTTCGTTCGTACGTCTCAACTTTCTTTGCCATATCTTTTTGATACTTCTCAACGTCTTGCACTAAATCTTTTATTCGTGTTTCGAGTTCCATTTTCTGTTTCTCTATTTCTGATGATAGATGTTGGAGTTCAGACAGCGATTGTTCCATCGAACGAACCTCATCTGTCTCCATCATCATAAATGGTCCATCTGTGATGGAATTCAGAGCAGGAACACATTTTTCCACACGGATGCGGATTTTCTTAGGGAGAGTGGGTGTTTGTGAGAGGGTGGAGAGAGAGGAGTGGAGAAGTCGCTTGTTTATCAGAGGGAGTTCTAAATCTGAAAAATCAGTCAAAATTCGTGACATCTCATCCAATAGTCTGCATATCGTTGTTTCATCTTTTCCGTCCCATTCCCGAATCAGAAGTGGAATCGCATTCCAGTTTGGTGAGTTCACAATCACTGAGACATTCGATCCTGAACTCGATAATTCGTCCAACACCGATTTAATCGAGAATGGTTTCTGTGAAAAATCAATGAGAGGCAATAACATGACAAAACAAGAAGAAACAGACAGTCGATGTTTGTTCATCGATCAATGAGTTATGCTGTAGAGAACAGGAATGGAAACGAGAGGAGAGGAAAGAAAATCATGGAAGGATGACTGTACACAGCATGAAATACCTGATCAAAATCCCCAAACATATCAAGAGTCACGGATCAACTCACAACTTTTTATTTCATCATTTCAATCATCATTTCTTGACGTGGTTTATGGACTGTCCATGCTACTTGATCATTCTCATTGTTCCCAACTTCTCCAGAATTCAAAAAAGAGATTTGTACCCAGGAACGGAAAAGAGTCGATGGTTAATTTCGAATCGTTGAAAACAAGCCGTAAAAAGCAGAAAGGGGAGACACTCGAGAAAGACAAGGAGATAACAGAAATCGCTCAAAGAAAGCACTCGAAACAGAGCAGACAACTGCTCATTGCACATAACCAGATAAAAACCCAGACTGTTCGCATCCGCACTCGTTTGTGCCTCGCCTCATCCGGAAGAAGCCGTTCTCGCCCCAATCCTCGCCCCACGAGTTCTGCAGCAGCCAGTACTTCACTCCGTTCTCTTCGCCCCAGCCCATCAGAGTCACAGCGTGGCCGTCGCCCGGTCGGCCAGTCTTGTATTGGTAGATCCCAGAACGGTACTTCGCGAAGTCGTCGTACACAGTGAAGACGAAGTACATTGGACTGAAGGGAGTGGAGAAGAGAGAGATGTCAGAGAGGCAAGGGAGAGATAATTTTGGGGAAGAAGAGAATGAAGTGGCGGAGAGGGGAGTATGCAAACCCGTCGTTCATCAATCCCTCCATCACATCGTCCACTGTGTATCTGGCAATGTTCTCATATTTGTGACGGATAATTGTGCTTCCGTTGTCACATTTCGACGGGCACGTCGGAACGCGTCCTGTGTACGACTTGTAGCTCATGCAAGCTTCGGTTGTTGCTCCTGTCTCTTCCATGTATATGTGAGGAGTGATCAGACCGCCTCCGCGGCAGCCAGAGTCATACCTGTCACACGACACCAGATCTTGCGGAGAGAGAATGCCATAATCGTGGCCCTTGATGTTGAATCGGATCGATGCTGCTGTGGTTGTGGCAAAGGCCCAGCATGATCCACAGTCTAATTGAGCGCGGACAGGCACTCCGGCTTCGGGCCATCTTTCACGAACATCGAACGATTTGGGGACATTCGATGGAGCTTCCCACGTCATTTCTCGACGTTTGATCGCCGGCAGACCACTCATCAGTCGCATCTTTGCCGCGGTCATGATATGTCGAGGATAATCAACTGCAACCCAAGTGGACGTCGGATCGCTGTTCACGATGTCCACAATCCGACTGGATGAGATAAGAGTCGCGAGGTAGAGAACAATCACTGCAGAAAACTCGTTAATTTGGAAAGCAACAAACTTTTGAAAAATGCCTAATTAGGAGCTTCGAGTTTTCCGAATGCAATGTCAACTATCAAATCATGGGACAATAGAATTGTCAAAAGTCATCTTAACAATGGGCAGATTGCTGTTTGGAATAGAGAAACAATCGAAAGGTCCCCAAAAGGGAGAAATGGAAAGAAGCTATTTCAAAAGAAAAGAACTCACAAACAGAAGGCATTCATCGCTATGAAGGCAGAATGGAGAGAGAGAGAGGAGGAGAGAGTGAACCAGATGCTTCAGGGGACTCTCCGACGGGATGACATGAACGTCTTCCGCTACACTTCGTTCGTCATCGCGTGTTCGTTAACTTCGTGTGCATCCGTCGGGAGAGAGTGGAGGATGGACGACACTTCTGAAAGCGACGGACGGTCAGACGGACTCAGCTGAAGACACTTTTGGATCAGATCGGCCACGTCGGCGCTTATTCCGGTCATCGGCGGAAGGACGCCCGAACTGAGCTGGCGCTGCGTGTTCACCACATCCTGCTCGGCGAACGGAACAAGGCCTGTCTCGATCTCCCACACAATCAGGCCCAGACTGAACACGCCCGCCTTCTCAACGTCGACCTCGCTCGGTTTCGATTTGTCTTCCGACGCGGCGAAGACTTCAGGCGCGTTCCATCGGCGTCCGTCTTGGTCAACTGGGCGAGTGGTGGGTGGAGGCTGTGTTGGGGCTGGTTGTGGGAGAAGGGCGATTGGCGATGTTGTTCTCAGACAGAGCTGCTCCTTCGAATCGAACAGAATGGAGTGAGGTGAGAGTTGTGTGAACATGTCGGGATTCATGTTACTTTCCACAGCTTTCGCAAGGCCGAGTGAGAGTTGGCATTGAACGACTCGCTTGAGGATCGCTTTCTGTTCCTTGGGAGAATGCAGCCGGTTGAACAGCGTGTCCTCTTCTCGAACAATCGTTCTCTTCATCATCTCCCCGCACTCCACTGCTTCGACGTGGCTGATGTCTTTGCTAACAATTTGCGACAAAGCGGGCTCGTCTGACGCACTCTCGTTCATCACGTGACTCACTCCTTCGGATGGCTCAAGAAACGCTTGTCCCACTTCCAGCTCTTCTGGTTCAGCTGCTTCAATCTTCGTGTCTTCCTCTTCTTCCATCTCTCCTCGTACTGGAGTGATGATTGTGTCTTTCTTTGTTTTTCGACGTCTCCACAAACAGACCAGGATGATGATGCCAACAACGACGATGAGGAAAAGGACGACGATGAGAGGGATGAGCCACGGAAGGCTCTTCTGGAAAGCTTGAGCGCGGGCCTGTTTTGAGCTCATTTTGAATTGGAAGGAGACTTGTCCGCTTCGCCCGAACATAATCACTCCATTCCACTCTGCTTTCGAGTCTAACGATGAAAGAGCTGAGGTTGGAATCGTCATCGCGATGTTTGTTTCGTTGTACGAAGTGACCAGCTCAGATGACAGTTGAAAAGGCACTTCCTTCGCACTGTCACCCTTCCCCACTTCTCGCACCGCAAACGACGTCCCACATGGAAGCAGGAAGGCTCCTTTCACAACAACTGTGTACTCGGTGCCCTTCTTCGGAATTGTCGCGTTGCAGTCAGATATTGTCAGAGTGGGCACGAAGAACGGTTCAGACACTTCCTGTCCATCGCTCTTCACAACACACGTTGAGTCAGTAGATATCCACAGATTGGGTGTGTCTGTGTTGGAGTCTGATGTAATCAGCTCGACTGTGGACGACCCAGAACAGTCCACATACTTTTGGAGAGACGCGAATTGTGGGTTGAGTGGAGTGGTCTGCGTGAACGACCCGTTTTGGATGGAGACAGTGCTGTCCACAACCTTCAACGCTCCTTCGCCGATGTGGGAGAAGGAGGTGTGGGTGAGTGTGGCTGAGCAGTTGTCGAGCTGCAGAAGAGCTGAGGACATATCGCAGATGTCTGTTTCTGTTTCTTCTCCATTGCGATCGATCCAATTTGATTGACGAGGAGAGTTGTGGAAAGAGTTGAACGATTCTATGGTTGGTGATGCGATTGTGAAAGAACACGTTGTGACAACGAATATTCCGTGGCTGAGTCGAAGGAGGGCAGTCGAATGATCAGGTACGATCAAAAAGGAAAGGCTGGTCAGAGCGAGTTCATGTGGAGTGGTTCCATTCTTCTGATTGATGATTGAACCAAGAGAAGATGCAATAACGATACTCTTCTCTTCTTTTGACTTGACCTCCATCTTGTCCTGTGTCAGTACAACCCCTTCGTTCAGCTCAGCCGTGTCGTGGATCAGAACAGTCGACGGCGAAGCTGCCAAAAGATGTCCATCTGCCTCGTCCAAACTCCGACAAGTGAACACATCATCTCCGCAGCCCCACGCGTCGCTCCCTTCTGCTTTCACGTGAATCAGACTCGCTTTGTACGGCGACAGATACAACAGAAGAGTGGGCGAGTGGAAGGGCGTGTCTGGGGCTTTCGTCACATCGTGGGATTTGTACAGAGAATCCTCGCCTGACCCTCGATTGGGAAAGTTATGGCCAGACAGCCTTTGAACAACTTGTCCCAGTTCTCGTCCTCGAACTGTGATTCTGGTTGCTTGTGTGTCGTCCTCGAACAAGACGTTCATGAAGGAGATTCGGGAGAGTGTGATGGAGTTGGCGCTGTCCAACACGATCACACTTTCGGTGTCTTGTTTCAGTTTCAGATTCTGAAATGTCACATCAACCACCTCAACCGAAATCTCACTCTCGTCGGAGTTCGATCCGAGTGAAGACGAGTGAGACACGATCAGAGGCGTCGATACGAGAGGTTGGGCTGCTCCGAGCAAGAATTGAGAAGACAACACTTTCACACTTCCCTTTCGGCACACCACAAGCGGAAGTGTCTGTGTTGTGTTCATTCTGATCTCACAATTGGACATCGTTCCCTTGCTCGATATATCCACTGTCACCAACAGTGTTAGAGCGTCCTCACAAACGGCTTTCAGTCCTCCAAGCTCCACTGCTCCGTCCTCTCCCACTTCGACCAACACACTGTCAGATGAAGGCTCTTGCACGCTATTTTGGATCGCCACTTCCGTCACCACTCCAAGGTTGTCTGGGTCGTTCAACATCGCAATGAGGACAGACTGTTTTGTGACCGGTTCTGTGTCCGAGACGAACAGTGTTTCTTTCAGATAAATCGGAATTTGGATGTACTCCCCTGTTTCCTTCTGTGTGTGGAAGAGCGGCAGATACTGCGAGATCGACGAGCACCCTGGATCCTTAAAGTCAGGACATGAGACAGCGAGCTCTTTATCGGAGTCCTCAGCGAAGAGGAAGGGTCGGTCAAAGTTGATGGATTGCTCGGGATGGCCTTCAACGTGGACGTGTTTGTATCGTCCGTCCGAAAGCGACATTCCGCTCAGAGATGCTGTGTATGTCTGCATCTGCGCGAGAACATCTGTGAGATTGGTGAAGCAGTCAGCGAACGATTTTGCGATGTAGAGATCGGTTCCTTCAGTCGGTTCTCCGTTCGAACTCGACCAAAACTGCATGGAGAAGGCTTCAGGATTCACAATCCCGGATAAATACGCACCTGCCCCTTTCGTGGCCCGACATCCGAAAAATGTGGGGAGAGAGAAGCTCTGGGTCAGAGTTTCGAACTGGGACTTACCATCAAAATTCAATCCGCGCTGAGCTGTGCTGTTGAAGAACAATCCACCGCCGAGTTCAGCTGAGCAGTTCACGACAGTTCCGAACTCGATTTTGATTTCTGTGTCAACGAGTCCATTCTGAACGAACACGGCCCCTCCACACTTCGTCGCTGTGCATCGGAAGAAAGGGCCCCTGATTTCAACCTCGCTTCCAGCATCAACAAAGATACAACCACCGTTTGTGGCGTGACAGTCGAAGGCAGCTAAATAGAGGTATGTGACTTTGGTGTTCCGGGCGTTTAATAAAGCACCGTTGGACGAGGTCGAAAGGTTCGAGGCGGCTGTCAGGGATGGATTGTAAGCTGTTTGACTCTGGAGCTGGAGCTCTCCTCCGGTGGTTTCGATGCATGAAAAAGAGGAGAATGTGAAATCTCGGATTGTTGTTTCAGCAAAAGTGAGTACTCCCTTTGAGACGAAGACAGGCGCTTGACACAGTCCTCCATCAGATGTGACGATACAATACGACATGGAGACTGTCGCGTCTTCAGCGATGTTGAACATTGGACTGCGTTGTTGGGAGGAGTGGATGAACGTGAGCTTTAGTGGATTCATTGTTGAGTGTGACTCGAATGTGAAGAGTGATCCCGAAGTTCCGCTGGCTTGGGTTATGGTTGAGTATGAACTGCGACCTTGAGCGTCGATGACGATTGCCTCGGAATCTCCGACGACAACCGGTTTCAGAAAGAGATCGAGAGGGATGGTCGCGTAAAGACTAAGTTGGAAGCTGTCTGAGAACAAAATCATTGCAGTGAAGTTGAATTGATCAAGATCTTTGAGATTGACAGAACCGAGGTAATAGAACTGTTCAAGACTGTCTGAGTCGTCTTCGAACACGCAGAGATCCGAAAATGGCCGAAGGGAGATTTTCGATCCAGTCTTGTCGACAACCGAAGGGAAGGCACTTGTTGAGACTAAGGAAGGGAACAAGGACACGTCAAAATCAAAATCTGAAACGTAAATGTCGTGGGCAACGCTGTCGTCTTTGCCTCGATTTCCAAGAAACGAGTTTTGGGACCATTCAAAGCAAATCGGGTCAATCTGTCGGAGAGACATCGCTCCAGATTTCCCTGTCTGAGAGCGGCAATAAGCAAAAGACGATGAGATGCGGAGGCGTGCGTTTGTTGCATCGATAGCAGCTGCTCCCTCACCCACTGTTCGTGTCAGAGAGCGAAATAGGCACGAAGAGACATCCAGAGAGGAGTCGACGACAGTGATGACACTTGCTGTGCTTGTGAGGTCTCTGAAGAACGTGTTCGTGAGTACCACAGATGTATCCAAACCAGAGACGGCGATGATCGGAGCTGACGACAGTTTGATTTCTTCGAATCGACAGACCGTAATTGTGACCGTTCCGGCAGAAAAGATGAAAGGCGACAATGTGATACCTGTCAAGTGAGTAAGTCGGATGTTTTCGAGTGTGATGAGTGCTGGTGCAAACGTACAGGAGATGATTGGGTGTCCTTTAAGAGGCGATAACGACATGACGAATAAAATGATTGTTGCTTCCACGGGAACACTGAGTGAGAATGACACGACTTGCTCAACTTCATTCACGACGTCCTCTGTAAATTGCTGTATGATCTTGACGTCGCATGCTTTCTGGAGAGTGACGGCATCGAACGAACCAGCCCGAATTCTGAGATCTCGGTGTTCGTCAACTGGTATCTTGCTCACTGCCACACCCAATGATCCGCATGGATCATCAAACAAACAAGTCCCCTCCTGACCTCCGCTCAGAACGAACAACACATCGGACGTCTCAGCATCTCGATCTGTCGATTGTGTGTTCCCGAATACCGCAGGCGACTGATTCGCAAAGTCAAGAGCAGTCGAATCCGAATATCCGTTGGAGTTAGTATTGTTCCAGAAGTGGCAGAACATCAGAGAAAGATTGTGGCCATGGAGTGCTCCTGATGAGCTCGCCCTGTTTGAGACGAACTTCGTGAAAAAGACTTCGCATTTATCAGTGTTAACTCCACCTCCATTCCCATCGACAGTGTTTTCTTCAAATAGACAATATGTGATGGAATTCTGTCCGGTTGATTGTAATTGGATGGCACCTCCGCTTTGCTGTGCAGAGCATTTTGTGAAGTTGGATGACGTGATCACTACAGTGGGTCCATAATTGGTTTGATCATTCAAATTTATGGCCCCGCCAGCTCCTTGTGCTGTTTTACATTCTGAAAATCGAGAGCGGGTAATTGTTAACGGGGATTTACTTCTGTAGAAGATGGCGCTTCCTCCAACATCGTAAGGAGGAGATGGGTTCTCAATCATCTGTGAAAACGTGCAATCAATGTAGGAAACAGGTGTGACACTTGTTGCATATCGGTAAATGGACGGAGGACTGATCTCGGTTCCACTGCCGATTGACCAATAGGAGTGGAAGTCCTCCTGTGAGTATGTCCGCTTGGAGAAGGTATATGGCGGATGAAAGTGTTTCAGGTACTTTTTGAGGAAGTATCCGTATGTCGACATGATGTAGGAGTCGATTATGTTGTAGTTTGTGGATTCACATTTTGAGAACGTGGAGTTCTGGCAAAGGAGGGAACCACCGGCATTCACGTCTTGTATCATGGTCCCTTGGAGGGTACCAATGCTTTCCTTGACTGAAACTCCGAGACAGGTCTGGGACAGGCGAGAATCGGACTCCGTGTGGGTGTTGTGAGTCGATGTCATGTTGGATAGTGAAGTGGATATCAGACATGAAAAAAGCTCCACATTGGACTTCTCACTATTTTGAGGGGAAGAAAGACCGAATAGGAGGGAATTTCCATTTGTCAGTGTCTGAGAGGAGAATGACATCGATGATGCTGTGATGGTGAATGATGACGGGAGGTGAGATGATGAAATGCGGGTCAGTGGTGGTAAGACAACATCTTCTGGTCGTATAGTCGTTCTGATGAGATGTACGGACGACGTGGACGAGCGTGATGGATCTGATTTCAAGATGAATGGAGATGATCCAGTAGAGATGTTGATGAAGCAACAATCAACAGATAAGGATGACCCAATGATTGTTGACAATGATGGGAATCGTTTCAGGCGAGATTTGTGCCAAAGTGTGCCAGTATTTTGAATACGATGAGGCGACAAATTAAAATGAATAGAAACAAGTGACACAGTGGAATTGTGGAGACAAATAAGTGTGTCTTTATCTATTTTGTGTGGGCTCCGCGGTTGCCCTGAATTAATACCTTCGTTTGAAGGGAGTGAATTAGGAGAGAAATGTTGGATGGTTGTTGAGGATAATCCAATCAATTTCATCGACATTGATTCAAGTGGGAGAGATTCTGCATAATACAGAACGTTTTGGAGGTTGAATACATTCTGTGGCTGCAGTCCATTCGGATCTGGAGAATGACTCAAGATAACGTCAAGAGGAATAGCATCCATGTAAGGGGGATGAAAGAGAGAACTGAAAGCGATATGAACGACGCACAGAAAAATAGAGTGGAACATTCAATGAATCTGTGAATGTCGATTTACGTAAAGAAGTGAGTTATGGTAATGATCCACATTCATTTCACTCATGAGCTGTCGTTCAAGCGTTTGAACGCTCATCAGATATAAAAACGAATTTAAACGTGATTCTGATTCATGAAAACCATGATCGAGAAAACTGAAATGGCGTTTACATGACTTCTTCACTATTCGAAGTGGTTTCTTCATCATCGTCTTAACTTCCTTCTTCATCATCGTCTTAACTTCCTTCTTCATCATCGTCTTCACTTCCTTCTTCATCATCGTCTTCACTTCCTTCTTCATCATCGTCTTCACTTCCTTCTTCATCATCGTCTTCACTTCTGTCTTCTTCATCATCAACAAAGAATACAACAGTCCCTCTCATCTTAGTGTGGGTTCGAATGTTGATCTCCTCAATGTCAGCAAGACCTTCCTCATTCAGCTTGATCAGAATGGCTGTTCCTCGCTTCACAATAGCCTCCCCATTCTTTGTCCAAATCTCCTGTCCTTCCTTCCAGCTTTTAAGAAGTATGGAAGTCTTATCGTCTGATTCCAGTAAAAGAAGACAATCTGTGCATGTCAAAGCAAATGATGACGAAAGGACGAACTGGGATAGTAGTTCCAGGAATGGGGAGAATTTCATCATCTCACTCAGGAGATGAATGAAATCACCAAAAAAGGACCTCTTGATGGTGTTGCGTCTATTCTTGAATATCGATTCAAGAAACGGTTCCAAAGGGGGAAGAACGCTTTCAACAGTGAAATTACGTACAGTGCTCGTCCTGACATCGGAAACTGTAAGATAAGCGAATTTGACGCTGTTTCTACTCGAATCCAGGAGATTGCGTTCAATTGCAAACAGAATTAAGTATGCTTCATGAACAATTGTCTTATTCGAACACAAGATAAGGGTTTCAACACATCTCAGGAAACCGAGGCATGACCCTTCAGGAGTTGGGACAAGAGAAGGAAGAAAGTGTTGCAGTGTTTATGGCCGGTGTATTTCATCGCGGACTTTCTTCAATAGAATACATGTTAGTCATGGACAAAAGTGGTCGGCAGGAAAAAGCTCAAAGTCTGGTGTGACGAATTGGGAAAGGAGTTCGATGCTGAAACTTCACATGTGTGGAGGTGACATGACATCGACACGCATCGAGGTTGGTAGACTTGTCTACAGTTTGTGGGTGAGAAATGCGAACCTTTCCACTGTAGAAGTTTTTTTGCGAATGTTCGCTTTTTCTTGCGGAAGAGTCGGAGGATCTCGTATATTTCGGCAAAAATGATCTAATCTCTTCACAACCTCTCACTGTGTGAAAAATGGTCGATTGTGGTTGAGCACTTATTTTTGTCACTTTTTTTCAGACTCTTCGTTCCTCTGTATCTCCACTACGAAACAACCGTTCGCTCTGGTTTTCTCGCCACAATGTTCTTTTTGGATGATGAAGTGTCCGACTAAACAAAAACGAAATCTCACCACTCAGTGTTTCTGGACAGGAAAACCGAAAACTTTTGTCCATGACTGTGTGGGGCTCCGGTCCCAATGGGCAGTCTCCATTTCAAATAGCTCAATGTAAACATGTTAGAGAAATAAACCAACATATGATGTCCAAAAATAGTGAAATGGTCTTGAACGGTGAGAAAACACGGATCGATCTCAACACTCCATCATGGCAATAAACGTGACAGTGATAATTTCAAGAAGGTACTTCCACAGAAGACACAGAAAGAGTCCGAATTCGTTTCCTCCTGACTATCAGATGAATAGGTCATGCTCAACAAGCATGATCAAAATGGGTGTTCAGATTCAGATGGTTCAGTGATCGTTTGAGAAGAGGCATTTGGTTGAACGAGATATTATTGAAAGATGCCCGAGGAATGTGGAATTGTTGGCTGTTTAAAACGTGAATTGGTATATTTGTGGAGACTGGTTCAGAATGGCTGATCAAGGTGTGATCTTCAAATTGAGCGATGAAAGGAACCTGCTGAGGAAGAGGGGAAAGAGAGAAATGAAGAGATTGAACGAGGGAGAATCAAACAAAGGAGATAAGGAAGAAAACGCGATTCATTGTTTGAGGTCCAACGATCATACTGGGATATTTCCAAAGTGGAATCATCCACATTTTTGCGTCATGTTTTGATTGAAGAAAAGAAGGCATCTCCAGAGTTTTCAGGAACATTCACTTTGTTAATTCGGAGTATGAAAGGAAAGAGAGTTTGATGACATCTCACCTTCGTTTTCCATGTTCATGACTGTCTGTTTGAAGATATCGAATCGAACAATAGATTCACATGTGATAAGTCGCCTAGCCACTATGATTGCATGAGACTAAAAGAACAATGGAGAGCAAACTTTTGAGAGGGTCACAACAATCCAAGAACATGTTATGAAGGTCAAAACTCCCTTTGCCATCGATCAGATCGACAAAGACATTGACGATCTTGAGCTTAGATTGGTTGAATTCTGGTTTTGAATGATATTAAAGGATGGTTGCCGTTCAGAGGGATAAAGATTGCGGACCATCCCGTTGATCTTCACATTTGCGACTGTTCCGACTTTTTGATTCGGTCCATCAACTGATATGATGGTCTGAGGCTCCTGATATCCATTGTGTTGTGTTCGTGAGTGAACTTAAACACATCAAGAGTCAGCTTTATTGAGACAACTATGAACAGAGAACGAGATGATTCCGAGAGAAAATAGAGTGACAACTAGAGAAATACAAACTTACGATTGATAGTGTTGTATGAAAAAAAGACATGTTGATCAAACCCAAGTTGAAATACAACATCCACGAAGATCCATTGACAGGCGCATTCTACGAGTCCATCATGTCTTGATTGTGACGATGAACGTTTTTCTGAATCAATCTTCGAGGAGAGGGAAGGAGAGAAATAGCTCACGGATTCAAACGACACCTTTGTTTTGTTTCATCATTTCACAAAAAGGACTAATTATATACAAAAACGGACACAGGTTATGTATTGGTGAAGGTTAAATTAAAGTGTTTTTAAATTTTGAGAGATGGTGCCCATTGGGACCGGAACCCCACACATGCTCGGTGGGTGGCTGACTTTCCAAGAGTGGTTCCGTCCTTTACACGGTTATTAAGAGAAAGAAAATATCTCGAGAAAGTTTCCATTGTATTGACTATGTGGGGATTGATTGCACGGAAGAAAGAGGTGGAAGTGACCTTGTACGACTGTTGAGATGGTTTTGTCTGAACGATCACACCCACGATTCATTTTGGAGAGTCCCAGCCCATCAGACACTCATTTGTATTTTCCTCACCGTTGTGTAGATGCATCGAACGAGAAATGCTGAGATGAAAATTCAGTCCAAACGGAACAGTAAAATGGAGACAACGAATATAGAGACGATTCATGAAAGTAGAGGACGAATTGGAACGAGCGAAAAGGAAAGACAACAGATACACTTCCATGAACAACGGATGAACCAATGAGACAGAGAAGAGTGATGCAAGAAAAGGCATAGTGGCGAGTGAGCGTTCCAAATTGACTTCAACTCTCAGTCACTTCCAACTTCCTCCTCGACATCTTCCACACCCACCGACTCCCAACTCCGAGAACGGTGTTTCCGAAAGAGGAGATCGGAACGACGAGGATTGACGAGAGGTGTCTGAGCATCAACGATTCGGTTGAAAGGTCTTTGGGAGAAGACCGGCATCGTTTGTTTGTCGTTTTGCCCGTTGAAACAGTACACACGAGGAGGGAGTCGGAAGGAAGTCTCACAAATACAGTAAATTGGTCTCGAGTGTCCGTCCAAGCGTGGTTGGCTGACGAAGGGTGGATGAAAGGGTCGGCTGGTGGAAGGACGTGGGCAAAGATCGTGTCGTGTTCATTCCAAGCAACACGCAAGTTCATCGAAGAGACAAATGTCACAAGGAAAACGGGAGAGAGTCCACAACACTCCACGGGGCACGGGTGATGCACAACAGTTGTCAGAAAGGTTGGTTCTGCATCTCTGGTCGAGTAGAGAGTGAACAGGAAGTGGCTGATCTGCATGACGAAGCATTTTGGTTCTTCCGTCTTCTCAAATCGTCCAAGATCATCGTCGACGTGGGAGCATTCTGAAATCCCATTTCATGATCGGAACGAATCATGAAGAGAGGAGGATTTCGTCGAGCAATCAGGAAACAATGATGTTGCCACAAACAGCGAGGATGGAGGTGTTGGATTTGGGAGGAGTGGGAGCGTATGATGATGAGTGACGGAGAATCTCAATCGTTCCCGAAAACGAAATCACGATGTGATGTTAGAACCGACAAATATCACACACAAACAGTGTTTGTTGTTCAAAAGAAGCCAGAAACATTCCGTAATGATCGCTGGTTCTTGTCCGAGTCTACCAAAGCTCTAGATGGTTCATGCCCTGCTGATTGTTCCATCTGATCGATCTGTCAACAATCAATCTTCCGCTCAATTCCTTTTGGTCATTTTGCAGCTTTTGTTCAATCATTTCATCGATGCCCTCCATTCTCAACATCCGCTGCATTTTCCTCCACATCTGCTGCACAGTTTCCCCTGTTTCGTTCCGCTCCCGCTGAGCATCGATCATGTCAGACAGAAAATCCCAGATTGAGTCTTCATCTTCGAAGAATGTGAGGCAACTCGGGATCGCAAGAAATACAGGCATATGAAGAACAAAATCCATCGTCGGTTGATAATAAGGACATATTCGGAGGAGTCGGGGAAGGAGGGTAAGAAAAGTCTCAGATAGCTTACCATCGACGATCGAATAGCGGTTCACGCACAAATGCCAAATATACTTCTCCGAAGGTGTCAGAACTTGCTTCATAACTATCTCATGAACAGCTTGTTGTTCATTACCATCTTCAATTCCGAGTTGTCTGATACCACGGGGAGTTGCGAGCCAGAGTGAACCGAAGACGATTTTCATGAGGTTGATGTGGATATCTTCACAATCTGACAATGGAACTGATTGTGGATTGAGAGTGATGATGAGTTGAGGGATCAGATCAGCTGTGATGAGCGAAAGATGGACTTCGTCCGGACACGTTGCGATCAAACGTCTGAGCATCTTCATTGTTGCTGTGGTGATGGCCCGATTGGGAGATGAAGTGAGCACTACAATGGACTGGATGAATTTAGTCGAAGATTTTTCAATGGTTCGCCCAAAGCTGCATAGGAAAGCATCGGCTGATTCCTTATCCTCCGGGTCCACAGATTCCAGTAGTTTCACGGCTTTAGCTTCAAGAGAGACATCAAGTGCAGGCTGAAACTTCAATGTGGCGACGAGAGACCGAACGATAACTGCCTTTTCGTCGACAGATCGATGGTTATCTTCGCCCCAATTCAGGAACGCTGAGCAATCCATTGAGAGTGAGAAATGAGGGGAGGATAAATCAGAGTGTGCTTGACTTGAGGAGGTGCCTGTTATATTGATTATCGGGTTCATTCAATTGGGATTTGAGGAATGACACTCGTTATGGGTCGGGGTTGGGAGTGAATGAAATAATCAAAGATAGATGGTTTAGAACTTGTTGAAAGAAGCGATTGACAGCAGCGGAGAATCAAAAGATGAAGCTCTTCATGGCCACTTTGATCTGACCCATAACGAGTGTCAAATCTCTGGTTGACTTCGTATGAACACGATAATCAATACAAAAGAGACCTCCCCATATATACCACGCTCTAATTGGTCCTCCGTTCAGTTGCCCTTTTCAGTGGATTGCTCTCCTTTCCTGAATTGGGATGAATGTCTTCTTGAATCTCTCGACGAACAAGCAGTTGTCTATCTATCTCTCGTTGCCACTGTGAAGTTCCAACCTGCACTTAATGACTCTCTGGAAGTGAAAGCTGTGAAATGTCTGGAATCTGTGTCTCCTTTAGGGGAAGACTCAGCAGATGCTTTCCTCGGCAGTTTTGCATCGTCACCTGATGATTCTTTGGCAACTTTCGTACAATCCATTGCGGTTCTCCTTTCCACATCCAGCCATGCGATCGTCACAACAACAATGAAGCTGCTCAAAACACTCGTCATGAACTGTTCAGCTAAAGTCCATCTAACCCTCGTCAACGCTGATCTGATCCATCAAATCATCTCCACTATCAATCCACTGTCTCTCTCTGTGACAGAAGCAGTTGATATCCACGTCTATCTCCTGAAAATAGTCCGGGACACTCTCTGGATCGTTACTCCAGGTGGTCTCCCACAACTCAAGATTGAAGATGAGAAAGAACAACAAGCTGTTCACGAGTCAGTTCTGCAGCAAGTTGTGGCACCATGCGAGAAGTATATTCGTCATTTGTGCGTGAACCGATATTCGATCATGGATGGAGTACTATCGTGTGAATTTATGGACTTGCTTGCCACATTCCTCGAGATATGTCCATATTATCAACCAACGATGGAATTTGTTCTGGTTCTGCCAGTATTTTCCACGATCCCAAGTTGTCTCGCGTTCTTCGAGCATGATCGCTCAATCTGGGCTTTTCTGGCTGACATGAACTCTGTCCAGCGGGAATGGAACAGAGGAAGGGGAGGAGAACGGCAGATGGGGAAGAAGGTGCATCGAATGTTGAGAATGGAGGGCATTGATGATGTGATGGAACAAAAAAGGCTAAACGACCATAACGAAGTTGGGGGACAGCTTATTGCAGCAAACTCGATCGATTGGAGCAACCTGCAAGGCATGAACCTTTGATAGCAGGAATAGAATCAGACCTGAACAAGCGAATCTCTCGAACTGTTACTGCCTTCTTTTGGACAAAAAACACTGTTTGTGTGATCTTTGTCTGTTCTGGCATCACATCATGGTTTCGTTTGCCGGAGCGGTTGGGATTCTCGCTCGATGGTCGCCACACTCTCTCTCTCCTTCGCCACCCCTCATCGATTGTGGATGACAGCGAGTCGCTCTTGTTCATGCTGGTCGATTTCAGACCATTTCTCAATCTGATGCTCTCCTCCCACCGTCTTCACTCTCTCCCTCCGCATTCTGGATCTCCCTCGCTCGACCGACACTTCGGACGATGATTCGGAAAGATCGGAAGATGTCATGATCGAATTGATGGTCGTTCTCGATCCCTGCTCCGTCGCCACACCCTCCCACTCCCATCTGCCTCTCCCTTCACCACACTCGGTGTGCCACATGATAAAAACTATTCATTCGAAGCGACAGTACATCTGCATCCGATTTCCTTCATCTCGTCTGATTCTGTTCCCGCTCCTGATATCTCACGAACCTCTCCCTTTCTCGCACTGCGTTTCATCTCGTCACTCTCACAACCATGCCAGACACAGGGACGGAAAACGATGATTCTGAAAGCAACGAGAAAAGGTGACTCACAGAAGCCACACACTCACATGCTGTTTGGGGGAAGTGTTGAGTGTGGTGCTGACACGTCGGACAGTGGCACCTGTCTCGCCTGTGAGCATCGTCCCGCAATCGCTGCTCCGTCGCAGTTGGGGAGTGGGGTCGGTGGTGAGTGGCTGTCTGTCAGCTATCTGAAGTCGGAATGGAATTCCCTGCTGGACAAACACAATTTGGCAGGATGTATCAAGTGTATTGAATCTGGACTGGGAAGAATGTCGAACTCTGCTCTCGAACGAAGAGACCCTCGCTTTGTGAAGGATGGAAGAGGACTGAACGAGACGTGACAGTGGCAGGGAGCGTCGGGAAGGCTTCTCGGAAGGAGAAGAAGGGAGGAACACGGAATTCGGTTAAAGGGGCGACGAGAGGGAATGATTGTGTGTGGTGCCGAAGTGGCTCGTTTACAGGCACTGACATCCTCCTCCACAACGCCTTCCCGTCCTTCCGCTGGGCAGATAGGAAGAACAAGTTCGTCCATCCCTATCTGTTGTACTTCGTCACTGTCCCATTCGAAGAAATGAACGACGAGCCTCAACATCTGCATCTCTTTTTCTGTCTTTCTGCACGGGCTTACTTGTTCCTTGGTCGTTCATCGTCATTTTGATGTTAACAACACGTTTTGTCTCGTTCAAGGCTTGATCTTCATTCCTGCATCGTCTACTTCGTCAATATTCGGTGTTTTGTCTTCTTTTCGGACACGTATTTCATTTCAAACAATTTCTTTGACACTTGGCCTTGACCCATAACGAGTGATTCATTTCTGAATCCCAACGAATGACGACATTTGACACGACGACAAGCGCATCCCCTGATTCTCCTTGCCCTGATATCTCTTCACACTCATTTTCATATTCAGCAGATTGTTCTGCTTTCCTGAAATGGAGCGAAGAAGAAGACCTTGAATCTGAGGAAGACAAAGCTATTATCTTTCAATCTCTCGTTGTCACATTGAAATTTCAGCCTGCTCTTGATGCCTCTCTGGAAGCTAAAGCGGTGAAATTTCTGGAATCTGTGGATCCAGATGATGAAGAATCAGCAGATACTTTTCTCTGCAGCTTTGGGCGAACCATTGATCTTTCTTTGACAGACTTGATACAATCCATTGTGGTTCTCCTTTCTTCCACCAGTCAGGTCATTACCACAGCAACAATGAAGATGCTGAATGATCTGATCAAAACCTGTTCTGCCAAAATCCGACTTGCCTTCTTCAAAGCTGATCTGGTCGCTCAACTCATCGACTCTCTCAATCATCTGTCTCTTTCTTTTCCCAAAGCAGAAGATATCCACATCAACCTCACGAACATCATCCGCCACTCTACCTGGCTCGCAACTCCGTATGGTCTCGAACAACTCGAAATTGAAGATGGCACTGAACAACAAGCTGTTCACGAGACGATCTTGACGCAAGTTCTCGCACCTTCCGAGAAGTATATTTGGGATTTGTGCGTGAACCGCTCTTCGATCATCAATGGAGAGCTATGCAGTGAATTCATGTTACTCCTTGCTTGGACCGTCGAAATATCTCAATACTACCAACCGACGATGGATTATGTTCTTCGTGTGCCAGTCACTCTCACGATCCCCAGTTGTCTCACACTCTCCGAAAATGAAGACACAATCGATTGGTTTCTATCTTATATGGTCGAGATCCAGCAGGAATGGAACGAGAAAGGCGGAGAAACGCGACGGATAATGAAGAAAGTGCAGCGGATGTTGAGAATGGAGGGAATCGATGATGTGATTGAAAAAAAGATGCTAAACGACAAAAACGGAAGCTTCGGAGGAGAAATTGTTACCGATTCGATCGTATGGAACAACCAGCAGGGCATGAACGTTCAAGAACAGGAATAGAAACAGACAAGAACCAGCGACCATTTCGAACTGTTTCTGACTTCTTCTGAGCAACAGACACTGTTTATTTGTGATCTTCGTCGGCTCTGGCATCACCTCATGGTTTGCCCATTGATTGGGATTCTCTCTTGCCACTCTCCCTCGATGGTCGTCACACTCTCCTCCTCCTTCGCCGCCACTCTCGTACTGCTTGCTTTTGGAAGGCAAGGCGTCGATCGATCGATGAGTTGTGATGATTGGTAGGCCTTTGCCCCGGCTTTCACATTTTCACACTGCTCCGTTATGGAACGCACACCGAATCGTTTCTCGAACAGATCAAAATCCACATTATTGCTAAATTCGACTCAGGACTCGATGACATCGGACCAGCCTCGGAACGGCAAGCGAGTTGTCCCTCAACTTGTCTCATCTCTCAACATACTCGCTTCTTCTCACAACCCACTCACTTCTTGGAGTTTCAACGCTGGTTGTGATGACCTCATCGTATCCTGATTGCTCGACAGATCCTCCACTGCCATGTTCTTTCTTGACACCATTCTCGAAATGTGACCTGTGCATGCAAGAACGATGGCTTTCTTTCCCCAACAGCCCATCTGTCTCCACTCCCAAGGACAGTTCCATTTTTTGACTTTGGCTGATTTGTCACATTATGCCTGACCACAATGTTTGATGCCCAGTATCTGAACTAGAAGGTTGGGGAGAACTGCTGCGGCGATGGAAGAGATGTCTTGACTCTCTTCGATTGGAGGGCGTCGACGACACGATCGAGCAACGACATGAAAACGAGAAATCAGAATCTGGGGACAGTTGTTGTCACAGCTCGAATGGACTGAGCGATTTGCGGGAGGAAACATCACAGAACAAGCATTTTGAAGGAATCCTAAAACGATGAATCAAACCCATCTCACTCCATCTCCCTGACCCTCACTTTCATGCCAACTCGTCGCTCGACACCCGCGACAGCATTTCTCATCCAGCCATTTCAGATTTGTTGAGAACTCGCCTTCCCCATCAACCACCCTTTCGCCGCTTTCTTGGAGAACGCAGCTGGAATGCGATTTTGGATGATTGTGCTGAAACAGGGATCTTCGGTGTGTCTTCGCGCTTGGTCAGGGTTGCTGGTGCTTTGATCGTTGAGCGAAGTGAATGAACCGATACTGACTGGAACCATCGAAGAGCCTCTTGACATACTCAGCTCACTCCAGACTTCCCTTTGCGCCCTCGAACTGAGAGTGAAGATGAAATCCGCAATGAACTGTCCAACGAACCATTCCACCCCGTTCCGACAGACTTTCGAAGCAGATTGCTTGTTTGATCGTGTTGTCATGATCGGAAACGAGTCCAGAAATGCTGATTGATTCCCTGGCAACTCCACCTGAAACGTGAGAGATGGGGGAGTTCTGATCAATCGGATCACATCTGAGCCGACTCTTGTTCATCCGAAGATCGCTGTCACTGTGAATGGAAATGCTCTTCTTTTTCGTCTCCGCATTGTCTTGGAAGTCAGTAAGCCAGCTCAAAATGAAGTTGCAGGACGATTGTTGTTTGTGTCATTGGCAGTTGAAGACATCAGATGCCCTTCGATCAGATCCAAACACACTCTCGTTCACAGTCTCAATTCACACTCCATTTCCGTTTTGAGAGTCGTCCATTTCACTTTGCTGCTTCCTCCCATGCACAACCACACACTCATCTCGAATCCATCGCTCTCTCTGCTTGGTCGACTGTCTGTGGGTGGATGAGTCGTGTTGAGAGAGCGGTTTGAGGAAATCAATGTCCATCCTGTCAATTTTGCTCTCTTCATCATAGGATAGGTGCAATTTTCGTTGATTTTCTTTTTTCTTCCTTTTTGGACAATTCTTTCATCTAACTCTCTTCGTTTCACACATGTCTATGACCCATAACGAGTGATTCTCAACACTATCCCAACAATGACTGCTTTAAACACCAAGATAAAGGCCTCCACTGATTCTCCTTGCGCTGGTATCTCTTCACACTGCTTTTCATCGTCTCAAGATTGTTCTGCTTTCCTGAATTGGAGCGAAGAAGAAGAAGAACAAGAAACTGTGCCCGAAAAAGCCGTTGTCTTTCTGTCTCTCGTTGCCACTGTGAAGTTACAGCCTGCAGTTAATGACTCACTGGAAGCAAAAGCGGTGAAATTTCTGGAATCTGTGGATCGTGATAATGAAGAATCAGCCGATGTTTTTCTCGCCAGACTTGTATCGTTTTCTGATGATTCATTGACTAACTGCATACAATCCTTTATGGTACTCTTTTCAACACCTAGTCAGACGATTACAACAGCCACAATGGGGATGCTCCAAAATCTGATTGAATGGTGTTCAGCGAAAATCAATCATACCCTCGTTAAAGCTGATCTCATCCCTCAACTCGTCATCACTCTCAATCCACTGTCTCTTTCTTTTGCGGAAGCAGTCGATCTCCACATCAACATCATGAAAATCATCAGAACTACAGTTTGGCTCGCAACTCCACGTGCACTCACATATCTCGAAATTGAAGATGACATTGAACAACAAGCTGTTCACGAGACGGTTCTGAAGCAAGTTCTGGCACCTTCGGAGAAGTACATTTGCCATTTGTGCGTCAACCGTTTTTCGATCATCGATGGTGAGCAATCCAAGTGTTTTCTGACACTCCTCGCCCAACTCCTCCGGATATGTGTATCTTATCAACCGACAATACAATTTGTTCTTCATATGCCAGTCATTCTCTCGATTTCAAGTTGCCTCACTCTCTTCGAAGATGATTACTCGATCTATTGGTTTCTGTCTTATATGGTTGATGCCCAGCGTGAGTGGAATGTCACAAAGGGACAGGTGCGACAGATGTGGAAGACAGTGGTTCAAATGTTGCGAATGGAGGGCATCGAAGATGTCATTGAGATAAGGCTGAACAACGACAAAAACGGATCCAATGGAATATGGATTTTTGTCGAGTCGATTCAATGGAGCAACTTGCAGTTCATGAACCTTTGATAACAAGAATAGAATCAGACAAGAACCAACGAGGGTCTCGAACAGTTTGTGACTTCCTTTGGGCAATTAACACTGTGTGTCTGTCATCTCTGTCGGCTCTGGCATCACCTCATCATTTGCCAGAACGATTCCGCTTCTCCCCCAGTTTCCCTCTCTCGTCACCAGACTCTCCCACTCCTCCCAACTCAAACCCGTCCATCCTCGCCATTCCTCGCTGTTTGTGGCGACCTCATTGTTTCCTGATTGCTCGACGAAATCGTCCTCTCTTCATGATTCGTTCCGATCATGAACTGGGATTTCAGAAACGCTCCCACGTCGACGATGGTCTTGGACGATTTGGGGAGACGGAAGAACCAAAATGCTTCTTCATGCAGATCAGCCACTTCCTGATCACTCTCCTCTCGACCAGAGATGCAGAACCAACCTTTCTGACAACTGTTGTGCATCACCCATGCCCCGTGCAGTGCTGTGGACTCTCTCCCGTTTAGTCTTGTGGGATTTGTCTCTTGAATGAACTTGCGTGGTGCTTGGAATGAACACAACTCGATCGTTGCCCACGTCGTCCAACCAGCCGACCCTTTCACCCACCCTTCGTCAGCTAACCACACTCAACCATCTCACGCCCCTCTGCCTCTCCCTCACCACCCACACCCTCCCACTCCCCTCTGCCTCTCCCTCACCACCCACACCCTCCCACTCCCCTCTGCCTCTCCCTCACCACCCACACCCTCCCACACCCCTCTGCCTCTCCCTCACCACCCACACCCTCCCACTCCCCTCTGCCTCTCCCTCACCACCCACACCCTCCCACTCCCCTCTGCCTCTCCCTCACCACCCGCACCCTCCCACTCCCCTCTGCCTCTCCCTCACCACCCACACCCTCCCACTCCCCTCTGCCTCTCCCTCACCACCCACACCCTCCCACTCCCCTCTGCCTCTCCCTCACCACCCACACCCTCCCACTCCCCTCTGCCTCTCCCTCACCACCCACACCCTCCCACTCCCCTCTGCCTCTCCCTCACCACATCCGATTTGTTGCGTGATGCTGAATGTTCTTTGCCACCGACCCCACTACTCTTCTCGTCTATTTACCTTCGTCACCGAACGACGTGCCGTGAGTGAATGCTGAATTGGACCTGGCTGGGTGCGTCGGCTCCAATCTCCACTCTCTCGTCATCATCAACACACACGCGTCTCTTCGTCGTGTCTGATTCTGTCCCCTTTTCTGATTTCTGCCCAGATTCTTCGGAGAGTGGAAAACTCAGCTCATCATGATACGCCCGACTCGAACAACTTGTCGCATTCCATCCTCGAAACTGGGCCAACGAGCTACGACTAACTTGTTCGACTGGAAAAAGAAGCTCGTTGTGTCGTCTTATTGTTTCACTTCCTCCGCTCGTGGCTACACACGCCTTTCACTGAAAGCATACATCGATGCATTTCCGAGGCCCCTCCTCTTCGTAAAGCTGCCGATCTGAGACCCTTCGACTGTGTTTCTGTCCTCCCACCCCAACTACTCTGTTCCCTCGATGTCGTGTTTGGAACCGAAACAAAGCCAAACCCAACAGGAACAGCAGTCGTCTCGTCGGGACCGAACGGAGTCCTGCCAGCGACAGAACACTCTCCCCTCAACTCCTCCCTCTGCTCTGCCCTCCTCCCTCCTCCCACCGTCCTGAACTGTGTGTGTTCCCTGAGTGATGCAAGAACACTCTCCCCTCAACTCCTCCCTCTGCTCTGCCCTCCTCCCTCCTCCCACCGTCCTGAACTGTGTGTGTTCTCTTAGTGATGCAAGAACACTCTCCCCTCAACTCCTCCCTCTGCTCTGCCCTCCTCCCTCCTCCCACCGTCCTGAACTGTGTGTACTCCCTGAGTGCTGCCAACACCAGTCTCGTCATCGTGAGCTGAATCAGTTTGGAGCAAAGCGACTATCTCATGGAAGTGAAGAAAGGGAAGGACGGAGATGAGAAAGAGATTTCATTAACGTGAACGAACTTGAAGACGTTGCTGGGAACAGCGATTCTTTATCCGTCGACAATGGAAGGAAGATTGGAATGGAACATTGAAGACGAAGTGACGAGTGTTGTGAGGACACAAAGCGAGGATGTCGCAATCTCGACTGCTGGAACAATCAAGATCACGACGCCGAAGGAGCCGATTCGGATTGAAGGAGCAGACTGCTCGATTGGGGGAGAGAAGGAGAAGGCGGGAGTTGTGGAGTTTTGGGGAGTGGGTCTGTCGAGTGGGAAAGGATACACTCTGAAAGTGCAGAAAGAGGAGGGAGGAGTTGGGACGGGTAATGTGATCGAGTTGGAGGGGATTTTCTCTTCGGAAAGTGAAGCAGGATCCCGCTTCCACTCTGAGGCGATCTTCAAAACATCTCCGCCTTGCCTGTCGTTTGTGGAGACGGATTTGGTTCATTGGATTGTTGTGGAAGGAGGAGTGGGAGAGTAGATGAAAGGACTGCTTGAGATTGGGTGTGTCAGGAGAACATGAGTTTCTTTTGGTGCCTATTTCATCTCAGAATGATTGTTTCACGAATAGGACTGACCCATTACGTGTGTCATCACTCTGGGCCCGCCTGAATGACAGCTTTTGACACTGACATTCTCAATGGCTTGGTATGATCTCTTCTTTCTTTTCATGACCTTCTGTACCATTATGTGATTCATTAGCTTGAGACTGTCCAACAACTCGTCGTCGAAGTAAATGCGTTGAAAGAGCAGAATCACGCCCTCCAAAACCGTTTAGATCAAGTCGAAAGTGATTGTGAGGCATTCAAGCAGACTGTCCTTGTTCAGCAGAAGCAGATTCATCCACAGAATGAGATGAACGCTGATAGACCCTCCACAAACCCGTTTTTAAATATAAACCCGTTTTTATTCGAAAAGAACTTAATAATCCTAATATCTCAGCAGTGAGTCAAAGTTAGGTGAATTAGAAACGAGTTGCAATATCTAGGTTATCTGCATCTGATTTAAATTGTGTCGAACTCAATTTCAAAGAATGGGTATCTAATTTCAACTCCCCCTCTCTCTCAGAATATAAGATCGTCGATGTCTAATTTCCCGTCTACCACCTCTTCTCCATCACCACCACTATTTTTTCAGAAGATTACCACATCTATCGACAAGCTCATCAACCACCAACACAAAAGTCAATGATCAATTCGTTCTCCGGAGATCTAATTGAGAATTTGGAGGAACAAACATCACAAGACGATTAAAAGTCATCCATTGTTCGATGTTTGTCCATGAATGAAGAGAATATCACACGAACCGTGACACAACCAATTCGTGTTGTAAACTTGCTTTATCACCATTCAGATCATGTTGGACACTCTTTTACATGATTTAACACATGTTGCCGAGTCAATGAATCCTATACAAAGAACTCTGGCCAGCCCACCTTTGCCCGTGGGGGCGTCATCTGGCCTTGTGCGACTGGTGATGCGCGGGACTGATGAGGTACAGCGACATGGACAACGCGCTCGAGATGATCTCCAACGCCGCCGAGTACGACTTCATGGCCACCTCCCAGACAGCCAGTCAGTGAGGCACGCAATCGACTTCGCGAAGGAGTTCTCGGAGAAGACGCTCATACGCACCTTCACACAAGTCGTCGCGGCACTCCTTCTCTTGCAGGGTCTCTCACCACCGAGCTCGCCCGCCGGCAGGTCCAGGAATCCATCTCATCAGAACCCTTGTGATCCAGCCTCAGGCCCACCAGAAAGCGAGGTCACCAAAGATATCACCCCATTTCATCCACCTCAGGGTGTTTTTCAGATGACCAGCGAGTCGACAAGAGCAACAGTTGCAACTCTCCCTCCGATCCCAAAGCGAGCTATGCTTCCCCTTACCCTGCTCCACCCACCCACCAATTGCTCCTCGCGGGAAGCAGGACGAGCCAGAGCGGAAGGAAGAGGACAAGAAGGATGATTCTGACAACAGCGACTTGATTGAACTGGACCCAAAACCCAAACAGGAAAACACAACTCGTCCGGCTGATCTGACACGACACACCCCGCCAACAACGTCTTCAGATGCACATGTCGCAACGAGGCAGTTCACATGAGCACCAACAACAGCCGAAGAGCACCGTCTCTCTCCAAATGAATTGGACAGTGATGCCGAACAGCAGATTGGAGTGGTCAAGCAGAAGGATGGCAGTGTCGACTCATCTCTGAAACAGGAATTAGAACAACTCGTCGACACATCCGCATCTTCTGCATCGAATGCAGATCTGTTGCGAATAATCGATTCTTTGAAAGCAACACTCGTCGAAGTAGAACGACAGCGCTCGGCTGACAAGGCGAAGTATGAAAAAGAACTACGAACAATAGGTTCAGTCTCGGCTGAGGAACACTCCGAACTGACTCGTCTCACAGAGGAGAACGCTCGACTGACCGAAACAATGTCAGAGTTCCAAGTTCGAGCAGCTTCGCTGGCCACAGACAAAAACACGCCGGAAAGAGTTTGGAGTAGACGAGGCAGAAGATGGAGATGGAGCGGGAGAACAACACGCGGTTGGAGGAGACGAAGAGGGAGGTGGATGAGTGGATTGGGATGAACAAAGAGAAGAGCCATTCCATCGAGACACTCCACACGAACATTGATCAGCTCACGACTGAGCGAGACACACTCAAAGCCAACCTGACCGCAACAAACCAGTCACTCGACGAATCCAACCAGCGGTGTGCATCTCATCTCATTCATCGTCTTTGCTCTTCGTTCTTTCATGCCCTTCTCTCCTCAATCATTCTCCTTTCTGTTTTCCTTTCTTCCCTTCAGCATCGACACCCTCTCCTTCGAGGTCTCTTCCCTCCTTGCCCAAAACGCAGAACTGGAGCACCTTCTCTCCAAAGACTGGCTCATCACGACCGACAAGCAGACAGAATGTATTGGAGTGAGCGAGTCAGCAGCACAACTCTCCTCAATCGAGAAATTCAAGCCTGCCAGCGTCACTTCACACCAACCGCACTACTTGGACGACATCGGCGACAAGATCGGATCGTATATGATGCACTTCACTGAGAGTGACATGAGAAAGGTGAGAGAGTACTCCTACGCGCTGGAGAAGGGTGAGGAAGTGAACAAGACACAGTTGCGGCGGACCCGAAGCGATCTGCAGTCCCAAACGACAATCCAGCCACTCCAAGTTCCCACTCTTGCTTAGCCAGCCAAAACGAAGAGGGGAAAGAAGCTGTCACTCGCACCTCTCTCGCCCGCCAAGCACGTGCCCAGCATGACCCCTCGCAAACAACGATCGAAGCGGAACATGCAGCCGGTGACAGAACACGACGTGGAGAAGCAGCAGAAGGAGATGGAGCGGAGAGTGGTCGAGCAGGCTCGCAAGTTCAACAAATACATTTCCAGCCAAGTCGGCACCGTCGCTTCACTCACCGCCGCCAACGAGAACACGGATGGGCAGAAGAGCGTTCTCGACTAGATGTGAAGGATCAGCGAATGCTTCGAAACGTTCAAAATGAAGGAATACTTCATCGAGAATGTGGTTTGTGTTTCTTCTCCTCTTCTCATCGTTATTGCTCTTCTGCCATCTTTCTTCACTCCTCTCTCTTCATTGTCTCTCTCTGCCTCTTCAGGATCTCGTCGTCCTGTCCTTCTGTGTCTTCTTCTCGTTCTGACAACAGATCGAGACTGAGACACGGTCATCCCCTGTGGACACGCGCTCTTCAGCCATCTTACATCCTCACTACCCATTCTTTAGATCCATTCTCATTTCATCAATCAATATCAAGTGCAATTTCTCTCTCAATACCATCACCAATGCATTTCTAGGAATATATAAGATGACTTTTTTCCACTATAGTTCGAATTCTGGGTCTAGGTGAATAAAAACGGGTTTATATATTTTTGACGGGTTTGTGGAGGCACTATGACCTGACCTCTAAACTCGAAAGCGGAAAGAACACAAATCCAGACACTTCCCCAAGTGACGAACGCTCTTCTCTGTCCGCTACTCGTGAATCATTCCCAATCGATCGTTCTGCTTTCCTAAATTGGACTGAAGAAGAATACGACTCTGACCCGGAAAATGCAGTTGTCTTTCGATCTCTCGTTGCAACTGTGAAGTTCCAGCCAGTGTTAGATGCCTCTCTGGAAGTTAAAGCCGTGAAATTTCTTGAATACGTCGTTTTGAAGTATCCATACACACCAGATGCTTTTCTCAACAGTCTTGCATCGATCTCTGATGAAGCTTTGGGAGACTTCGTTCAGTCCATGATTGTACTCATATCCACACCCAGTCAGATCATCACATCGAAAGCAATAAAGATGCTCGGACATCTGATCAGAAACTGTTCGGCTATCGTCCGACTTACCCTCGTCAAAGCTGATCTTATTCCTCAACTCATCGTCAATAGTCATCCACAGTCTATTTCGTTTGCAGAGAAAGCGGATATCCACGAATATCTCCTGCAAAGCATCATCGATTGTTTCGGGCTCACCACTCCGGAATTTTTTGAAGAACTCGAAATTGAAGATCCCTCTGAGCAACAAGCAGTTCACGAGACTGTTTTGCAGCAAGTTCTCATTCCTTCGGAACAATATATCCGCCATTTGTGCGTGAGCCGATTCTCGATCAACGATCCATGGCATTCCAAACAATTCAAGACACTCCTCGCCCGACTCC
Source organism: Blattamonas nauphoetae (assembly GCA_033064195.1). Taxonomy (NCBI): domain Eukaryota; phylum Preaxostyla; order Oxymonadida; genus Blattamonas; species Blattamonas nauphoetae. Next base: position 269,261 of record JARBJD010000024.1, on the reverse strand, counting down.
TCCAAATATGTCCATATTATCAACGGACACTGGAATTTGTTCTTCATCTGCCAATATTTCTCACGATTCCAAGTTGTCTCACATTCTTCGAAGATGATCTCCAAATTGAGGAGTTTCTGGATGAAATGGCCATTCCCCAGCGGGAACGGAACGCAACAAGGGGGGAAGGGCGACATATGTGGATGAAAATGCATCGAATGTTGAGAATGGAGGGCATCGAAGATGTGATGGAGGAAAAGCTGCAAAACGACACACACTCATTCATCGGAGGAAATATTGTTGAATACTCGATCACATGGAACAACCTGCTGGGTATGAACCATCCGGAACAGGAATAGAAACAGAAATGAACCAGAGAAGACTCGAACACAATTAAACCCTTCACTCTCCATATTCACCGACCTCTCGTGTCTCTCCTCCATTTTCTCACAATTTCCACGCCACTCTCGCCCTCTCTTCGTTTTCACTGTCATTCACAACCCGCCTTTCTCCACCTCGTCTCTCCCTCCAACAACCTCCTTCAACGCCCTCAATCGTCTTCTTTTTGAAATTGGATGCACATTTTGACTCTCCGTGCAGGACTGCTTCTTCCGGAGATGCCAAGTGAACGCCGACCACTTTGAAGGGGGAGCCATCTGCGTCAGGGGCATTGCAGACTCTGCGCAATCTTTCGAACTGCGACGGTCCTCTCTCTCGGAATGCTATTCAAAAGGGACACACATCAGCACTGGCGGATGATCAGTCTGGTGTTCACATCAGTGACAATCACAGACAGCTTCCTTGAGAAGGGCCAAGCTCAATCCGACGGAGCCCACACTCTCTCAAATGGCACACACAGCACACTCTCCAACTGTGCATTCGTCCTCTGCTCTGCGTCGGATCGGGTGGAGCGGTTGGGGTGGACTACGAGGCCACTGTCAGCTTCTCATTCGTCCCGTTTCGTGAGTGCAGGTCGCCATCCGCCTCATCTGGACAAGATGTCTTCTTCTGCACTCTGAAGCTCGCTCAGGTCGTCTCTGAAGGAGTGTTCAGTCACTGCGATGCCACACCTGGCGAAAAAAACGTGTACTGCATTTCTGATCATACTTTCGACAATAGTCTCATCACACCAATCGAATCCATTCCAACACTCTCCTACGTCGACATCCAGTTTGACGAGGAACAGATGCTGGCTGTTGTGAGTGTGACAACGACAGAAGAAATTGGAGGGACGATGGGAGTTCTTTTGGTGCCTATTTCATCATAGTATCAGAGTTTCGTACATTTTACTAACCCATAACGTGTGTCATCACTTAGGTCCAACCTGGATGACAGCTTTTGACGCTGATATTCCACATAAACTTGTATGTTCTCTTCTTTCTTTTCATGACTTCAATTCTATTACGTGATTCATTTGTTTGAGACTTTCCAACAATTCGTGAGAGACATGTATGCCTTGAAAGAGCAGAATCAAACCCTCCAGAAACGTTTAGATCAAGTCGAAAGTGATTGTGAGGCATTCAAGCAGACTATCATTGTTCACCAGAAGCAGATTCATCAACAGAATGAGATGATCGCTGAACTGAAATCTAAACTCGAAAACGAAAAGAACACAAATGCAGACACTTCCCCAAGTAAAGAACGCTCTTATCTGTCCTCTCCTCGTGAATTATTCCCGATAGATTGCTCTCATTTCATGAATTGGAATGAAGAAGAACTTGAAACTGACTCCGAAAAGGCAGTTGTCTTTCGGTCTCTGGTTGCCACAATGAAGTCTCACCCAGTATTAGATATCTCTCTTGAAACGAAAGCCGTGAAACTTCTTCGATCTTTCGAGGTTCGTGATGAAGAACTCGCTGATGCTTTTCTCAACAGTTTTGCATCGAGATCTGATGAACCTTTGGCAGAATACGTACAATCCATGATGATTCTGATTTCTTCGCCCAATCTTGTCATCACTACAGCATCAATGAAGATGCTCGGACATCTGATCGAAACATGTTCGACCATCGTCCAACTTACCCTCGTCAGAGCTGATCTGATACCCCAACTCATGTACACCATCAATCCACAGTCTCTTTCTTTTTCAGAGAAAGCGACAATCCACAAATATCTCATAAAAATCATCTCCTTTTCTTCCTGGCTCGCCTCTCCTGAATGTCTCCAAAAACTCGAAGTTGAAGATCCCTCTGAGCAACAAGATGTTCGCGAGATGGTTCTGAAGCAAGTTCTCGCACCATCGGAACTGTATATCCACAATTTGTGCGTGAACCGCTTTTCGATCATCGATGAAGATCTATCCACGCGGTTCATGACTTTTCTTGCTGCTCTCCTCGAAATATCTTCTTCTTTTCAGCCAACAATGGATTTCGTTCTTCGCCGACCAATAATTCTCACAATTCCAAGCAATCTCTCATTCGTCGAAAATGATGAAACAATCGAGGATTGTCTGCATTTAATTGCCTATTGCCAGAAGAAATGGAACCGAACAAGGGGAGACTTTCGACAGCTAAGGAAGAGAGTGCATCGAATGTTGAGAATGGAGGGCATCGAAGATGTGACTGAGGAAAAGCTGAGAGACGACCAAAATGAACTCTCAGGGTTCAGGCTCGTTGGCAATTCGATCAGGTGGAACAACTTGCAGGGCATGAACATCAGCAAAGAGTCATAGAAACAAACAGGAACCAGCGAAGACTCGAACAAACTTAAACCATTCACTCTCCACCCTCGACCTTCCCCCGCATCTCTTCTTCGTCTTTTCACAATTTCCACGCCACTCTCGCCCTCTCTTCGTTTTCACTGTCGTTCACAGCCCGCCTTTGTCCACCTCTCTCTGCCTCTCGCTCACCACCCACACCCTCCCACTCCCCTCTGCCTCTCCCTCACCACCTTCACCCTCCCACTCCCCTCTGCCTCTCCCTCACCACCCACACCCTCCCACTCCCCTCTGTCTCTCCCTCACCACCCACACCCTCCCACTCCCCTCTGCCTCTCCCTCACCACCTTCACCCTCCCACTCCCCTCTGCCTCTCCCTCACCACCCACACCCTCCCACTCCCTCCGCCTCTCCCTCACCACCCACACCCTCCCACTCCCCTCTGCCTCTCCCTCACCACCCACACCCTCCCACTCCCTCTACCTCTCCATCACCACCACACCCTCCCTCTCCCTCTGCCTCTCCCTCACCACCCGCACCCTCCCACTCCCCTCTGCCTCTCCCTCACCATCCACACCCTCCCACTCCCCTCTGCCTCTCCCTCCCCACCCACACCCTCCCACTCTCCTCTGCCTCTCCCTCCCCACCCACATTCTCCCACTCCCCTCTGCCTCTCCCTCACCACGCGCACCCTCCCACTCCCCTCTACCTCTCCCTCACCACCCACACCCTCCCTCTCCCCTCTGCCTCTCCCTCACCACCCACACCCTCCCACTCCCCTCTGCCTCTCCCTCACCACGCGCACCCTCCCACTCCCCTCTGCCTCTCCCTCACCACCCGCACCCTCCCTCTCCCCTCTGCCTCTCCCTCACCACTCTCGGCGTATAGCGTGCTGCTGGCTGTTCTTTCGATGCACAAGCCGTGTTCGCCTCGACTGTCTTCCTCTTTCGCTCTCTTTGAACCATCATCAACTTCTATGACCTTCACTCCTCTCTTCATTCATCACTTGAGATTCTACTCCAAACTAAACCGCTCGAGAAGCCAGGACGAGAAATGAACACGGATCTGTGACGGACGAGCATTGGATCGGTTGCGTGCGAGAAAGCAATCAAAACAAGTTCATTCTCAGCTGAACTATTATTCCGGTGAACGAAATGTTCCTGAATCGAAGAAAGGACCACAAATGAAGAAAGCAAAAAACGACAAACAGGCGAGATATTGATGTGCATCCACCCAAGTTCATGCAGGGACTCAATGCAGGACAGCATGGAGAGCGCATAGTGTTGTTGAAGAGCGACAGGAAGACGATTGTTGATGGAATGAGTGATGATCGTTCTGAGAGAAGAAGGAAGAGACATGGCTGAAATTATGATTAGAACATCTCAAATGAAGAGAATGACTTTCCAACGAAAATAGGGAAAGGCGAGTGGCTGAAGAACACACCGCAAATTGTCAACCAAAAGTTCCACCCCAATAAATTTCATTTTCTTTCTGTTTCCTTCACCAAAACACCTTGTGAAATAGATTCAACCTATCAGTGAGAGAAAGAGTCAAAATAGCGTCGTGATAATGAGAAAAGCCTCTGAAGCAGCTAAAAAGGCTGAATGGATTGTCTCTGTTGATCGAACCAAATTCGAATCATCATGAGACGCCAACAGTTCAATCAGACTTTTGATCTGTTCTACGGTCCTCTACCCTTCAATCCATCGCACCACTACACCGTGAACGTCAATTTTCCCTCTTCACGTCCCCATGTTGACATCGAAAAAGCGAAACAAAGAGTTTGTCCTCTCTCTTCGGATATCAAACTCTATTTTTTCCAGAACTTTCTTAAAGTGATTCTAAGTCAGATTTGTGGCGACTTTCAAGCAATACATTCCATGATGCTCAAGGATCTCCTCGTGCTTGTGACAGGTTTGAACCTGACTGGCTTTTATTTCTATCTCGTTGCTAATGTTCACAGAATCTGATTGGGCGCTCTCAACAATACTTGAAATTGAGTACATCAACCCTCTAGAACAATATTGTGAAAAAGCCAAACCATGTGATGTTCCGGTGTGATTCTCTTGTTGTCAGCATTTTTCAGACTACACTCCCGAAATTGTTGTCTCACATTGGTCTGACAATGTTTTCTGTTCATCTAGACATTTCATTTTGATCATTTCGATTAGGGAAGGCATCAAAAGATGAATTGGATCGCATCTGTGCATCTTCGATTCCCTCCTTCTTTCTCGAATGGATGATGTCAGATTTAGATGATAATGTGCTCACTGAAGTTTGCTACCAATCATTTTTCACTTCTTCTCGTTCCAGATCGGTAATTTTTTGGTGATCTTGACTTCCACTCTTCGATCGACTTCTACCTTCTTCACTCGCCACAAAACCGACTTTTTCACCTTTCTTGATTATTGTAGGTGTCATAGATCATCACATCCACCTTTGACCATTCTTGTCCAGCTATGTTTCTCACAAAGTCTCAGAATGTCAAAATCTGTACTCACAGCACTCTCCACACGATGCAAGTCAGATTCAGACGCATGCTCATTCCTCCGAAAACTCAAAGTGCCCTCTGCTTCGACTGCAAGTTCATCGGAGCTTGTTCCATTCGCAGGACGGCTGTGTGCAGCGCTCTCCGCAGATGTTTCGGAAATTACATCACTCTTCACAGATCCCTCATCTGCCCGTCCAACCTTCTCTGCTCAATCCCCTGGACTTCCCAAAAAATCGCTCAATCATACCGAAAACACTATTATACCTATTATCGTTGAAGAATTCAGTCTCATCGGAACCATGCTCTCAAACTCGGACATCACCTTTCAAAACGTATGTCATTGTCTCTCCTCATCTTTTCCAGATTCTGATCGACAGTGAATATGTTCCTCTTCTCAAATCCACCATCGTCATCTGCCTCGATCTGCTTCGGCAGCTGAAATGTGAATCGAATTGTCTATCTTCAGATCGAACTGACCTGTTGATCACAGTTCTCGACTTGTCGTGGTCCGGTGCAGCCTCGATTGCATATCATGGTTGGAATTCATTCCATCCAGTGATCGAGTCCGTCTTCTCCGACATTCCGCAGCTGTGCTCTCTTTTGGAGAGATCATGCCGTCACTCTTCGCCCAACTCTCACCATCTTCGAATGATTGTCAACCTCACATCAACTTTCGCTATCTTAATCCCTCACATGCTGGACGAGAATCTAATTCAACGAGTGATCAACACATCCAAGCCAATGGTCGTTCCGACCACAAACGGAGAGTTCCATGTGAGATTCGTCTGGACCATCCACAATCTGCTTTTAAATCCACCAGTCAGCCCTGAAGACAATGAAATGGTGAAGAGAATCCGAAAGATGCAGTTTGAACGTGTGCTGAAACCGACAAATCAGTATCTGCAGTTTATTCTTCAGCGAGAAGAGTTCATTGCGAATGGTACACAACCAGGCCCCGCTTTGCCTAAACTTATCACTTCTCTTTTGATACAAACATTAATTCTCGAACACGAACTGCTCGAAGATGGTGAGATTGTGGAAACAGGAAGAGAGGAGTGGGAAGTGGGGTGGTTGGTGGAGAAGACAGACGAGGAGAATTTGGAACCGAGACTGAAGAAGATCAGAGAAGATGACAAGTGGATGAGAAGTGATGAGAAAGGGAGCTGGAAGAAAAGAGTGGAGAGACAACGAGAAGCAGGACACGAAGATGCGATGGAAGGATGGTTGATGCGACTGGACGAAGAAACACAATCAGAGATTGTGGATTACCTTGAAAGTGTGACTGTGGAGGGTGGGATGAACAACTCAATGTGAAATGAACGACGAGTCTCAACATCTGCATCTCCTCTTCATTCATCGATTGGTTGGCTTATCTTGATGCAATGTTCTGTTATTCCTTTTTTGGACATGTATTTCATCTCAAACTCCTTATTTCACCCAACATTTCTCTGACCCATAACGAACGATATGAGAAAGAATCAGACCGAAAGACAATTGTTAGTCCCAATATGATCTACTCGACTGGTTCTCCTTGTTCTGCTATCTCTCACAACAGCGCGTTATGTTCTCGAGACAGTTCTGCTTTCCTGAATTGGAGCGAAGAAGAAAAACAAGAAACTATGCCCGAAAAGGCCGTTGTCTTTCGGTCTCTGGTTGCCACCGTGAAGTTGCAGCCTGCACTTGATGACTCTCTTGAAGCAAAAGCGGTGAAATTTCTGGAATCTATTGAACCGGAGGACGAAAAATCGGCACCAGCTTTTCTAAGCAGTCTTGCATCGCCCTCTGATGATTCGTCGACAAACTTCATACAGTCCATTGCAGTGCTCATTTCCTCACCCAGTCAGATTATCACCACAGCCACAATGGAGATGCTCACTTCTCTGATACAGTCGGTCGGAATGTTGAGGAATTTGTAACTCGTCATGTCAAACGTAAAACTGTAGAATTGCATTTATCATCAAAAAGGAAAAAAGTGTCAAACCTCTGTCTGTCTCATGTGTCGACATTCGATTATCTTTCAAAATTTTCATTCATAATTCCATATCAAGATTTCTACATCATTGTTGAGCACATTCTTCAACTTTTTTCGTGATCGTGTGCTGAGAGAATGAGGAGAGTATTCGATTGGAAAAAAGAAGACAACAAAGGACGATACCGGAACAACTCAGAGAAGACATAGGGTGCTGGGCGCATTCAAGGGTCTCGTACAACCAGCTTGGGAAAAATGATGATCCAGTCGTGGAGGAAGAAAAGAGCGTATTTTCAAGGAATCAGAAAGCAGTGTACTATGCTTGATAAAAGAAGACAGTAGAAGAGAAATATCATGAAATCAAACCTAAATTTTTGATAGAGAATCAGAGAAAACACATCGTTTGGAAATCCGAAGAGCAAACCCATCTGACTTTACTAGACTCGATTCAAAACAGATTGTCCAAATTTCAAGAAGTCTGAGGGAGCTTGTTGAACAGTGATACACAGATTTGATGATGTTCAATTCGGTTCGCATATCCAATTTTGTCTCACAAAGTTCCATCCACTCCGGTTTATCAACACGAGTGGAGACGACTTTCAACAGAATGAGAGATTTGCATTGATGTCTGGAACTAATTGGTTTGCCGTTTAATTTCTTTGAAGTTGTACTTTCAAAGTTTGAGATGAAAATAGAGTCAAAATTGTGTAGATTTCAGAAATTCACATTGTTGGCTGGCAAAATTATTAAGACGGCAAACCAATTAGTTCCAGACATCAATGCAAATCTCTCATTCTGTTGAAAGTCGTCTCCACTCGTGTTGATAAACCGGAGTGGATGGAACTTTGTGAGACAAAATTGGATATGCGAACCGAATTGAACATCATCAAATCTGTGTATCACTGTTCAACAAGCTCCCCTCAGACTTCTTGAAATTTGGACAATCTGTTTTGAATCGAGTCTAGTAAAGTCAGATGGGTTTGCTCTTCGGATTTCCAAACGATGTGTTTTCTCTGATTCTCTATCAAAAATTTAGGTTTGATTTCATGATATTTCTCTTCAACTGTCTTCTTTTATCAAGCATAGTACACTGCTTTCTGATTCCTTGAAAATACGCTCTTTTCTTCCTCCACGACTGGATCATCATTTTTCCCAAGCTGGTTGTACGAGACCCTTGAATGCGCCCAGCACCCTATGTCTTCTCTGAGTTGTTCCGGTATCGTCCTTTGTTGTCTTCTTTTTTCCAATCGAATACTCTCCTCATTCTCTCAGCACACGATCACGAAAAAAGTTGAAGAATGTGCTCAACAATGATGTAGAAATCTTGATATGGAATTATGAATGAAAATTTTGAAAGATAATCGAATGTCGACACATGAGACAGACAGAGGTTTGACACTTTTTTCCTTTTTGATGAAAAATGCAATTCTACAGTTTTACGTTTGACATGACGAGTTACAAATTCCTCAACAATCCGACCGACTGTAATGTGGTGTTTTGTTCCAGTCAGACTTGCCCTCGTCAAAGCTAATCTGGTCCCTCAATTAATCATCACCTTGAATCCACAGTCTCTCCCATCGACAGAAGGCAAAAATATTCACGTTCACATCCTGACAATCATCAGAACCACAATTTGGCTCGCAACTCCGTATGGTCTCGCACAGCTCAAAATTGAAGATGGGAATGAACAACAAGCTGTTCACGAGACAGTTCTGAAGCAAGTTCTGATGCCTTCGGAGCAGTATATTTGCCATTTGTGCGTCAACCGCTATTCGGTCATCGATGGTGAGCTATCGTGTGAATTCATGGCCACACTGGTCAAAATCCTCCAAATATCTCAATACTACCAACCAACGATGGATTTCGTTCTTCATATGCCTGTCATTCTAATAGTCCCCTCATCAGGCCGTACATGTTCATCAGGCCGTACAACAACGATTTCTTGCTGATTTATATTTTTATCATTTCATTAATCGAGTTATTGGTAATATGTGACTTTTTGGATGATTTATTTGGATCAATGGGTTCATTTTCAAATCAAATGCTGAATGCACAAACATCAACAATCTCAGAGTTTGTTAGGCGCATCAACATTGAGTCTCAAGACCTCCCTCCCCGCTAATTCAACAGATGTGTCTTTGTATGTCTGAAATTCAGCTCTCCTTCCATGATCTCCTCTGTGAAGTTTTTACCATGAATATGCCGTTTCTCATCAATTTCTCTCATATTTTAAACTTTTTTTGATAAAAGCTTGATTTCTAGCTGGTCCATCAATACGGAACAAGTTGCTTCCAACCATCCGTTCACAACCCAACTTTCGAACCTCGTCCTGTATCCGATCCAACCACTCCCCGACCTTGTTCGAAGTTGATTGACCACACACCCGCCACTCTCTTCGCCTCACTCGTGGTTGCACAGCAAGGACAAGCAAAACGTCAAATTGGTTGTGCTTCGAATTTGGAGGCCATACAAACGGAATGACTCATCACAAATGGATTTTCAGAGATTGTTCTTTTTTGTTTTTGACGATGCTGGCCAAGTCGGGACGACAGATCAATCCCAACTTCATCCGAATCTCCCATCATCCGATGAAGGACAGTGACGAACCCTCCCTCCCTTACAAACACGATCTGGTCGCCCTTCAATGGATAATCCACAGTCATTCCGCGTCTCGCCACGGATCACGTTCGATCTCTCAAGCTGAGTGCACAGCAGGACAGTTGATGACCACTTGATGAAGATCTCCATCGATCCCCACCCAACATCCACTCTCGTCTCCAGCCATTCGAACTTCATTTTTTCCACTCCCTTGTCATTTCCAGCGTCTTTCTTCCCTAAAAGCACAGACGGTGTCAAACCTAAGACAGTTGTCATTTTCAGTCTTTTAACCAGTTTTCCACCATCTTATGGTTGATCCCTACCCCAGTGTTTCATTTCAAGATTTTTTAGTTGGTTTCAATCATTGTTTTCGCAAAGGGAAGGATGAGGTGGATAAAAAAATGAATGGATTGATCAGTCGATAACTTTGCCTAGAAGTGAACAATTTGAGATTAGATATCTTCTTATTATCAACAGACAATGGAAATTGTTCTTCGTATGCCAGTCTTTCTCGCGATCCCAAGTTATCTCGCATATCTCGAAAATGACGAATCGATAAGGACTTCTCTGTCATTCATTGTCGATGCCCAGCAGAACTGGAACAACGCAAAGGGAGAGGAGCGACAGATGGGGAAGACTATGCATCGGATGTTGCGAATGGAGGGCATTGAAGATGCGATTGAGGCAAAGCTGCAAAACAACAAAAACGGAATCATTGGAAGATGGATTGTTGCCAGATCGAGAGAATTGAACAACATGCTGGGCACGAACCTTCCGAAACAGGAATAGAATCAGACAAGAACCAGCTAAACTTTCAAACTGTTTCAGACTTGTTTTTGACAACACCAATTGTGTTCTTGACAGTTTTAGCAAGTTCACTCTTCCCCACATCATCTCATCTCTCCAATCTTGTTTTCTCGCCGATCCATCATCACATCACAGATTGTTCCCAGCCATCTTTTCACGACCTAGCTCTCACGCCTCATCGTGTCTCTGATCCAACCCCTCCGCGGCATGGTTACGAGGGTCATTCACCACACAACCCACAACTCTCTTCCCCTCCCTCGTGATTGCGCAGATTGGACGAGCCAAACGTCGAGTTCAGTATGCTTTGGATTTGGAGGCTGTTCAGAAGGACTCAGCCCGAATGGAGTTGAAGCGATTGTTGTTGTTGATGTTGACGATGCTGACGAAGGCAGCACGACAGTGAAATACAAAAATGATGTGAGCATCACATCATTCAATGAAGGACACGCGACCAACACTCCCTCCCTCGCAAACTCGCTCTTGTCTCCCATCAATCGCTTTTCTGCTGCCCTTCCGCCTCTGCCCACCGACAACACTTCTCTCCCATTCGACGAAGGATATAACAAAGCTGGTAATTCGACAATAAAACCCATCTGATCCGACGTCTCTCCGACGGAAGCCAATCAACGAGTCAAAGAGAAGCAGAAAGAGATGGCTCTTCACACTCGCACTGGAAGAGAGATGGAGAAGAAAACAGACTGTCCCATTGCCAATCGAATCTTCACAATCCACTCGATCGAGGACATTGTGCTCGCATCAACTCGTCACGATCGCCCAAGAGCGTCTCGTCATGCATGGAACGGGTGGAAAACCGGACACGGACGATTCCAATCGCATTCTGAAGTATTTGTCGTCTGTGTTGATTCCAGAACGATCACTCCTGGATCACAGGAACCCCATCCAGCAACAGTTCAAACGCGCTCTCAACAAAACACTCCCACACTCGCCTGAACAATGATACTCATTTCTTCCTGGTCACTCCAGCTTGTCTCTCATCCACTCTGCCTCGTGCAGTGAAGCGATGGAAGTGAGACGAATGGACAAAGCGACCAACGAGACGATCTCTCGTCCACTCAACCGCTCCTCGCAAGTGTGTCCTCCCATTGCACTCGCCCTCCTAAACACGCCACACACCCATCGAATCAATCTGAGAAAGGAGCCTGCCCTGCTCTTCGCCAATCGCCGTCTTCTCGAAGCGATGTTCGCTCTCTCTGACCATCACCTCGTTCTGGTCTCGTCGATCTCGACAACCCAGAGCCTATCATTGAATCAAATGAGAACAAGCGAAGGCTTGCCCGAATCCAGGACCTCCAATTTCCACATCACATCTCTCTTCGTTTGGTGTGCTGACCGCGAATGTTCCATTCCAGATGAGAGGTCAGATTCCCAACTGCGAGTGACGCAATCAAATTGGTTGGCGGATCTGAGCGGAAAAACGAAGACTGGAAGGAATATGAATTGCTGCTTCTCTCTTCGTGTTTGGTCGCAGTTGTGATCTGAGACATTCCACACTCGTCGTGTGCACTTCCCCGTTTCCCACCTCCCCCACTCGCATCCTTCTCTCTCGTCGTCTGCCATTCCGCCAACTGCTCCTTCGGCACAGCGATCGCCTCTCGTCCATGGCTATCGACTCGCTCTCTCCGTGCTCTGTCTGTTTCATCATTGCTCGCTTCCTAACGAAGCTGTTCACTGATGTCAATCGACGCTACTTCGCTCTCATCTCATCGATTGGCGATAGAGCGCACTGCTACCACCATCACTCGACGCAACATCGTTCCCATTCACGTTCTTCTGTCTCTCCGCCCCGTCGTCCGTCGCTCTCGCTGTGCTCGGACAGACATTCATCCAAACCAATCTGATCCCTCCACTATTCAACATTCTCCATCCACTGTCTCTCCCCTCTGCAGAAGCAGTCATTCTCCACATCTGCCTCATTTCACGCATCTCCACGTCTGTCTGGCGTGCAACTCTGGATGGTCTCACATTTCTCGGAAATGACGATTTGGAGTCGAAACTGGGACACGACGGATGCGGATTGAATAGAAGTTGGTTTGTTGCCCAATCGATCCAATGGAACACCCTGCTTGAAATGAGCATCGCCGACCTTGAATAGAAACAGACATGAAACAGCGAAGACTCGAACGAGGCTGCACCCTTCGCTCTTCACACTCAACCCTCACCCGCCCCTCTGCTTGGATCACCCCATCATTTCATTTGCCGGACAGATTCCATTTATCCCTCACACATCACCACACTCTCCCACTCCTCCCAAATCGAAACCGTCCATCCTCGCCATTCCTCGCTGTTTACGACGATCTCATTGTTTTCTGATTGCTCAGCTTCATCTTCTCTTCCTAACACCAGTGTGATCGTCGTTCAGAAACGAGACACTTCGAGCATCGACTGTTCGGAGAGACGAATGGACAAAGCGACAAACGGTACGATTTCTCGTCCACTCTGCCGCTCCTGGCAAGTGTGTCCCTCCCTTTGCACTCGCTCTCCCAGACATGCCACACACCAATCGAATCAATCTGAGAAACGAACATGTACCACTCATAGCCAATCGTCGTCATCTCCAGTAGGCGTCCTTGTGGAATATGGAACACTCAATCACATCTCTCTTCTTTTCTTGATCTTGTTTTTCTTTATCTCTCATGAGCTAACCAGTATTATCTTCTGTCTACATCCTTTTCAGAATCGTTTTTAATGGAAGAATCAGAGAAAGAAGTCTGACAGCTATTTTGTCAAAACTGGTTAAAGGAAAGAAGAAGCAATTGTCTTTGTCTCAGAGTGACACCTCTCATATGCGAGTTGTATCGCTTGATCGAGACGCGAATATTTAAAATAAGTGAAACAATGTGTGGTGACAGCAAGAGCGAAAGCAAGGCGAGGAGGAGAGCTCTCATTGGGCTGAGAGAACTGAAGCGTTTGTTGGATTGCGACAGAATAAACGACAGCAGAGTGGGTTTGGATGTTGTTGTTGTTGAATGGTTTGGTGAGGGAAGAATAGTGTGCTAAAATAAAAGAAATTGCTGAAAGTTGGCGAGTCATGTTTGAGATGGCTCGTCTGACAAGCTTGTCAAAAGAAGAACGCGTTGGTCCGTTTGGGCATGAGGTGAACGAAAAGGGCGGTCTGTGTCCTTCCATCGACTGGAAGTGTTGGGCGATCGACAAACTCAAAAGAAAAGAGGATATTTGGTGTAATGAATATGAGCTGATCGGTTGTTGTTGGTGTTGTTGTTGTTTTCTGTGAGAGGGGCAGACAGTGTTACAGTGCGGCAAATGCGGATGAGGTGATTGGAGAAGGGAGTTCGATGGATCCGAACGAACAGCCAGACAAGACAAGCCCTCGACTGTCCACAAATAGCGGCCTCTTCTTCCAAACACAAACTCCGCCGCTGAATCCGACCATCTTCGATAGTCCAACACACGAGCAGTTGGACAGCTGGACTCGTCGGAGGATGAGGCGTTCTCCGCCTCCTCCCACAATCGCGAATCCACTCCCCCAACACTTCATCCTGACCCCTCTGTGCTTCTCAATCGTCATCCCGAGAACACACAATCCGAGAGATCAATTTGAGATGACGACGGCGAGCGGGTGTTCTGTTTCGTGTCAATTTCAATCACGACACTTCCTCCTCCCATCACCCCACTGCTCTTCTCGGAGAACCTGACTTCAGTGGAACAGTTCAAGAAGCGGCTTGACAACAGCGAAAGGTCGCCTCCAGTCGAGAGACGGATCACACTCCCGAACTCTCGCCCCGCGCATTTCGAGAACACACTCTCTTCAATCCGGATGTCCCCTTCTGTCTTCCCAACCACAACTCCGCCTGACGCAAACGACAATCCTCCAAGACAAACGAGTGCTCCTCAACACAGCGAGAACCTGAAATGGGCTGGCCGATAAAGAGATTCAAAGAAACAAAATAAAAGTTTTTTATCTGTTTCCGAATTACCCAACGGGGAACTAGAAGTTCACAGGTTGGTTTACCCCATAATGGGGCCGTTGAGGAAGCAAAAAAGGTAATGTGGGCAAGAAATCCCTAACAGGGAACAAAAACTTGCCAAATGGTCTAATGAGACGAGGTGAAGTGAAAATGCCAGAACTTGCCAGGTTGTGTGGCAGAGTTGCAATGTTGAGGAGCACTCGTTTGTCTTGGAGGAGTTCCCTCTGGTCACTCCAAGCCCAAACGAGGGCTCCTCAACACAGCGAGTGTTGAAAGGAAAGTCTAAAGGAAGCAAAGAGAGAACCAAAAAGAAGAAGCCTTCTAGTGTTTGCTTCGATTCGATGATTTTCTTTGGCCGTGACCCCCATCGGGGCTGGCACCTCCTGGAGAACAAGTTCTGGTTAAAGATGATGAGAAGAAACAGAGGAGGAGGGCTTGATGATCAATCACCCGCACTGCTGTCTCCTCGACCAGCCCTCCCCCACTTTGGTCTTCATTATGCTCACCTCTCGTTCCTTCATCCTCTTCTCGCTTTCCAAATCGAGAGAGGGCAAGCCTTGATGAGAGCCTTCTTCCAATCCTCTCATGTTGATGGACATACAAATCAACATTTTTAAACTGATCCACTCGATCGCAATCGCGATATCTATTCGCCCGTCTCCTTGTTCGCATTCCAAATCGATTCCTTCTCAACCAGGCGAGAGACCCATTGGTGACGCCGTGCACTTGCTCCTCTTTCACAGACCTCACTCCTTCAATCCAGAGAAAAACATACCGAGACTGTGCATCTCCACGCTTCACTCCCTCTGCCAACCCCATCTGTCACCCTCAAACAAACTCTCTCCTTCAGACTCTGCACAGTCCTCCCTGTGGAGATATTCTCACGCAAATCATCCTCACATCCTGTTCATTTGCTCCCCATCACTTCGCCAATGGTGATCTTTTCTTTCCACGACTATCCTCCAAATTGAGAACAAGTGTGGGGATGCGCTGCTCACGCTGGTCATCGACATCTTCTTCACAGTTTCTCACACGCATCGGGAGTGATGCGGGAAGTACAATGGGCCGAATGCGATCTGTTTATGACAGTTTGACCTGTGGTATAGTCCCACTTCAATCACTGACACCTCCATTTCATATCTCCATCTCCCTCATGTCCATTGATTGATGATCCCCTTCATTGAGATTCCTTTCCAAGGAATGTGTCTGCGCATGTTTAAGAAGGATGACGAACGTTGTTTGTTGTCAGACATCCATCCTCTGCATTTCGGAGTTCCTCATCGACACAGCCTCGATCAACAGTGTCCGTTTCCGTCGTTGGACATTGGTGGGGGTTAAACAGCAGAGCATTCTGCCCTTTTTCATCACATCACTCGAAGTTAGCACCTTGGAGAAAAGAAAAGTCGACTATCTTCCGGCTGTCCATATCCAGGATGACCAAGAGAACGATGTGGGCAGTTCTACGATTCTCGTTCGCAGTCCGAATCCTTCTGATTCCAGAGAATATCTGATTGATTTCAACAGTGTTCTTGAAACGAAGAAGCAGCCCCTCCTGAACTCGTATTAACTTCGTTTCTGATCCACCTTCCGTCGGTGTCTTTAATTGAGCATAAATACTACTTCACTCCCATCTCTAATCAAGAAGACAGTTCGCTTGTTCACAATCCCTGTTCCAAAGGGATCTTTGGGGAGTTGCTCATTGTCGCAGCATCGTGAAGGAGTGTCGTGAATGTGGTCGTGTTCTCTGCTGGTCAGTCGAACATGTATTTCGATACCACCAGCGAGCGGAGTTGACAGAAAATGTGCCAGATATCGATTGAGAAAACACTACAAACATCTATTGAACAAATGTTGAGTGAGGCGACTGCGATGGAATATCGATCAGAGACGTTTTTGATGTGGTTGTGTCACGTACCGCCAAATCCGAGATGAAGATGGAAATCTGGATCCACTTCTCTTCTCCCAATTCAATCTTCAACGACACCAAACGATCCTGGTGTCGTTGAGGCATTAGAAGATCGGCCTATTACATCTGTCACGGCTGCCAATCGATTTAGCTTCTGCATCCTCTTCCTTATCGACAACGGATCCTCATTTCCTCTCGGGAAGAGCCGCATCAGATTGACACCTTCCCATGGATCGAGGAGCAACTCTCCGTTTCATCTTCACACAGAAGACCAATTCCGTTGATGTCTTCCGCTCTGTCCACACACTGTCCAACCCGACAGGCTTCTTTCTCCTCACTTCGGCATCGCATTCGACTCGCCACGAGCACCTCGTGTTTCATATTGTTGATGCTGCAGATGAGGCGAACAGGAAAGGGAGTATAGATTGATCGGTTATTCTGCGACAGGCACCATTGGAGAGGGTAGTTGAGAGGTATGATTGAAGACTTGATTTCGACGTGTCCGAACGCACAGTGTCTGAACCGTTCGTCGACGAGAGGGAGTGAAGATGACGAAGGATGGAGTGACCCCATTCACTCTTCTCTGATTATCATTCAATTCCAAGATCGCGATCATCCAGGAGAAGCCTCTCTCCTTTGATGTGAGCGAGCTTGGCACGATTGTGGATGAGAGGTCGTTAGTGAGCAGACAAGAGTCTTATATGTAGGTTTACTCATCCTCTCCAAATGTGATTGTCGTATTGTCAACTTCAGGCTTGATTTATACATCCAATGTTTCTGGAGCCGTTTCAGAGTGTCGTTCTCAAAGTTCAAGTGAAAGCTCCTCTGCACACTTTCGCAAAGAATTGTTCGAAGTTCGTTCCCGTTGTTCATTGATTGTCGAAGAGTAGTGGGTTCATCCTGGGTAAAGTGTTATTATTTTCAAGCTTGATGTGTCGCGTCTGTTGTGCGTATTTTAAATCCAATTGGCATTTCTGCTTCACCCGCTTCAGGATATTTCGGCGAATGATCTGGATGATCTGACACTTCCCGCAATTCATTCTTCTGACCGTGCCGAGGGGATTGCAGATCGCAGTGTGCCCTCAAGAGTTCTTTGTGGCTTAAATTCTGAAGGACCACAGGAATGTGGATAGAAGCGGAACTATCTCGCTTCTTCCGATAGTGCAGGTGAGATTCCTGACTCGTATTCGAGACATCAACGATGGACATGTTCCAGATTTGGTTGACGTGAAATTCTCACGGTAGTCAGGAAGAACATGATTCGATGGAAATATTGACATAAGGACGGTCCTGGATTGTCTGCATTCCAGTAGTTGCCCGGAGCTCGTAAATCATCCTGTAAGACAGTCCATAAAACCCACGTCTGGCCGGCCTGATAAAGATCAATCATCTTGGTCACGCAGTGTGTGAAACCAAACATTCCATTCACACAAGTTAACTATTAATAAATGAGCACGTTCATCATGTGAACTCCCCCTTCGTTCCTCCAAATGTCTGGATTTGGAGGCCACGAGTTGCAGACCACGAATGGATTGTACTTTGTTCCGCGAGATCAACGGTCCTCCCAATATCAACGTTCATAGTTGTAGAAACTCGAAGCTGAAACCAGAAACTAATTTGGGACGTCTAAATTGTCGATCTGGTGCTAAAGTCCTCCAGGCGATCAGAAAGTCTCCCTCTGTCGGTCTGTACCCGTTAAAAACCAACGTAAACGATCGTGGTCGATTTGTGAAGTCTGAGGGACGTCCAGACTCAGCTTGCGTTCTATCGGATCGTCGGACATGATCCACTGGTCTAGCCTCTTGTGTACGAACAACCATCATTTCTGGAGCTTGTATTGTGACGCCATGATGTGTTTGATTCTGGGGAATGGCGATGTCTGCCACCATTCTCCTTTGTTTCCTCATCGTGTGGCGATGTCACTGAGCAGCGTTTCCTGAAAGAGATTCTCCAGCGTGAGAGAAATCTGGGTGCTGTCCGCACTGTAATATGTTTCGAGGATGAATCACGTATTATTTTTTAACCTTTGAGTTCGTGGGCGCAACTTAAAGCATCAACTGGGGTGGGCAGCTCGTTCAGTCCTTTTGGAAAACATGAGTCATCGATACGACTCGGAATCGGTGTTTTGTCCAACCTCCCTCGCGATCGGCATGATCAAAGTCTTCATTTGTCCAAAGCAGATGTCCGATCCCACGGAGTTCGACACGTACGAAATATAGTGTGTCACTGCTAATCGCCTCAAGGGTATGATACTCGATCGCGAATAACAATTGTATTCGTGCGAAATGACACTAAACACCTTGAATCAGTACTTCCGGTCGAATGGTGTTTGATCAAGAAACATGGGCTATTCGACAAAATTTTGAGTTCTGAGAATTATGTTGATATCGGTTCCAATGATGTCCGAAATGTATGACACCCTGGTCCACCTCCTCGTCTTCCTTGTTCGCTGCGCTTGTCGTTTCCCGTCGGTGAATTTTAGTCACCTGGACTGTCCCTGCATCTTATTTCGGGTTGTTTCGCCTAAGTGAACCTCGTCGCAATCAACTCCAGTGATTATGAGGTGTAGTTGGTGAAGTAACTTCTTCGTTTGACACAAAAATGACTGAATGGTGTTAGGTTGAATAAACAGCCAGTTCGTCGTTATGTCCATTCTTAACAAGGAATTGAGAAAAACGTTTGTATCTTAACAAAACAGTTTTGCGAGAAAAGACGAGGAGGCTTCGTTATTTTGTTGAAAGAATCTCAGATCGGCCAGCCCATTTCAGGTTCTCGCTGAGTTGAGGAGCCCTCGTTTGGGCTTGGAGTGACCAGAGGGAACTCCATCAAATGAACAGGCAGCGAGTCTGAGTCTGCCTTCTTCATTCACTGCCATCACGCTTCCTTTTCCTCCAAACGAGATCGATGTGATGGCCAGTTCCTTTCCTTCAAACAGTCCTGTTTTCTTAATCCACACAAAACGATGAGAAATGGTTTCTGAACTTCGAACCTCTGACGATTCGAGCGACAGAGCTCCTTCTTCTCCAACAAGAAACACACTCCCAATCCAATTGTCTGCTTTCTTCATCTCGAAGATCAGTTTCGAAAACGAGAGTGTGTTCCTCTTCAATGTGATCATTGGTTTCTTCTGTCCCATCCTCATTCCCTCTCTCTGTTCCATTTCTGAGATATTGCAGATGATCTTCCTTCCTTCTCCTCCTTCAACTATCACTGTCGTCATTTCTTGTATCGACCCAAATTCGGTCAATTCTCCTATCGAACATGAATCCGAGATCACAATCATTTCAGGATCTTCAATTGATTCAGTTTCCGTTTTAACCAGCGCTTTGTGCAGTGTGCGGAGAGGTGAACTTCCAATTCCTTCATTCTCATCATTTCCGGACGAACTCACATGCAGAAACAAGGAGGAAGGACGTGCTCCTGTTGTGAACGAAAGACCTACGCACGGAATTGAGATCGATGAGAGTTCATTGTGAACTACTGAGACAAGAGAATATGTTGTGCTGTAGAGGAAGATGTGTGACTCTCCAAGTGGCAGTTCTGTCGACGACCCTGTTGTCGCTGTCTCAAATTTCACTGTGATTGAGGTTGGGATGTCTTTCAGTGAGACCAGGAACGTCTCTCCAACTGGAAGGTCTGTGCCTTCCAAAATCAAACGGAACGAGGTGCGAGCAGACGAAGCAAAGGAGAAGGGGACAGCAGTGAGGACAGGATAGTTTGGAACGGTGAACTTCACTCCGGTATTGATGAACGATTCAGACAAGCCAGAGATCGCATGGATTTCATATTCTTCGTTGAACGCGAGTGATGATGTGCTTTCTGTGATTCCAGATGCAAATGTGGCGACGATCTGAGTCGAAGAGTAGAATGAGACCGATTTCGAGTTGATCAGAGTCGAGCCTCGCTTTACTGTCACTGCTGTGATGGATGACGAGAAACTCGCTCCAATCAGCATAACGGATACTTCCGAGTTTGGAAGATTCAGTGTAGGAGGTGATGTTGTTTCGATTCGGCACGGCGAGTCGGGCACAGTGAAGGAAGCAGTTGAATCCGCAACTCCAGCCTTACCATTAGCTGTCAGCGACACAATCTGATACTTCTTCCCATATTCAACTGTCCCTGTCTTCCCATATATCTCAACTGACGAAGAACACGACGTCACAAGTCCAATCGACCTATCTATCGATCCTGACAGAGTGATGGATGGGGCATTGGCTTTCACCACATCTCCCTCCATCTCTTTCACAACAATCGAGAAGCCCTTTCCAGCTGGGAGTTGTTGACCCTCCAGTCATGGACAAAAGTGATCGGCAGGAAAAATGACAAACTCTGGTCTGACGATTTGGGAAAGGAGTTCGATGCTGAAACGACACATGTGTGGAGGTGACATAACATCGACACGCATCGAGGTTAGTAGACTGGTCTACAGTTCGTGGGTGAGAAATACGAACCATTCCACTGTAGACGTTTTTTTACGAATGTTTTCTTTTTCTTGCGGAGGAGGCTGAGGATCTCGCTAATTTCGGTATCAATGATCTCATCTCATCACCACCTCTCACTGTGTGAAAAATTGTCGATTGTGGTTGAGCACTTATTTTTGTCACTTTTTTTCAGACCCTTCATTCTTCCGTATCTCCATCATGAAACAACTGCTCGCTCTGATTTTCTCGCCACAATGGTTTTTTTTGATGATGAAGTGTCTGACAACATAAAAACCAAATTTCACCGCTCAGTGTTTCTGGACAGGAAAACCGAGAACTTTTGTCCATGACTGCTCCATCGAAATTGTCACGAATGTCTTGTTCAGTCCATCGAGCGAGGTTGTTGCCCCAGTCAGCCGAGCTGGAGCAGCAGGCACTTCAAACAAGACAGATGGCGATGCCACAATCATCGACATGGATGATAGTGATTTTACTCTGTATGTCCTTCCATATTCAAGTTTGCCTGATTGATGAACCCTGACAGACAGAGTGGTCGTGGTTGGTGTTCCTTGCTCTCACACCACTACCAAACCAGGGCTCATCAACCTTGTGAGGCATAAACATGGTGATCTGCAAATAACGGGTGGCCAGATCGAACAATTCCAACAAAAGACCTAGACGTTTATGTCAGGTACAACTGTTCTTAACATGACCAACTCGAACGCCAAGTATTCAAGAAGAATTTGTGAAGATGGACGAAAGCGCTTCTTGGAACAGCCAAAGACGAAGAATTAACCTATCAGACAACGAATGAACCTGTTCAATCGTTTACTTTCGAGTACGGCGGGTGAGTGAGCGGGAACATGCTCACCCACCAAACGAGCAGCGATCACAACAATGCGGACGGATTTTTGTGAAACATGAAGAATGTCATATCTTAAACAGCATACAGATAGCATGGAGGCAATATGAAGGAAAACTTGAAAGGGAGGAGAGTCCAGATGGCACCTCCTCCCATGCGACTCGTTGTGTCTCTCAGGCAAAACTAAAGTCGGAGAAAGACACCAGCCTTTCGTCAGAAAGAATTACATCGGAACACAAGCAGATTCTGGAGGGTAACCGTCCCAAACTGATGTCACCGCAGTGACAATTCCAAGCAGGGTTGAAGAACCTCACGGTACTCCGAAAGAAAGACACGGGAGCAATTTTCCAACGAGGGTATTTTAGTAGCCGCTGAGCAATGTACCGACGGGATTGTCTCACTCCTCAACGATCGCACACGTTTTGGTCAATCGGAACCAGAGAAGCAGTCGTTTGCACCAGTGATATCCGGAACATTCTTCAATGCATTCAAGGAGGTCGTCTTACCTCTATATATCAATCGTAAATCGAGCCAAGTGCAATAAGTCACGCAGAATCCGTCGGAGGTGACGTACCGGATCACCGCGCGAATATAATGATTCTCACGACACTGATTCAACATTGGAGTTTGGAGAAGATGTGGATGAGCACGAGATTCGCACGACGGTAGTTGTAGCTCAACAGCATAGGTGGGATGTTGAAGAATCCAAAGAATTCAGACAGAATTACCGTTCAATCATTACTGTCGGAGAACAGTCACGCCTAACTTTGCCATCACCACAACCAGACAACAGCTACTTGCAGCGACGGTGACAGCTTGAGACTATGTCCGTAGAACCAGAAGCATAAGAAGAAAACACAGCTCTTCAAGCAAGAATAGCAAGAGATGAATGACACCGCGGATTGAAAGAAGAGCGAACAAGGTGTTTGGCGATATCCTCACACATTTTAATCAACTTATACGATACGTAACCATCAGATCTCACACATGACAAACTGATCTCATGTACTCGGAATGAAAAGCTGAGTGACTCGTACGAATCGAGATACTCCAGGTGAGTAGCTGCATTCGGGACCAAACAACATGAATTGAGGATTGGAAGAAGACAGGAACCACATCGATGGAGATGAAGAGCGAGAACTTGAAGGAGAGTGTGCGATGTTCTCTCACTTTCGCCCATTCAATGATCCATTTCCGAGAATCTGCCGCTCATCTGCGACACGCCGAACATGAAACACTCGGTTGCTCACTAAACACTCAACTTCACATCTTGTACTGATGTAGCTCGTCTGCAGAAGCGGGCCAGTTGACCTTCCGTGCGTGACATTTGTGCCGTTCACAATCGAAAGTGTTGTATTTCATCTCCACCGACTCCCCTTTCGTTGTGAATGGACTGGTGTCAGTACCCAGTCGTCACGCCAATCGGTGTTCCGTACAAGACGATTCAGAGAATGATCATGAGAAGAGCCACCACGAGGTGGTGAAGCACTTCAAGACAAGTGCTTCACTGAAGAGATATGGGAATTGGTGGACGAGGTTGGAGAGACTTTCCATGTCCTGAAAGGAACTGAACAAAAGAAGGGGAGGTAGCGTTGTTGAAGTGCTTCACAGAAGACCCCCTACTAACTGACTCCATCAGAGTTGACATTCAGCTGGTGACAGCCCTTCTCAGGGGCACGGCCAATATTATTTCAGAAGGAAGAAACACGTACAGATAATGACTTTTCTCTTTGTTTCTCATCATTATCTCTTCTTCTGATTCTCTCATTACATTTATTGTTGTTTCTCCTTTCAAAACTCACAAGGTTGATGAGCCCTGGTTTGGTAGTGGTGTGAGAGCAAGGAACACCTTTCTACCAAACCAGTGCTCATCAACCATTTTCTTTCTCTGTCGCACAGCAGACTATGAATGTCAGCTCTTCCCCCGATGGAATTGAGCAAGTGACAGCTCTTCCGTTTCGTGAATCGAGCGAATGTCGGCTCTTCCTTTTCGGGAATTGAGCGAAGGACAGCTCTTCCCTTTCGGGAATTGAGCGAATGTCAGCTCTTCCCTTCGTGTGGAATGGTGCAAACGCGGTAGAGGCGTCTTTCTTTTATATTACAACCCTTCGGTGTTTTGCACTTCATTAGTCCTTCCGACCTCTCTTTTCCTCCAGTTTTTCTTCCCCGTTGGGGCTTTTCTGGAGTTGTGGGTAAGATCCCCACACTTTTTTGCTCATCACCGCCCCCACTTGGGCAGAACTGACATTGTGACCCTTGAGTCCCCTGTCGGGAATCTTTCTCTTGTTTATGATAACAGACAAATTGGTACTCTTTTGTTTGTTATTGTGGTTCGATCTGGCCACCCGTTATTTGCAGATCACCATGTTTATGCCTCACAAGGTTGATGAGCACTGGTTTGGTAGAAAGGTGTGGTTGAGACACTGTTGGCCTGTTAAGCTGTGTCCAGTCGAGGTGTGATTGTCCAGTCCAATGTCCAGTCTCCTATTTGGGCGTCGCGGCGCTGGTAAAAATCTATTATGCTTTCGACAGCTCGATCTCAATACGAATCGTGGTTGGAGGGATGATATTAAAGAAAGCATCCACTGAATGCCTATGAAAGAGGATATCTCCTGCCCACATACACGTGAAGAGAGTTGGGGATCGATTAAGGAACAGCATGGGTTCGATCAAAGAGTGAATCTCACTCTTGGTGTTTTCTGCGTTCAGACAAGAAAAGAACGAGATACATACAAACAAATGGCATTTCTCAAAGAATGAGGAATGAATGATGTGGGATCTGATGAAAACAGAATGCGAATGAATGTGCAAATCCTCCTCTCCCTACTCTTCATGTTCTCTCGCTTTTATCATCTCCTCATCATGCTTCTTTGTACTCTTCTCTCGTTGTGTTCTTTCTCCAATTCTAGACGGCGTCTGTTTGTTAAGTTGAGTAGTCCAGATAAACATGGTGAGGAGTCAGATATAGTTCAGATTTGAAGATTTGCTGTTTCGGATCATCGCACGGGTTCGACGAGACGATAAATTTCGAGCATCCTCTTTGTACGAGGAGTTGGAGTATCGCTCACTCGCCTGATATTCTTTTGACTCTCACAGAGTGTGGATGAAAACTGAATCGACACAATCGATAGATGTGTTGCTTGTTGAACACCAGATGCTTGGAACAATCACACTGGATCGACGGAAGAGAAGCTTCAGTGGCGACAAAGTTGAATCAACTTGGGAGAAGATAGAACGATAAAAATGAATATCACACCACTTCCGAACTAAGTTTCGATTGAAGGAGATGAGGGGGGAGACTAGAAGGGGTGTTTAATTCGAGAAATGTTGTCATTTGTCCTTTTCTGTTCTTCGTTTGATCCTGGACAAGTTCGAAGTGTCGATGATGGAGGAGAGAAAAACAAGGAAGAAGGAGATCTAATATTAATCAAAAAAGTGAGAGATAAGTGGAAAAATCAAACTGCAATCGGAATTGAGAATGAACTGTGTCCCTTAATAGGTGTCGATTGGACAGTCCAGGACTGGACAGTCCATTGGACAGTCCAATTTGGCCGACTCTTCAAAACCTCAAAAAGCAGGATGCACTAATTGAGGAGACCCCAGAAAATACCTGCCATCGAATTGTCCAATGGTGTCCAATGGTGTCCAATCATGGGTGGATCAAGCCGATCCTCGCATGTCGCAGAATGGACTCTGATTCAAGCCATTTCGCCCTTTCTCGTGTTATTATGATCAATTCTTTGTGAAATTGAATGGAGAAATGATTTTAGGGTGAAATGAACGAGATGAAAAAAGAGTGTCCAATTGAGGTCAACTGTCCAGTCCAACACTGGACAGTGTCCAATCCACTTAACAGACCAAAGACACTGAAGGTGGCAATCCCGACGGAGATGGCTGTTTCTTGAAGATCAGCTGTGTCAAACACATCCAGAGTGAGGTCACCCGCGGCAGTTCTTTCGGCTGTCAGTGTCAGAAGCGCGTCATTCAGATTGGTTGTGTCCAGATCTGCTGAAATGTCGGTCAGTGTTGGGCCAACAGGAGTGGTGAACGACACATCATTGCACACAATGTATTCAGAAGCATCGTCTGATTTGATGAGAGAGGCAATGGTGTACGTGTTGTCGAACTCGATCTCATTCGGTCCTCCCGCTTTCACCCATCCCGACTCGCCATTAGTGGCTGATGTGATTTCAACTGGGATCTCCTCGTTTCGATCAGTCAGTTTCATCTTCCAAACTGTTCCTGGGATCAAGTTCTTTCCAGTCAGGAGCACCTTGAAGTGAGTGTTCCGGCTCGTGTCCAGTTCTGTCGAAGCTGAAAGGATTCTTGGAGGCGATGGCACAGTGAACTTCACTCCATCATTGATGAATGATTCAGAAGGGCCAGATACGGCTTGGATTTCATACTCCGCTTCGAATGCGAGTGACGCCGAGGTTTCAACTGTTGCTGTCGCGAACTTGGCAAAGATCTGAGTCGATGAGGAGAATGAAACCGATTTCGAGATGATCAGAGTTGAGCCTCGCTTAACTGTCACTGCTGTGATCGATGACGATAAACGTATCCCAATCATTTCAACCGACACTTCTGTCTTTCCTCCATTCAACAATCGTGTTCCTGTCCCTTCAATTCGGCACGGCGACACGGGCGCCTCGAAGCGTGCAGTCGAGTCCGCAACTCCAGCCTTACCATTAGCTGTCAGCGACACAATCTGATACTTCTTCCCATATTCAACTGTCCCTGTCTTCTCATAGATCTCAACTGACGAAGAACACGACGTCACAAGTCCAATCGACCTATCTATCGATCCTGACAGAGTGATCGGCGTTGCATCTGGCTTCACCACATTTCCCTCCATCTCTTTCACAACAATCGAAAACTCCTTTCCCACTGGGAGTTGTTGACCTTCCATCGAAACTGTCACGAATGTCTTGTTCAATCCATCGAGCGAGGCTGTTGCCCCAGTCAGACGAGCTGGAGCAGGAGGCACTTGAAACGTGACAGACCCAAACGTGAGGACCTGAAGAGACGACTTGATGCTCTTCACTTTGTACATCGTTCCATACGCCAGCTTTCCTGATTGGTAAACAGTGACAGTTGTGGTTGTCTCGACTTCTGATGTCGGTGTGGTTGCGAATGAGACATTTCCGACTGTGATGGGTGTTTCAGCTGAATCTGATGTATCGAACACGATCAGTATGAGAGGTCCTGTCGCAACTTGCTCTGCAGTGAGCGTCAGAATCATAGTACCCGGACAAACCCGTTAGAGCGGATAAACCCGTTAACCCTTCCAAAGGGACGAAACAGTCTCCCCTCTTCATCTTAATTCTCCTTCCACTTCACATTCATGCATTTCCTCATTTTTTTTAAAACTAGAGTTCTTCATGAAAGAATGATTGTGAAATGCAAAGCGAAAAGTGAACGTTGTTTTTTGAACGAAGTTGAACAAATCTATTTCCGAGAACTAGAGGGATCATGTGTTGCGAGTCGAGCTTTTCATGGTCAGAATAACTTGCGCTGTGTCGTCGTTGGCATTTCATCCATTTGAATAGACCCATTGTCTTTGATCCAATCTCTGAAAGAGTCACAATTCCTTCCAGAATTCTCACTAGGGTTTTCTTACAGGTACAACTGATGAGTCGTGTGAAAGAGATGATATATGTGAAATGGGGGATGTTTTAACGGGTTTATCGGAGTTAACGGGTTTATCCGACCACTATCACTTCGTTCAGATTGGATGGGTCCAGATCCGCTGAAATGTCGGTTAGTGTTGGTCCAACAGGAGTGGTGAAGGAGAGTTCAACAAGAATTCCTGCTCGGCTTTCTGGAGTGTGATGCCACCACGTCCAGTCTGGTTCCGGGATGCTACCAACGGAGAACTCATTGCTGGCTGATTGTGTTGTGCTCTTCTTCACTTCGGTGATTGTGTAAGCAGTCGATGGGATGAGAGAGGTCAAGGAAGTTGTGCTCATTGGAATTGTCATTGTTCCACTTGTTCGGTCGAACGACACTCCTTTCGTCACAATCGTCGTTCCTGTTGACGATTTCATCGACACATCATATTTTCTGGTTGTCCCTATGAACATTCCCTCCATCTTCACGATCACCTCAAATCCTGTGTCTTCCGAACTGACCTGCTTCTTTACATCAACCTTGTTGATTGTTGGGCCAACCAGATCAGGCAGCACTGACGTGACTGTGTAAGGTTTCACCTTCGTGTTAAGCACTCCACTTCTCGGCAGAGCTGACGTTGAGAAGCAGTCAAACGCTGTGAACGTTCCATCGAATTTAGAGATGGTAAAATCCGTAAGTCGAGCCAAAACATCCTTCTCATACGTGCAAATATTGTTCAGAAAAAGCACATCTGTCAGATCAATAGCTGCTTCTGGACTGTGGGCCCAATAGGTCATTCCTCCTGATTGAGTGCCCTCATTGTTCGAGATGGTGCAGTTGTCGATGCGCGAAGGTCCAACTACGGCGAAGTTCAGTATTGAGATTTGCGTCAGAGGAGTGGATGTGGTAGATCGAGAGTCGGAGAAGGTGCATTGGGCAATGGTTATAGTGTTGTAGAATTGGATGTGGCATTGACCGCCATTCCGTGCCGCTGAATTTCTGCTGAACTGGCAAGCAAATATAGTGAGATCGAAGTCCGGAACTTCACCAACGACAAGGGTGTATGAAGTACAGACTGCTCCACCAGTCCCGTTTGGTGCTGTACACTTTGTGAAGGTCGAATGCTTGATGACAAGATGCGCGTCGAGACCTGTGGAAAGTGCACCGCCTGATCCATCAGATGATGATAAACTATTGAAAAGGCACGAAATGATCCACATGGGTTTAGTAGCGAGTTTCTGGCTATAAGAATCAATGAGTTTGGTGTGAGAGACGTAATAATGAATGCCAGACGTGTCGGATGGTGTGGGTGGTTCGGTGACGGGGGCAGGAGCGGCGTTGGTGACGATGTGCGAGAAGGAGCAGTTCGACACGAGAGTGTCCGCTCCCCAATTCAGATCAATGCCGCTCGTTCCCGAAAAATGGTTTGTGCTGCGTGTCACTGAGCTTCCCACAAGACGCTGCGTCAGCCACATCCTCCGAGCAACTGAGAACGAAGAATCACGAGTGCTCGTGGCGTTCACCAGATGAGAGGCGGAGAGCGACACAACACATTCCACTGCAAAGTCAACAGAATCTCCAGCAAAATGGCCAAAATCAAAAAGAGGGCCAGTTCCAACCACAAAATGCGTCGATTCAATCGACAGACCACTCCCACTGATCGAGACAGTTCCCGCCGCAAAAGTGTCTTCCATTGCTTCTTCATTGGAAGTCTCGTGCTTTGAAGAGAACGAACGAGTCGGGCCAGTCACCAGAGGCAGAAGAGAGGACAAGCAAGACGATGATGTGTGGCGGCACGAGATGATCGAAATCGATGTCGACGATCCCAGTCCCGAAAATCCAACCACAAATGGACAAATCTCGGGGCACGACACGATCTCACTGTGAGAGATCGCGAATGACGAGCGACGAATCAGAGCGAGTGCCGATGGGCGCGTATCCGAAACTAGTTTCACGTTGTCAACACAGAATGTGCTGTTCCAGACATCAAAGAGCACTGGAGGTTCATTCCTTTGAAGATGCATCTCCAGGCATTTGAGTGGTGGGATCAAAACAGGTAAAACTGGGATCAATTGATCCCAGTCCCCACTTTTTGACTGACCTCACTTTCTTAAATAGGAGTTTCGAGATTTTCCTCATTCAATTTCAAACTCATTTTTCCACAGTCTCAGAAAGACCTGTCTTTTGTTGATTCTCGAGTATTTTGATCAAAATGATGATTCTTCAGGAGAACTATCGTCGAAGTGATTGATGGATCGACTCTACCATCAACATCGACAGGCAACGTTGTGTCGGTGTGCTAAGCTGACGAAATCGCATTCAAATCAAGATAACTCACTCTTCTCTCCATGAACTTCAGACAATTGCACGGCTGCCTGACGGTGTGCGAAAGCCATCGAAAATGTGAATAGAAGAAAGAAGGACGTCATTCTCTTGGATCCGATGATGATGGTGGGCCACATGTCCATCAAGCCGAAAACGCTAAAATATGGTGTTCTCATCTCGCTTCTGACATCAATCTCGAAAAATAAGAAAGCTTCTGTCCTGGTATGTTTGGGAGAGTAAACTTGGCCGCACTTCAGATTCGTTTCTTGTCTCTCGCCCTTACTGATGATACCTTCCACAATTGTTATTCTTTGCATCTTTGACTCCCTTTTAGAATCTCCACAATCGCAATTTAGTTGATATTCCGCATCTTCAATTCCCCTATGTTGAAACATTCCACCTCACCCAAAATCACATCCAATCCATCTCACATGACCTCAATCAACTCTTTCCTCACTTGAAAGCTCTTAACGTAGCCCAGAATAAGTGTGTTTTTCCATAATTTAGACTCTGCCAGACTTGAGGTCTTCCCATCTCTCACTTCAAAACGATTGGACTCGATTTTTGCTGAATCCAACCAGCTCAAAAGCCTCCAATATCCGATTGTCTCTTCTTCGCTGAAGACCCTAGTTTTTCACCTCAACCATTTCAGCATATTTACGTTCCATCCGGACACACACCTCCCCTCGTTGGAGACACTCGATCTTCGCCTGAATCACATCATTATGCTTCCACGATCGGTTTATTCCATTCATTCTCATCTTTATCTTTAGACCCTACTCTCTCTTCGCACATTGACGAATCTTTTTTTGACTGTGAATGAACTCACATTTCTGTGTCATGATTTCTTTGATCTCTTGCCCAATCTCGAAACAATTTCGTTAAGCGAAAATAAACTTGTTGCACTTCCTCCTTCGCTTGTTCGCATGAAAGTTTGTTATCCATGTCTGTCATTTTCGCAGAATCTGAAGCAAGTTTTCGCGAACTCCAATATGATCAGAATCTGTCCTCCATTTACCCAAACATCTGAGGATGGAATCAAAGTATATTTGTCCCACAACAAATTAACGGCTCTCCCAGCTATCGGAAAGGATGTCGTATCATTCCAAGCTGATGACAACAAAATCAAGTCATTACCAGGTCAGTTCTCTAATTATCTCCTCACCCATATTTCTCACCATGCTGTCTTCTTGAAATAGATTTACCATCCCAATCTCGGCTTTCAACTCTCTCGTTGTGTCAAAATCTCTTGATAACGATTCCCGAATCCTTCTGTTCCGCCCCACTCACAATCATTCATCTCTCATACAATAATTTATCAACCTTGCCATCTGATTTCAAATATCTCCGCCATTTGTTGGATCTTGATCTGAGTTTCAATTCGTTCAAACAGATTCCGATCCAATTGACGAGTCTCCCGAAACTTCAAATCCTCAACTTTTCTTTCAATCAACTCAAGTCGACCCCCGCATGGTTATACACATTTCCACACCTTCATACTCTGAAACTTGCAGGCAATGCCATCCGCCGCCTGCCTCAATACATCGACACTGTCGAGCCAGCCAAACTGTGGGGAGGAGAACGAGAAAGCACCAATCAAGCTCTGTCACCATTTGAGTATCTCTCTCTCCAAACGAATGCTCTTCAGACGTTTCCAACCATTATCTTGAAGATGGTTCGACTCCAAACATTGATTCTGTCTGACAACTATATCACTTCTCTTCCAGACACTCTTTTCGTCTATTTACCCAACCTTTCTCGCTTGGATGTTTCTTTCAACAACTTATCCTCTTTTCCTTTCTCGTTGTCGAGCAAAATTCACAATCCAATGATCAGCATCGATCTCGCTCACAACAACATAAATTCTATTCCAAACTTTCTTACATCCGCAAATCAATCATATCAAACAATAAATCTTGCCAAGGTTCGCCGAAAGTACCTCAAAGACACGATTGCTCAAAAGCAAAAGATCAACGCTGAAAAATATCCGAACACACCAGAAAGCACGGACCTGCCGATCATATCTTTAAGGTCAATCTCATCCTCAAACTCTATTACCACCCTCACTTCCGCTACTCCGTCAATCATCTCAACTGTCGGCCCTCTTCAAGTATCGCATTCTCCTCACTTCAATCGCAACTCCCGAAGCAAACGGAATCACCACAGTCGGCACGGACCTGTTGTTCACGCTGGAACACGACAGTATTCCCTCAGACAGTCGAGAAGAAGACGTGACATCGCGTTTGGAACCATGCGAGCGACATCGTCAGATCCCATTGATTATTCCACAATTGATGGAGTGCAGAAGAAGCACGTTGCAAACAATTCTTCCAAGACTCAGGATGACGATTCAATTCTGAAGGAACAGAAGAAAGAACCACCGACGATCATTCCCACAAAATTCCGATCCCAGGCCGACATTGAGCGATGCTATGAACGAACCGATGGACAAGAAGACGACGAAAGCGAAGAAAGTGACTCAGAAGAAGAACTTGACGATTGTGAATCGAGCTCGTCATCGCCTGAAAATGTGACTCCATCTCCTTCCTCGTTTGAGATAGCTGTGCTTGATATCACCCCATCACTTGATGACGAACAACAGCTGCTCATGCTCGAAACTCTTGCCCCAGCATCGTCCCCTGTTCCACACGTTCAACTCGCAGAAGGCGAACCCACAAAATCCTCAGAACTGTTCATTAAACCAGAAAATCCCCAAAATATCGATCAAAACACCCTTCTCCTCCCTTCTGAGAATTCTTGGGTCTCTCCTAACAAACCCCCACTGATTCCACGTCGCATTCTCCATCAGCCCTCTCCCGAACAAGAAACCGCCATAACTCCTTCCAAATCCACCCCACAACCGAAATCAAACACACCTACCTCACAACCTATCAGAGCGACCGAGGATCCACCTCGAAAACGAGATAAATCAAGTCGTGTCCAACTCACCACTCTCCAAGCCTTTCCCTACATCAGTCCTCCTTATCAGGATGGAGTCGTCGGTTATGTCGATCTATCATTCAACAGACTCGGAAGCGGTGATTGGGAAAGAGAGGTGACACGCTGTCATGATTTGTTGGTGAAAGAGACGCTGAAACCAGTGCTTGTGGACATCAACGAACTCGCGAGACTGGACGCTCTCATCGAAGATGAGAAAGAGAAGATCCGGCGGGGATTGAATGACATTCAAGCGGAATACAGCAGCGATGACTTTGAATATGAACGAGATTGTGAGGAGGTGAAGAGGAGAGCGATGGATTTGGATGCTTCGCCGGAAGGTCAAGTTGGAGTGATGGAGGCGAATGTGACAAGCGAGGATCAGAGCTCGCTCAATACACTGACTGAACAGTCAGGATCGTCTCTTTCAGAAAACACACTCTCAACACAACCACCTTTTCCCAGCCTTCTCCCACCACTCGCCTCATCTCATCCCCAAATACACCCCTCTTCATTCCTCTCGGTCTATCCGAAACAACCAAAATCCTCTTTTTTTACAAATCCGATCATGTTTTCTATTCTGTATGCATCTCCCCTCTATTCCACACTCGCCCAAATCTCATCTTTTGGGATTCTTCCAATGCTCGTACGAAATTACTCGTCAGGCACCATCCCACTTCATGTCAAACCGTTCTACAAACACCAAACTGTCCATCTCTTCCACTCTCTCCTCCTCGCCATCATAAAAACATCTTCAGAGGACCTGTCATGGGCCGAAGCCGCACTCGCTTCTGTCAGTGAAGCCTGGAGCTTCAGGCCAACAATCTCTCCGAAATATGGACGGGAAATTGAGCGAGTGGTCGAACTGATCAGAGGAAAGCAGATTCCACACACGAATTCCTGGAACTCGTCACACGCTGCGCTCGATCGTTGGATGAGCGACATTCCTGACTGTGTTGTTGGCGGAGGGAAGGATCGAGATTTTGACGATCTGATGGACGACATGGCAACTAATCCTAGTTATTTTGGGTTGGACGAGAGCAAAGATGATTTTGATGAGAAAATGGATGAATGTGAGAATGAGCTTCTCTCCTTCAATTCTCCTCTTCAGACACGTCCCCTCCCAAATGACCCATCACAGACAGAACAGGAAGTCTCGCCCTCTTTTCGCTTCTGTCCCGAATGTTATCCTGAACCGCCGATCCCAGCCACTTTCAAACCGTTCGAAGAACTGGATTTGGTTGACCTACTCAAAAAGAACACGATTCGACAGATCATTCACTCGAAAGCCTTGCACAGAGAGCTGTTTCGAGAGAAGGTGGAGATCAGAACGAACAGACTCATCGCTCTCCACATTCTGAACAGAATGCGAAACAAATACTCGAGAGATGATCTGGTCTTGCGAAAGAGGAATCGGAAACACTTTCTGAAAACGCGTGGAATGCAGCAATTGTTTGAGAATGAGTCGATTCAATCGATTCTACCGACCATGTTGACACCGTCCTCTCATCTGACCGATTCTGACATCGAAAGAGCGTTCTCGAAGGCCTCTCCCATCTCATCGACTCACTTCGCTCAATCAGGCTCGATCGATGCTTCGACGATGAAGGAAGACCTGTCAAGCGGCTTCTCCTCTCCAACTCCTCGCCTTTCACTTATCTCTCTCACGAATAGCGATTCACAAGCCTCCCTCTGCCTCTCCTCAACAATCCGTCCTCGTCTCCCACCATTCAAATCCCCAATCGGAGACGATCCTGAAGTGTTCTCGGAGTCGTTCATTGAAGCCCACAAACGCCTTCTCGTTGCACCTGCCACGAACTATTATTCACAACTCATCCACGTCAGCAACCTCAGAAGACACAAACAGAAACACGCACTCGTCAGCACCACTCCACCACTCGCCGCTCCTTCTGAACCAGTCGTCGCACAATCTCACTCAATCCCTCCTTCGCCCCCACCACTTCCGATGACAGCGTTCGCGATGGGACAGCAAAGGCCTTCACACATTCTGGCTGCGAAGGCGAGACATGGCTCATTGTTCAGTCCGACACTGACATTGTCATCCACTCCTGTGTCGGAGAAGTTGAAGGGGACGAAACTGACCGGAATGAACACTCCACTCATCTTCAAATCACCCATCTCAACTGCTCCTGATGCCAACGCAAAAGGAGCGCCGATTTCTGTGAGTCTTGAGTCAGTCCGAACGAAGTCTGTCTCATCATCTTCTGTCGAACCCAAACGCCACTTCAAATTCAGTCGGTTCAACACAGATCGCTCGCCATCTCCGAAAGAGGCTCGTCGACTGGCGGAGAAGGAGAGACAGCTGGCGTCCATCCCAATCACTCACATTGTCGTGTCGGAAGAGCAGATGAACCAGATGCGGAAAGGATCGTCGAAATCAGCCCTCGCGAAGGCCAAATCGAAGTCGAAAGTGGTCGCTCCGTCCATCTACATTCTGAAGGACGCTGCCGACTCTCTCGGAATCGCACAGAATCCTGACGCCAAGCTCTTCCTGCCCGATCCTGCCTCTCCTGCCCCAAAATCAAAAGCTGTCAAAGACTCGTCGAAGAAGACTAACCAATCATCGACCGCACAACGCCCTTCCACGTCTCCATCAGACCAAAAGCAAGACCTGCCAGTTCTTCAACGCAACCACGACGGCCCATCGCTCCGAATCCACAATGTCGGTGTGGCAGAGATGACCGGACAACGACAAACGATGGAAGACGCGCTTCTGATCTGCCCAGTCGGCGGGTTTGATCTCAACAGGCTGATTCTCGACGGAGAGTTCAAAGTGTTGGAACGTCTTCTCACAATCCCTCCCGAATACCGTTTTGTCAAACGGAAATGGAGATTGGTGGTTGAGCGAGAGCTTCGAAGGTTCGCTCTGAGAAACGCAGCGTTGGCTGTGAAAGGAAGACCAGAATGTGACATTTGGTGGGATCCAGAGATCAATGGTTGTGGGATTTATGGAGTGTTTGATGGGCATTCGGGTGTTGAGGCAGCGAATTATGCTGTGCATCACTTCATCCGCGTCTTTCTCGACACTGCTGTGCGGATTTATCGAGCGGAGTCGAACAAGATCGGTCAGATGAAAGTGAAGCATCGAAGGCAAAGGAAGGTCACTCCACAATTTTATCAAATACACTCTCTTATCCCATCCATCCTCACTCAGACATTCCGAACACTCGCGAAGAAGATGGCTGAGCAGAATGTGACAGCGGGCACGTGTTGTGTAATCTGCGTCGTCACACCCACTCATCTCTTCCACGCCAACCTTGGAGACAGCCGCAGCATCCTCATCTCCAAAATTGTTCAATCACAACCAGAAACTGCACAAATGTCGAGTGCTCCTCTCTCGCCATCTCTCCCCGTCATCACCAACCCCAGAATCCCTCCCACTGTTCGCCTGTCACTCACATCTCCGCTCCAACACCCTTCCTCGCCAATCGCAGCCGGTCTCGACTCTTTCTCATCGACACCTAAGCCTGTCGTCTCCTCGTTCCTTCCAAGCTTCATCTCTCGCTCACTGACACTCGACCACAAGCCGTACCTTCCCAAAGAAAGAGAGTTCATCTACAATTCTGGTGGCTTTCTCAACCTCGATCGACGAGTCAATGGCGTCCTCGCTGTCAGCCGCGCTCTCGGCGACCTCGACAT
Source organism: Blattamonas nauphoetae (assembly GCA_033064195.1). Classification (NCBI taxonomy): domain Eukaryota; phylum Preaxostyla; order Oxymonadida; genus Blattamonas; species Blattamonas nauphoetae. The sequence continues at coordinate 233,093 of JARBJD010000024.1, read as the reverse complement.
CCAACCAGGAGTGAACACAGAGTGTGATGTGTTTGTGGATGTGTTGTCGAGGTGGAGTGGAGTCCCAACACGGAAACCAGGTTCAATTCGACTCGAACTGAGTGTGGAAGGGAAAACACAATTGTCTGGACAAACGGAGCCTCTCTCCGACACTTCCCTCATCTCCCTCCCATCTCCACAACCCTTCTCCGTCGGCTCCAAACGAAGGGAGGACGTGGCTGTGGTGATTGGGTGTGATGGGCTGTACGACGTGCTGTCGAACGAACAGATTGCCAGAATTGTGAATCCCATCGCCGAACAACATCCTGTCCTTTTTCCTCCTGACACTCACAACAAGGCACCTGCTCTTTCCAAAGGAGAGTTGGCTGAAAAGGCGGCACTCAGACTGCGTTCTGCTGCTGAGGCGTTGGACTCGTCGGATAATGTTTCTGTGATTGTTGTTTTTCTGTGATCCTGTTTCTTCGAATCTTCTCATATTTCGAGTTTTCTGTTGTGTTGATGTCGTCTGGTTTGAGTTAATTCCACAAAAGATAATTCGAGTCGGTCATGTGGGATTGATCAAAACACACACACCTGCCTGCGAGGCTAATCTCCAGATTTACGTCTCTTTCATGTCCCTCATTTATTTTCTCGTCTGTTTATGCGCGCATTCATTACCAACTCCCATCATTCTCTCCCAATTCATTTCACAACATGATTCACTCTTCAACGCACACCAACACTCCCATCTTTCTCTTCCGTCTGGCCTTTACGTTGGATCAGATGTAGCATTCTCGGGACGACATTTTTCTCTTAATGGGGAGTTGGCCACTATCTTATCAATCGATCTCACATCAAAATCAACCAAAACCTCAAATCAACAATCGTCTCCAAACAATCATCTCTCCATCTTCTTATTTTCTAATTCGTCCGTTTCACTTTTGACATTTGTGTTTGACTTGCAGAACAGCGCCCAAAACCTGTTCCAACAATCACGAAACGCGCAGCCCCTTCTCCAAGCAGCGACCATTCAATCCACATCCCTCATTGTCTCTGAATGCACCTTTCACGTGGAGTCATGGTCAGCACCATTCACAATTTCGGAGGAAGACACGTCGACTCACACGACCTCGTCCATCACCATTGTCTCCTCCCGTCTCCTCAACAGACACAGCACTGTCCCCTCATTTGTTTTCCGATTGCACTCGACAACGTATTCAGATGCCGTTGTTGCAGTTTCTGGATGCAAGCTGTCGAATTCTCGACTCTCAAGCACCGAAGGACTGGCTCTTGAAGACATCCACAAAACACCCATCTCGACCCAAAATCCCCTTCCAAGCACCATTGAGACCACTCTGTCCAACATGAGATTCGAGAATGTGTCCAGCCCGCTCCTGCCTCGCCAGCGACAGTGCGATGTGTTTGGGGAGAGTCTGCGACAGACTCTGACGGGATCAGACATCACACTCTGCAACAACCATCTCGCAGGCACCACAATTCGCGATGTGAACAGGGGCGACTCTCTACTCTGCCAGAACGCCTCTTTCACGTTCTGTCACACTCCAGTCGACCACGATTTCGACATCCCCACTCAGCACAACCCAGAAGCCCACCAATATGTTGGGCAAACAATCACGACCTCCTCTCGTGATTTCTACTTCTACCAACCTACTTTCGATCATCAAATCGCTTTCGCTGGCTGTTCATTCAAAGACATGCAACTCCCTTACACCACGAATGGCGGAGCAGCTGCAATCGACATCTTCCATCCAAAAGGCAGGATCGCCATCTCTGACTGTATCTTCACTAATTGTGAGGGCGAAGGTGCCTACGATTATACACAAGCAGGAGCAGTGCACATCTACGGTGACTACACATTTACCATCGTCGTTCCTTGCTACTTGGCGAAATCAACGTTCACAAACTGCAATGTCCTGAAGGGAGGCGGAGGAGGATTTCGGTTCCATCAGGGCGAGAGCGTGATCATAGACAACTGCACGTTTGATTCGTGTTATGCGTCGCTGCAAGGAGGAGCAAGTCATCTTCGACTGGTCATCACTGTTGTCATCAACGAGGTTGTCTTCAGTGGATGTACATCACAAATCGGAGGTGGGATGAGAATCACTGAAAACGAGATCGTGACAATCACAAGCAGCATCTTCGACGACTGCACGACGGTGGACGATAAACAAACGGGAGGACTTGTTCTCGCTCAGATTGATGAGACTTCCATCAAAGACACTGTCTTCACTCGATGCAAGGGAGGAGCAGACGGGTCAGGAGGGTTGCTTGTCACTCACACAAACACAGACACCACGTCGCTCAGTATTGAGTCGTCAGAATTCACTGGATGCACCACAAACAAAGATGGTGGAGGGATGAAAGCAGAGAGGCTAGGTTCCGTCAAAATCACAGGAACGAACTTCACGAACTGCCAAGCAGTGAAGGATGGAGGAGGATGCCGTGTGAGCACCATCACACATTCAACAATCATCAAATCGTGCTTCTTCGATCAGTGCTCCGTCTCTAGTGACACTTCACAAGGAGGTGGTTTACGTCTGTATAGGGGGTTTACTAAGTATGTCCCCTCGAGTTTTCTCACTGTCGACCAGGTCAATTGAGTTAATTTTTTGTCAAGAGTCTTACACTGAGTCAATTCATATTTTAAGCAAAGATTTTCAATATCGTATTCATTAAGTCACTCAAATCGCACAAATCTCAAAATGATTCACTGATTTTTCATTCTATGTGAAACGATAACTGTGTCAAACTTCTAATTGGAGTGATTATCACCTTTTTCTCTTGATTTTTGCTCTAAACATGCAAAAAAGTCAGATAGATTCGCTGATCTGGTCGAAACAGTGGATTTCGTTCTGACATCACTCGAATGTTTGTTCAACTCATTTGACTCTATGAATCACCTATTTTATCCTCTTTAAAAATAGGTGAAGTTATGAATTAGAAGAAAAGGACCTTTGATCGCAGTCTCTGGCACTCTTTTTTGATTTCACACGGCAAAACTCTAACCAAGAATGCAAAAAGTTACATTTGAGGAAACGTGTGAAGTTTCACGTTTTTCCAGAAATTCCATCTCATTCTTTAAACTTCAACACAGTACTATCAGAATCGAAGTCTTGTGAGAATCACTCTGGAAAGTGAACGAGATCAGATTTGAATCGACTCTCTGATGAAGAATGACAAACTTTCCTTGTTTTAACCTCACTTTTTAGAATGTATTGGACGATAGACATCTGTCATGTTGTCCTGTCATGATTGTCAAGGATCCTCCGGTTCTCTCCAACCAAGATGATATTCACACAAAGTTCGAGAATTCATGCTGAAGTCATCTCATTAAACCAGTTCTCTCATTCTTTTCATCAATCAATGAGTGAATCTGTGAAAACAAAGCAGGAGGAGACATGAAAAAGATAGATTTTCGTGAATAAAGCAATATTGAAGTAAAATTCGAACTTTAGTCTGTCCGCTGGCTCGGTGTAAGCTCCTGCCTGGTCTTGTTTTCCATCTTCACTCACTGTATATGTAGAAAACCTGAGGGGACATAATTAGTACACCCCCTATACAAGACAATGACCCAAGCAACTGTGGAAGGATGTTCCTTCTACAATTGTGAGGCGTACGCGGGAGCAGGCATCTATTGTGACTGTTTCGATGCCTTCGAACTTGACGCGTGCAACTTCACTGAGTGCAAGTCTGGTTTTATTGCAGGTGCACTTCGAGTGCACATTGGGACTGCCACCCCAACAATAGATTCAAAATGCATCATCCAGAACTCGAACTTCACGAGCTGCTCATCCCAATACTGGGGCGGAGCTATATCTCTCGCTGACCTTGTCGCCATTTCATTGACCAAACTGATCCTCAAGAACTGCTCGTCTTCAGCTGGGAATGGCGGAGGAATCGATGTCTCGCAATCCGACGGTGCGACTATCACAGATGTGACGTTCGAGGATTGTTCAGCGTCAACCAAGTCTGGTGGAGGACTCGTCCTGTACAACATTTATCCCGCGCGGAAGGCAACGACCCTGACGAGAGTGAAATGTGTTGGATGCAGTGCGAAGGACAGCGGAGCCGGTGTCTTTCTGTCAATCGCGAACGCAGCGTCGGTCGTGTCGTGTCAGTTTGAGGATTGTGAGGCGGGTGGAAGAGGAGGTGGATTGGCCTTTGAAACGGAAACCACATTTTCTGTCACGATTGATGACGCGACAACCTTCACGTCCTGCCAAAGCACTTCATCCTCTGGAAATGCACTCTCCCTTCGATGCCCGAACGTGTCGACCGAACTGGACAAACACTCATTCGACAGATTCAAACCGCCAGCGGGACAGTTCATCTCTCTCGCAGACAGAAGACTCGCGTTCGGCTCCGAAGTGAGTGGAGTGTCGCAGCCTCTCAGCTTCTTCTGGTACCCCCACGCAGACGGTGAGGATGTCCATGTTTGTGCGGAGAGCGAGGACCATGCTCTGTCCGGACGAATCGAGCTCCCGTTCGCGACGATCGGCGAGGGCTTCAAGAAACTGAGTGTGGATGGACAGAAGGTGCTCATCGACTCTCCTCTGACGTTCTCGACAAAGGTGGACATGCCGGCACTCGCTGTCGAGATGAAGACATCGAGTGCAGATGATGTTGTCACTGTGACCAACACTGGGCTGTTGTCACTGGAACAAGGAACACTCACCCTCACAAACACTAAGTTTGCTGGATCAACCAGGGACACTTCATTCATCACAGTCACACTGCTCGGTTCTCTGTCAGTTGAAGGCTGCATATTCACTGGATTCACATCGACATCAGCAGGATCAGTTCTCTCAGCCACTCTGACCTCAAACATCGTCTCAATCACATCCTCATCATTCTCATCGTGCTCATCGAGTGAGAATGGAGGAGCCTTGTCGATTGTGTTTGGATCTGGATCATCATCTTCTTCACTGACTGTGAAAGCATCGTTCTCTGAGTGTTCGTGCGGAGTGAACAAGCTTGGATCGGCCGTGTTCGTGTCAGGCAAGGATTTGGAGAGTTTGATTGAACCGTCACAGTGGACGACAACTGGTCTGACACATGAAAACCACCAGCGTCATTATTGGGGAACAGACACTGACTTGGACGGAAAGAAGTTCCACTCCACTTCTCTTCTGGTTTATCTTGTTGCTCATTCAGCTGAACACATATCTGTGATGTCATCCGAAGGAAAAGACGTGATCGGATGTGGAGACGCTGAAACGCCATGCCTGACGCTTCAGAAATCGGTTGGGAACCTGAATCCATCAATCCCTTCGAACACTCTCACCATCATCGACTCGGCTACTCTCAACTTCGAACTGAAGAATTCTTTCACTCATCTGACGTTAACTGGGACCCAAACGTCGAACTCTCAGAAAAGAATGGAAGTGATATCCGCTGGAAAGATCACTGCCAACTCGAATGCTCTTTCGTTCAAATCTTTAGACTTCATCACTTCTGAACTGTCATTTTATCGTTCACTGATCACCATGTCTGGAACAGCGAAAGTCACAATCGAATCCTGCTCGTTCACTGGATTCCATTCATCTATTTCTGGCTCCGTCTTGTCTGGCTCGCTCTCAGACACCTCGTCGCTGGCCATCACATCATCATCGTTCTCGTCGTGCACATCGGAAGAAGATGGAGGCGTGATTTCTGTGTCCTGCTCGACTAACCTCCCTTCATCGTCTCTGGTGATCGATACGTCATTCGCTCCAACGTGCACATGTGGAGCCGGAAAGCGAGGAGAATGGGTGTTCGTGTCTGGTCACAATTTCCCCGCCCTCATCGAATCATCCTTCTGGACTGCCTCTTATTCTGGCCTCTCTTCGCCCACCGACGACAACCTCCTCTTCGGTCTTGACATCGCTGAAGATGAAACCTCATTGTTCAGCCAGATCACACTTTTGTTCTATCTCCTTCCATACCGCTCTGATGTGATTTATTCCTCATCCACAGGCCGAGATTCGAACGGATGTGGACACGAATCAACTCCATGTCAAAGGATGGACTTGGGTCACAGTCATTTAAAGGGAACAGGAAACCTGACGCTGTGGATAGTGACATCAGCTCGTCTTGAACGATCCGTCGAGTTCCACCCGAACAACGTTCTGATTGGATCGCTGCATGGACAGGGCAAAGTGTTTGTTCCTGGAGACAGCTGCTTCGTGGATGGAGATTTCGAGGCTGACCACAAACTGTCAGTGACCGACCTGACATTCGATCTGAAATCGGCGACGTGTGCCGTTCTGTTCTCATCCGGTGTGGGCGAGCTGATCCTGAAATCATGCAAGTTCGAACGCACCAACAGTCTGAACTTCACTCTCGTCAAAATCATCCCTTCCTTTTCATCGAGTACAGTTGTGGTGTCGAATTGTCTGATTGATGGGAAAGGAACGTCCCTCAATTCAAAACATGTGATCGACATCTCACAGAGCACACTCACGATGACAGACTCAACAATCCAAAACATCAGCACGGCCGACAAGGGATCATCGAGCGCTATTTTCCTCAACGAAGCAACGGCTGCCTTCACTCGCTGCACATTCACTTCTCTCTCGAACCCTCAAAACGGAGGAGCGATCGACGCCGAGCTCTCCTCATCCAACTTCCTCAGAATCAAATCCTGCACGTTCGAATCATGTTCATCGAAAGGAAATGGAGGCAGTGTGTCTGTTGTCGTTGCTGGCGGTGAACTCGAAATCAGCTCGTCCAACTTCACGTCGTCCTCTTCCGAACAGAATGGGGGTGCTCTCTTCGTTGACCTGTCATCGCTCGGAGCTGGTTCGTACAAGCTGACCTCACTCAGATTCACTCCTCCAGTCACGTGTGCTGGTTTGGGCGACTGGGTCTATCTCGTCGGAAGGTCGTTTTCATCGCTGGTGACGAAGGAGAGGTGGCAGAACTCGTACGAGTCACTCGATCCGTCAGCCGATCAAAACAAATTGTGGGGACTTGATTTGGCGGAAAGTGAAAGTTCTCCACTTCGCTCTGTCTCGCTCCTTTCCTTCCTTCTCGGCGGTGCATCTCGAATTCCACAATCGACCGTTTTTGTTGGACAGAGCGGGAAAGATCAATTCGGCTGTGGAGACACGGAGGCCACAATGTGCAGAACGGTCGAGTGGGGTTTGACAGAAGCAACTGGAAGTGTTGTCGATATCGTCGTTGCTTCAAACGGCATTCTCTCCTCGCCCATCATCCTTCTGAACACTGATGTCAAGATTGCATCCGATTCGGGCAAGTTGTATCCATTTGTTGTCTCACTCGAAACTCCCCTTTCAGCTCCAACGACGGTGATCAGAGTGGAGAGGGACTCAGCACTTGCTCTTTCTTTCTTGTCGTTTTCGTTTTCACTCCCCTCATCCATCAACAGCATCATCGTTTCTTCATCTGGCGTTGTCAACATGGATTCGTGTGTCGTTCAGAAGGCGACGCTCTCCCAACCATTCGTTGTGTCTGCCCAGTCTTCCCACACGATCTCCAACACCTCCTTCCTCTCTTCCACTTTCAAGTCTTCTGCCTTCGTCCTCTCAAACTGTCCATCTCTCTCCATCGAAGAAACCAGAATCGCTGACAACATATTCGACACCTCGTTTCTTACAGGTTCATTTTCCCAGATCTCCTTTGTTACGTTGACCGTGTCAAACAACTCCGTCAAACAGGACACATCCCTCTTCCCACTGTCCATCCTCCCCGAAACAACTTCAGAAGAAAAACCGTCACTCAGCATCTCACTCTCTTCATTCGCATCCTCACAATCAACCCCAACCCCGCTGTTCGTCTCTGTCGCGTCAGAGTGTGCCTTGAATGTGATTCTCGTGAACACCACGTTCTCCCACTGGACGAGCAGCCAACTTCGGAAACCGGCTGTTCTTGTGACGTGGACACAGAGGCATCCTCTTCTTTTGCGACGAAGGGTTGTTTGTGAGGATTGCTTTGTGATGGTCTCTCAGTCTCAGTGACTCCATTTTAGTCTCTTTCTCGGATTATTGAGAGCCATGCAAAGCCAGTCCAGAAAGACCAACACGTCTTGGATCTTCCGAACTGCGAGTTATCAGCGAATTTCCGCGTCAATCCTCTTTTTATTCCAGCGAACAGAAAGGGTTCAACATCCCAACCAGTTCCGACTGTAGTATTCGCTTTTTATTTCATTATCTTGATTCTTCACTATATTTGTTCTCCTTTCACGACTATCATCACGTTCGACCCTCTCTCAATCTGAAGATTGGAGTTGAAGACGAAAAATTGTCTGAAGATCGTAATTCGAGTGTTTGACTATTCATCTCTATTTGTTAAACCAGAGCTATTGACTTTTTGAGACGATAACTGTTGTCTGAGGTTGATATGCAAGAACATTTTGTTGTGAGCCGATCACAGTAAGATGTCCGTTTGAATAGACGATGTGGATCTTTTACATGCATGCGGATGTACAGTGTGTCTCGTTGCTTTCCTTTCAGGACTTTTAGCAATTTGGGTTTCTTGGCATGCTTTTATCTGTTGATTCATTTTGATGTCTAATCTGCTTGATGGATTGTTAATATGTGCTATCAGGGCAAGGTCAATTTGGTCGGTGTGATGATTTTTTAGTCTGGAATTGTTATAGAGTGTATATCGTTGTTCTTAATGGAGAATACCTTGCTGCAAAGATTATCAATCATTTGGACTTCGCATTGGCTGAGTTCAACACGTCCTCAATGATCAAGGAGTGTCTGTTTGTTGAGTTTCTTTCTTTTCTCGTTGATTCTTCTCTTTCCATCGCGATCTTCGCAATCTCTCACCTTGTCCAACCTCATCTCGTCCTCATCTTTTGACTGGGCTAGGATCGAGAACCTATTCATTATTGGCGTGCATCACTGTTTGAGAAGCCCAGTCACGGACCAACATGTTCTTTTTCTTGATTATTCCGATCAGGGGGTTTGCTTTCGGCTTCCCATCCTCTTATGCATTCAACTCTGTTTTATCTTCAGAATCTTTACGATCTGATTAAATTGAATCGTGACAATGGAATCCCTGAACCCTTCGCGAAGCGGATTCTATACATGTTGAGTTTGACCTTTCCGTGATCCAAATTCTTTTTTTTCTCGGATGGCTGTTATATTTTGATTCTCATCGTTCAGTTTCTGGTCTCACTGATCTCCACAAGCATGGATTCATGCATCGGTATTCTCTTTTTCTCGCTCAGCATCATCACCGTTATCTCCCCATTTTCTCTCCCTTTGGTGACGCAGTGACATCAAACCAGACAATCTGCTTCTGTCATACAATCCAAAAACGCAGAAGGTTCGATTGGTGATATCTGATTTTGTTTTTCTGAAACGAGTGAGCGATGGGAGTTCGCCAATGTTTTCGATTGATCACACAACTTGTGGGTATTATTTTTCCTCATTCATACTGTTTTCATCCTACTTAGGACACCGCTGTACATGGTCTGCCCCATTTATGGATGAATATTATCCTTTCTATCATCGTCATTCTTGATTCTGTTTTTCGTGTCTCATCTCTCACATTTAACGAAAATACAGGGTGATTCAGAAGTAATGGTCTTTCATGGGGCCGATCAACTTCGGACGAAAATCCATATGAAGCACCAAGAATCTTTCTCATCTTCGTACGGCTTAGGCTTTTTGTTTTTAATCATTTCATGTCTACCAGGTTGATTATCAGTCCGTGGAAGCAGTAAAACAGAGAAAAATCTTTTCGGTCCACCTCCTTTTCTCTGTCAGCTGAACATAATTATCAACCTGGTAGACATGAAATGATTAAAAACAAAAAGCCTAAGCCGTACGAAGATGCGAATGATTATTGATGCTTCATATGGATTTTCGTCCGTAGTTGATCCGCCCCATGAAAGACCATTACTTCTGAATCACCCTGTACCACCTCTCAGCCAGGGCTTTCCAAAATGGGAGCCATGTTCGAAAATAGCTATCAAAAACTGAGAAAATGGTTGTCTAATTTAGAGTAGGCTATCATAGGGAGCCGCAGACTATGTGTTCGGCAGAAAGGGAGAACGAGAGGTTTTGATCGAACCCAACATTAAATCAAAGTACCAGTTCTTTTTTCTCTAATCTTGGAAGTTAGTCATATGGATCAAATTGGTAAACAATCAGCCCTCATACAGAGGTTTCAGATCGAATTCGGCAATTCTGACTCCGTCTTTCGGATTGTGGAAGATTCAGGAATTATTTGTACTCTCTGTTCGAACTACTACAAAAACATCTTCAAAACCCAGAAAGCTTTCATCAATCATCCTTCCTCGACGCTAAAATTCAACAATTTAACGAAACATATCTCGTCTAGAAGACATCAAGCAGCAGAAAACGATGATGTGCCCACGAATGTTCCAAACAAGCGGTCGCTCCCGCTTCCTCAACTCTCTGAAATTCTACTCCAAAATCTATTTCGTGCCGTGCATTGGATAGTCAAAACAATCAACCGATCCAACTGTATTCGTCACTAATTGAACTTCTAGATCGAGCCTCGGGTGTGCCATCGGAATCAGTAGGCACATATAGATCTCATCGATCGTTTCGGAAAGGCTTAGCAATTCTTTCAAAGACCTTCGGCTTCAGATCAAACAATCTGAATTCATCATTTCCAAAGTTTTGTCTTGTTCTCGACACTACCACAGATTTAATGGGTCAAACCCATCTCATTATTTTACTAACGTTCCTTGATTTGGATTTCACGCCACAATCACATATCCTCGCACTTCCTGCATTGGAAACCTCATCAGGAGAGGAAATGCAAATCTCGATTCAGAATGTTCTATCGAAGCACAATCTCGACGTCTCACAATGCATTGGGCTTTCGACAGACGGGGCCAGTTCGATGGAAGGTCTCCAAAATGGATTGCTGGGAAGACTTAAGAGGGTTGGGTTCTGTGGCTTGCACGTACACTGTTTTGCACATCGTGTGCAAATCCTCATCAACAGAGTCCAACAATTCACCCACAATTCTCAATTTAAGCAAGCGATCAAAGAGCTCCAACGTGGTGCAGCGTGGCTAAGAAAGAGTGGGAACAGGAGGAAACGATTGGAGGCACTGCAGAGACACCAACATTCCCATCTCACAACTATCCCGATTGTCCATCGAATCCGGTGGACGTCGGTGTATCGGTCTCTCACCCACGCTATCGCTGTCTTTTCTTCCATGAGAAAAGTCATCCAGTCTTTGCTTCATCACGCAAAAGGATCTATCCTTGAAGTCGGCTTGGTCAAGTTCTCTACTGTCACAATTTATCATTCTCGAACGAATTTTAACACCTCTAAACAATCTGACACTTGCTGTGCAGTCGGAAAGGCTCACAGTTTTTACGCTTCAGCAGAAGCTCAATCAAACTATCCTGGAACTCTCTGAAATTGGCTCACCATCTCTTCTCCTCGAGTCAATTTCGAATCGAACACTGTTTGATGCATCTCTACAGGATCTGGAAATTGTGAGTAATGGATTGAGGATGGCAGCTGATTTGGAGAAAGAGTTGCGGGCCGAGACAAAACAAGGAGAGTGGAGGTTGTTGGTGGACTTATTTTCTTGGACCGACGAAGACGAACTAATGATGTCGAGGAGCGCATTCAAACAGCTATCGGATCTCCTCTCCGGACATTTTCCCACTTTTCAAACAATTTCTCTCGATGCTGAATTTGATCGTTATGTTCTAGTCTGTCAAGAGAATCCAGGTCTTTCTCTCGAAAGAGGCCTCCAGAGGGCACTTCATTTCTCGAGTATGAACGACGTTGGTTCGTTTCCACGCATCACCCTTTTTCTCACATGTGTTTCATCCTTTCTCCTACTTCAGTTGCTGCTGAGAGAGGATTCAGCCGAAAGAACCGGATAAAGACTTCATTCCGAATGTCTCTCTCGAACAAAACCTTGGAGGCCCTCTTCCTTCACTCAACAAATGGGCCAGAGACTCTCTCAGAAGATCAGCTCACTTCACTCATCTCAAAGTATAGACAAAAACATCCACTGACTCGATATTCACCGATTCGACGCGGTGTGAAGCGCTATGGGTCTCCAGAAATCTCAGTTGGTGAAAAGGTGATGAAGCCAGGGATTGGATTTGGAACCCAGATTGAAAGGCTCTCAGCTGAAATGGATCGATGTGATGAATGGGAAAGAGAAAGTGAAGCTACTCTGGTCTGGAGCAGTTTGGCCAATGAACAGACTCATTCTTCAATGCTGGTGCTCCCGTGTTCAAACGACTCAATCAGATCCATGCCAGTTCCATTTGATGCTCCACTTCACAATCACACCAACTTTGAACAGGTGAATTCATTCCCTCCTCGTTTTGACCCGGTTTTCCAACATTTCTCTGGCCGCCGGAATCAAGAAGTGGAAAAGCAAGATACTCCTTCTTTGTCAACACAGATTCAGAAAGCCTTTTCGTCACAGGAGGACAATTTCGGGACAGAACAGCAGGATTCTTCGGATCTGAATGAAGAAATGATGGAGAATTCGATGTTGTACCTTCCGACAATGCGATTTTCTTGAAAGAGAATGCCTCTTCAACATCCAAACTCACGCCTCGCCCGACTCCTCAAATCTCTATGCACAGGCCGCCTCTCACCCACTTCGAGAGCTTCACAAGTGCAACACTCGCCAATGAGACAGGAACAGAAGAAGCTGTTCATGCCATCGCCTCCACACCCCAACCACCCCGCGCACTCGTCTCTCTTCGTCACCCTCGCTTTCGCCATCCCAACGCACCCCCTCCCGCGATGATTGAATACGAAGGGAAGATCGTTCGTCGTCGCTACAACCCAAGTCGCACACCGTCCAACGACGACCATCTCTGGCGGAGAGTGCCGAAGTATCAAGTTGACAAATATCCCATGGAGGAGAGTGGATCAGAACCAATGACACCAGATTCCATGATTTCGATGCACAACGAAGGGCTGCTGTCGACCGAACCAGAAAGAAGGAGGGTTTCTGAACCGATTCAAATCAGAGACTAAACAACCACACCTCCTTCCCTCCGCAGATCGACGGAGCACGCACACGAATCGGCAGTGGCGTCGCCTCGAGTGGTTCAGAACAGACTGTCGCTCCAATTTGAGGAGGTCAACCTGCCTGTTTTGAGGTTTACGAACTCTACGACAGCTGAAGGGATTCAAACGAGAGATATGATCCTGGAGATCCCAGAAGTGTTGGGGAAGGATGAGGAGATTGACGGCACACACGATGAACAGGCAGTTCCAGCGACGGAACCAGCAATGGTGAAGGAACCAGCGGAAGAAACACAAGATTCACTTTCACAAAACTCATCATCATCAATCCAAATTAGCAGTCTTTCTCACCAAAGCCAGGATCAAACTCCATCCGAATCGAAAGAAGAAGGCGACACACACTCCTTCAAACTCGATCGCCCGATAGCCAATCCCCGATCCACAACCATCACAAGCGCGCTCTCCCTCTCCAGAACCCGTCCTTCCTCAACAAAACTCATCATCATCAATCCAAATTAGCAGTCTTTCTCACCAAAGCCAGGATCAAACTCCATCCGAATCGAAAGAAGAAGGCGACACACACACTCCTTCAAACTCGATCGCACCAACTCCTCCAATTTCGGCCAAGTCGCCACTTCACCACCGTCTCCCTCCCTCGAAGCTTCGAGCTCGCCAAGTCCTCCTTCTTCGCCATCTGATTCGTCGTCGTCCGCCTTCCTGTCTCAACTCACCAGCGGCGAAACACCAGCGCCTGTCTCGGAAACCAACGATTTCTTCAACACTCCGCAGGCCTCTCTCGTCAAACGACAGTCAGGATTCACCAAAACAAGCCCTGATTTCCTGAGCGATTTGGAGGGAATGAAGGATGAGGCGGGTGAGTCGTTGGGTGTTGCTCGTCAGATGGTGTTAGAGACACTTCCGCCACTCCCACCGCCAGCTCCGTCGTTGATGAGACCGAAGGAAGAAGAATCGATCGTCCCACATCAACCTGTCCTTCTTCCAGCGATCAAACTGAATAGAACTCACTCCCTCCCTCAGAATCTCAAGATGATTCTAATACCATCGACGACAGCGCTGAATCAGCCCAAAAGTTCAACTATTACGCTCCAAAACCAGACTCACTACTCGATTTACACCATCGCTCCCGAAGAGACCTCATCTCTTCCGACGCCGAGCTCTTTTCTTCGTCCGACGATGCACACTCAACTATCCCTCGCTCGCCTCTGACAGATTGGAAAGCTGACGAATACACACTCCCAACGTCGCAGTCGATGGTTGGACTGAAAAAGAAGAAGAAACCGCGCAAGTCAGCCAGATTCTCCGCAGACCGATCGACAAAGTAGATGCGAATGGAAAGACAGCAGAAAATGATCAACGAGCAGATGGAGCAGGAGCGGATGAATTCGGAGGTGACAGCGAAGCCGAAGACGAAGAAGAAGGGACGAAATATCAAAGTGACGAAAGAGGAAAAGACGAACAGTGTCTTCCAGCCATCCACGCCTCAAGCCGGCGGAAAGAAGAAGAAGATGCTGAAGAAACAACCGCCGTTCGGAGCGAACAAGCCGGGTCTTCTTTTGATGCCACTGACTCCACGCTCCACGCCACAGCAGCACCCGCTCACGCCACAACTCAGAGGACAGCAACTGGCGACGTCGCTGACTGGACTGAACGTGACTGCGTCGCTCCTCCAGCCACTCACATCCACATCCTCCACCACTCAGCCGTCGACACCTCAACCATCTGTGTCTCTTCGCTCGAGACGAACATCACTCTCGCCAAGTCCGAATGTTGGGAACGATCGAGGCCAATCCCCAACCACGTCACCCCACCTCTCCCTCATCAGCACTCGATCCATGCAAGGTCGCCTTCCCTTCTTCATCTCCCTCCACTCTCTCGTGTAAACACTCGTCATCCCAGCGACATCCAACCAGACAGTCTCTCCAGCCGAAACTCGTGTAACACCACTGACAAGCTGACCTCAACACGATCTCCCCGAAATCATGTCCATTTTGTTCCATTAAATTGCGATGCACATTCCGGATGCTAAATGACAGCTGCGCATCGCCGCTCGCGTCATTGAAACTCTCTCGTCATCCAATCTGAGAAGCCTCGTGTTTATCGGCGATGAGGAGCGAGGGTGGAGAGACACACAACGAATGCGAATGTCGCCAGCACCGCTGGTCAGAACAGAGGAAGTCATTCCAGGTACTTCTCGTGACATGTACTGGGCATTATCGATGGACAGAATTTCAATCACAAGCTTCAACCTCAACCCAGTCGAGAGAACAAGGGAACAAGAAAGGAGATTCGTTGTTAGCCAAGTCCTCGCTCGGATCGGACGGACAGGAAAGCAAAGAGGACGTCGAGGAAGACTCAGACGAGTGATGGGACCAAGCAGAGCCGATCATTGAAAGCTACATGCGCAACGAACTATCAAGTCTGTCTTCGTTGGAGACAGAAATGGCGAGTTGGACTTCTCATCCCTCAGCCTCACTCTCCCACACTGGAATCGTCCAGGTTGTGGTCGCTTGCCCATCAGACCATCTCGGCCTCCTCCGGCGAACATCCGTGGCTGGTTATGGAAAACGATCTCAAAGAGAGCAGATGAATCAGTCAGCTCCAATCACGCGCAGTAAATCCCTTTCTTTTTTCTATCGCCTTAGTTATTTCGTATATCAATGTGTAGCTCGGATTTAAGATTTCAGTACATGGTTTTTAAAAGGGTGATGTGATCTGATTCTACAAAATTATGGGTACTTTTGGAAAGCCCTGCTCTCAGCCACCAGAAGCGATCTTGGAACAACCATACAACCACAAGATTGATGTTTGGGCATCAGGATGCATTCTGTACGAGATGCTGACTGGCGAGTTTGATTTCCTCTAGATACCATCCTTATCTTTCCTGACAGACATCCGTTTCAAACAGAATCATTTGTACAGGTCCGACGGTTTGCCTTTGCGATATTAATTTGGGTATAGGAAGGTCCAAGCTGGTCCGAATCTCAGCCATCCACTCCTCGTCCCCCTCACCAACACGAATCTCGATCTTCTTGACCTCCTCCTAAAGATGTTTGATCCTACGGTTTCCACCCGAATCGACACTCTTGGGGACGCAATCTTGTCTCATCCGTATTTCACAAAGTCGACTCCAACAATTGGGATGGACAATGTGGAATTTGGATGGAACGAGTTCCAATTTCTGAAATCAGGATGTCAGGGATATGTGCCATCTCATCCGCAGGTGACACAGACACACCCACAAACACTTCCACTCACCCAATCCCATGACTCGATTCGTCTTCGAGGGACGTTGGTGGAACATGATAGTACACTCTTGACAGCCAACGAACTCAGCCAACCCCAACCAGTTCATATTCCAAAGGAGGAAAGTCACTCCACTCAAAAGCAGGCGTCCATGGAAGCTGAAGAAACAATCCGCGAATCTCCACTTCCTCTAAATACATCTGTGCCTCTGCAGCAAACTCGTTTTGGCCGAAGGGCTGGCGGAGTCGGGGAGTCGAAAGACAAAGTGAGGATGGTGTGTGAATTCTGCGGAGTGGCAGTGGAAATTGAGAAGATGGAGGAACACATCAGTCAAAACCATAAAGATGATATTATGAAGAAGAAGGAAGAAGAGAGAAGACGGATAGAAGAAGAACAGAATCGAATTAAGATGAGAGAGGAAGAGAAAAGACGAAAGGAGGAAAAAGACAGAAAGAAAAAGGAGGCAGAGAGAAGGAGAAGAGAAGAGGCAGCAGCAGCAGCACAACGTGAAAGAGAGGAAGAGCAAAGGAGAAAAAAACAACAACTGCAACAAATTGTTCGATTTGGACACACAAAGTATTGATCGATCACCTTTTGTGAAGGTTCTGTTTGACTTTTCTCAACTTAATCTGTTTAAGTACAGATCTGTCTCTAGAAGAACCTCCTAAATGGGTGAACAGATCTGAGGTAACTATACTACTACAGTAATGATCATATCATGAACGACATAGAGTTAAAATGATGTCTCTGGATAGATCAAACCACTATTCGAAAATGGCAACGGTTCAGCACAAGTCAAAAGCTCGAAAACAATTTCAAATCAAGGTCCCCACCCCATGTGTGAATTTATATTCTCAATTTGTAGTTATTTCATCCTCTTTCTATTTCTTGGTGAGAACAATCTGTTTCATTCCATCATTCTTCACCGGTATTCATCTCTCCCAGACAAGTTCATCAGAACAATAGGCGAAGGCCGATTTGGATCGGTGCACGAAGTGTTGAAAACACCAACAGACGAACATTTTGCAATGAAGATTCTGCCGTGCATCTCCAAATCACATTTCGAGAAGAATGAGCACGAAATATCGAAACTATCGAAGAACCAGCATCGGAATGTGGTTGGGTTTGTGGAGGCGATTGAGGGAGATAATGCACATTTTGTTGTTCTGGAACTGTGTAAACATTCGCTTCAACAAGAAATGAAAGAATGCAGAGATTTGGGAGGAAAGATGGATGTTGTGGTGTGTGATTCTCTTTTCTTTATTTTGTCTTTTGACAATTTCTTTGATTGATTTTATGAATTCGGCTCGTTGAACTGATTTGTGTGATGGCGATTTTTTTGTCTGTTTCAGCGAGTGTATCGAGTGATGCGAGATGTTCTGGACGGAATTGCGTTTCTGCATTCGCGTGGAGAGATCTATGGAGATCTGAAGGGGCCGAATGTTCTGATTGGGACCGATGGGACAGCGAAACTTGGTTTATTGTTCTCGCTCACTTTCTTTCTTTTTCTTCGTTGTTGGAGATTATTTTCCTTTTTTCCTCTAACAATTTTTTGTTCTCTTGCATGGTCTCTGTGATGCTACAGGAGATTTTGGAGGTGTTGTGGGAGCCGGGACACTGACAACTCATAACCTTGCAGAATGTGGGACAATGCAGTTTTGGGCGCCAGAATTCTTTAAAAAGACAGGACAGACAGACACTCAGATTGGGTCACCGGCAGGAGACATTTGGGCCTTTGGGCAACTTCTTCTGGAACTATTAACTTCTCGTTCGTGGATTGTTGGAGAGAGTTCAGTTGAGATTGAGAAATCAGTGCTCAGATTTGATATCGCTCGTGTTTGTGAATCGGAAGGGATTGTGGGAGATCTCCAGATTCTTCTCTCTCTTCTTCTGAGCAAGGTGTGTTTTCATTCTTTCCATCTCGTCATCTCATCCTCTTTTCGATCATAATCTCAGAATCCGTCCCAACGAATCCCTTCAGCCGAACTTGTTCGATCAAATCGTCTTCAGAGCGTGTTGGGTCCAGAAACACCACTCTCTCGCTTCTTCAACGAGCAACTCGACACAACAATCAACGACCTTGAATCAAGCCAGAAGCAACTTCAATCAACATCGCAAATGCTAAAATCAACTCGCCAACAACTCCAAAAAGAGCAACAAGAGAGAACTAAAGAACATGAAGCACTGATCAAAGAACTGGACACCACTAAGCGAAAAGTCGACCAACTGGAAGGACAACTCAGCGAGAGACGCAACACGATTCTCAGACTCGAAAGAGAGAACGAAGAATGTTTGAGTGAGAAGGCCAATTTCCTCGCAATCATCCACTCTCTTCAGAAAGAAAAGGAACTCAAAGAGAAAGAAGAAGAAAGAAGGAGAACTAAGAGAGATAGAGAAGAGAGAAAGAGAGCAGAGAAAGAAGTCGATGAAAGAAGAGATGGGACCGAGGTCCAAATTGAGTCCCAACATGCTCCACTGTCTGATCCGGTCTCGCAAGGGATGTGTCCTCTGTGTCAGAAGAACGTCGAGAAAGCCAATTTCATCTTCCATGTTCTCACAACCTGTCCACACACATGCCTGAATCTCCAACAGTATCAATGCCCTCTTTGTCCACGCTCAGCTTCTTCTGGCAATTGTTCGTCTTTTCTCTTGCATCTGAGAACATCACACATGGAAGCACTGGCCATCGCTGGGAAAGACGCCGAGTATGTGGAAATGAGGTGTCCGTTGTGTGAAGAAAGATCTCTTCGCAATGATTTCTTGACTCACTACCACAAAAAGCACATGTCTGAGTGCATCGAATCAGTGGAACCAGTCGTGTGCCGACTATGTTTGACTCTCCCAAATAAATGCCACTATTCGGACCATCTTATGTCCACACATCGGAAAGAACTGCCTCGATGATCGCTCCGATGCACAGAGAATGGACGAGCAACTCAACAGCAGCTTGTCCGTTCTGCTTGAAACAGATGAAAGCAAAAGATCTGTTGGATCATATCCAATCTGTTGAGAGTGGATTCCATCAAATGCAAAGCAATTCTGGTGAGAATCTCCGACAAGAATGGCACTCGATGCGTGCACGCCTCGGAACAGGACACTTCATGGACGCACCTCGTCACTCACAGGTAACTTCATCAGTTGTCCCACTACCTTCAGCAATCGTTGATCAACTCCGATCTACTACCACCGCATTCACTGACCAATGTCCTTTCTGTGATAAGGATGTGGTGTCTGATCGTTTCTTATTTCATCTTCTCTTCGAGTGCAAAACGAACAGACTCGGTTCCCAATCCCATCCGTGTCCGATCTGCCATCACAATCAACAATCACCTCCTCTCCTATTCTCAACTCCAACCCCCCTTCTCGACCACATCAGATTCAAACATCATCGTGCTCTCGAACTAACTCGTCGCAACAATCCACAATATTCCAGACAATGCTATTTCTGCCGAACGATTATCGCCGTCAACGATTCAACTCACATCTCCACAAAGCATCATCTGGACACTCCAATCCACACACCGGTTTTCTGTTCGAAATGTCTCGTATTCATTCCATCAGGTCAGTCACTGCAGCAGCATATACTGGATCACCACAAGGAGTTATTCATGGAACTCACTGCACTGTGTCCATTCTGTTCGGCGATATTTAAACTGAAGGACATGATGGAACACCTCTGCGGCTGCATTCACAAATACCACATGATGCCACCAAATATTCTTCGCCGATGCCCGTTCTGCAAAGAGACTCATCGTTCAGACGAATTCATCGCTCATTTGGAGACACGGGAGAGGTTTGTGCATGAGATGAAGGGAAGCAATGGTTCGTCACTCCAATCAAAGTGGAACGAGATGAAAGAAAGACTCCGATCCTCAACAGAATATGGTTATTTCTAGTATTTTTGTCTTTAAAGTTCTTCGAGATTGAGTCACCATGGACGCATTTTTTCTCAAAGATTACATCAACCTGTCCAAAAGAGGGTGTTATAATTGAAATTCTGTGAAGTGAATGATTTAAGTTTCAATGAAGATGAGAAAGGTCATTGAACTCAACCTGAAGAGGAGATCAGCCTGAATTGTACACAACGTTACCTCTATCGGATCCTGTCTGTAATCGGTAAGTTGAGAGGGATGAAGAAACAGACAGAGCATGGGCGGCGAGTTGGGAGGAGGGGATGTGCGAAGTGCACATGACTAGTGTGGAGGGTCTGAGATCTCAATTGCGACCTCCGTTTCCTCTCCTCCAGCAACACTTGTGTCACCATCAAAGAACCCGACGACGATCTGAATTCATCCGTGCTGCTGCATCTTCACTGCCTCCCACGTACAGAGCGACTCCAGAATGAAGTTCCGAACATATCCACATGTGTTGTTGGCAGCGGCGGAGCAAGTTGAGTATTTTGTCCGCAGGGAATGAACGTGACGGGTCGTTCATCAGCTGCAGACAATTAGTACAGCTCATGTCGACTGTCATCGATCCGTTGACTGAGTCGAGTTCGTCCACGAGCGATTTCACTTCGCCCATGTGATGCGATGTCTGACGGCCTGCTTTGCACAGAATCTCCACAACAGCATCAGACTTGGTGCGAATCGTTTCGACTGTCTCCCACAGTTGGCATGTCTCAGCTTCGATCTGCTTTGAACCTGTTTCGGAGAATTCGCTGGTCCATCCACGTCCAATCAAACATGCTCTTCTGTCCATCTGTCATCTCGTTGGCAGCAGTCAGGGAAGTGACGGTGCTGACTTGGCTGGAAATGTATTTGTTGAACTTGCGAGCCTGCTCGACCACTCCTCGCTCCTCCTCTCGCCGCTCCATCTCCTTCTGCTGTTCTCCACGTCTTGCTCTGTCAACGGCTGCAGATTCCACTTCGATCGCTGTTTGCGAGGGCAGTGCGGGCTCATGTTGGGAATTGGCTTGGCTGGCGAGAGAGGAGCGAGTGACGGCTTCTTTCCCATCTTCGTCTCGGCGGTTGGAGCAGGAGATGGAATTTGGAGTGATTGGATTGTCGTTTGTGATGGTTGTTGATCGTTTTTGTTTCGTTGCAGTCGCGTCTTGTTCACTTCCTCGCCCTTCTCCAGTGCTTCTGTGAACTCTCTCACCTTTCTCGTGTCGCTCTCCGTGAAGAGCATCACATGCGATCCGATTTCGTCTCCAAAGTCGTCGAAGTAGTGAGAGGGGAGCGAAGGGACGATTGTTGAGGGGAACTTCTCAATCGAGGCGAGTTGTGCAGCTGACTCGCTCACTCCCACTCTCGATGTCTGCGAGTCGGTTGTGAGTCTGCTTCGAATTCTGTCTTGTTCCTGTTTCATCAGAAAAAGTTGATAAAAACGATGATTCGGGGATTGAAGTGATTGTTCAGAGAGACGGAGAGGTTGGTGGTGGGGAAGAGTCGAGGAAAATCGACTCTGTACAACGAAAAAGCAGAACCATCCAAAGACAGCTGACAGGATGAAGAACACAGCAACACGAATGAGATAAAGAATCTTACTCATCGAAAACTGACAAATAAAACAAGAAAGTTCCAAACAAAGAATCACCATCTCCCACTTCAACTGAAAAAATGATCATCTGTGTCATTTGGACAAGTGAACGATGTTTGAAAACAAAACCTGAAACAAGAAGAGAGTAACTGGTGTGTGTGAACTGTGTGAATGTTTGAGTGGGTGATTGTGTGAATGATGTTGAAAGTGAACGAAGATGATTGTGACGTGTGTGAACTAATTCAGGGAAATGAAAAGTTGTCACATGAAACTGAATGATGATTGAATGTGTTGATAAGTGTGTTGATTTGATTGGATATTGTCATTGAAGAAGGGTGATGTCTGGATTGTTGTGACAGATGTGGATTGAAGTGTCATACAACATGTGACATCGCATTCCCTTCCTTCTTGTGCAATGGATCAGCAACGCCGTTTAGTTCGTCTAGCTGTGACAGAACTGCTTTCAGTGATGGGCGTTGCGACGGGTCAAGCGAGAGGCATTGAAGGATGATCGCTTCCATCGACGAACTTACTTTCTCCATCGCAGGCTTCTCGCCTGATGCCAATCGACGCTGAGCTGTCGGTCCATCAACTTCCCCGAAGGGCACAAGACCAGTCTCCATTTCCCACAAGACCAGGCCAAGACTAAAAACTGCCCCGTGGTCAGCATTCTCTTTCGTTCGTTCCCAATTCGCTTGTCCCACTTCAGGTGCCATCCATCGTTGTCCATCTTCCGATGTCTTCATCCCTCCTCCAACAATTCCACTCTCTCCCAAAACGCTCAGCGTCTCTCGCGTCTTCAGACTCACACGATTTTTCGTGTCGAACAGAACCCAGTGCGGTGACAATCGAGTCAAAACATCTGCCATCACTTTCATCTCAACCAGACTCACAAGACCACGAGCAATCGCCGATCCCACTTTTCCTTTCTCCAAAAATCTCGTCGAGTGAGCATTGTGAAGAGCATTGAACAGCGTGTCTGTCTCCACTGCCACTGAACGCTCAATGCTCCCATTGCACACAATCACTTCCACACACGATTGTAATCGTGGAATCACTTCTTCACTCCCATATCGTGTCTCCCCAAACGAGCTTCCTTGTTTCTCTTTCGCGGAGGGAACTGAAGTGATCGCACTGTTCGATTGGTCTGTGATCAAATCGTGCTCTTCCATCTTCTCCTCTTCTTCAACTTCCCCTCCTGCTGACATTTCTTCGTTCTTCAAAAGTTCATTTTGAGCTGAGTGTTGCTTTCGGCGTAAACAGACACACACAACAATCATTACTGACACAAGAAGTCCACACGACACACAAATCAGAACAGGAATCCACCATTTCGATCCCACTCCTCCAAGCGATTTGTTTCCCGAACTCAATCCAGACACAACCATCCAATTCGAAGTTCGCTCTCCATTTCCAAACACAAGACGACCTCGCCATTCCATCTTTCTGTTCAGTTCTACAACGTCAGATTCTGAGAATGGAATCATGATTTCTGTTTCGTTCCAATGTGTCGCTGATGATGTTGACAGATCAACAAGCTCGCTTTTCCCTTCCACACTCTTCGATGAGTCCCACTCAAACACTTCCAACGAAAGTCCACATGGCATCAGAGTCTTCCCAACCACTTTCGCTGTCTGTTTTCCACTTTTGTCTGTCTCGACTGTCGATTCTGTCGAGCTCAGTGTCGGGACGAACAGTGGTGAACGAGCAATGTCTTCATCTCCTTCCATTCTGCATTCAGACACGTCCATCCAGGTAGAGGGTGAATTCTTTGTCCCATCACCTTCCGACAGACTGTGAATTGTGATTACACCTTCTCCCTCGCAGTGGATGTTCTGACGAGCGGAGGGGAAGTCGGCGATCGATGGTCCATTTTGAGAGAATTCGCTTTTTGTGATGTTCAGCTTTCCTCCTCTCATCCAGAGCGCTCCAATTGCAATCTCTTTCATCGACACGCCATTCAACTCTGTGTCTGTCTCGATCAGTTCAATCAATCCTCTCAACCATCCACAAATCGATCCATCCTCGTTGTTCATCTCGTTTTGCCGTGTTCCTTCAATCCAGCAGCTTCGAATCACAACTATCCCTTTCGAGGCTGACACAAGTTTGAATGTCGAGACAGACAAGTCGGCTGTGATTGCGAGGAAAGACAGTCTGCACAGTCCTCCCTCCTCCACTGACACGAGAGTTGAGGTATGTTGGGAGGTTGAAGGGTTGGCTCGAAGTGATGCTGGCTCCACTTGGGACGAAAGCAAATTCAATGGGATGCGATGTGTGACAATGAGAGGAGAAGAGAGGTCAGCGGAGTCCACTCATCTCCATTCCCGCCCTCTCTTCCTCGCCACAGACACACAACGACAATTGAGATGGTTTTGGTGGTGTTTTGATCGTCGTTTCGGGAATTTGGATGGTCTGCTTGTTCGAGTCTTCGAGTGATGTGATCGAGTATTCTGAACCAAATCCGAGAGAACCACTCACTCCAAGTTCGAGCACCGCACTTCGACCAAACGATGACGAACTGAATGACACATCGAAAGAGAACGAAGCATCCAGTGTCAGCACTCCAACTGTTTCACTCGGCAGATTCGACCCCCAAACTTCAACCATAATCGACGTGTTCAGAGAACTGGCGAGAACAACTTCAATTTTCGTGATCAATGCCTCATCTCGCTTGACATCATCTTGAGTGTCGAACACAACTGAGTGGACCACTCCTATCATTGACCCATTGGAAATGTTAACAATCGAGTAGGAAAAAGAAAACTTGAGTTTGCTTCCCTCGGCAGGATGCAGTTGGAGAGGAGAGGATATCGCTTCTTCAGTCGACAAGGCAGTCACCACAAACGACGTTTCGTGGCGTGAGGGAGGAGGAGAAGGGGGAGAGCCAATCGGATAGCCAGACACTGACACCGTGTAGAACTCTCCCAAAATAAATCCAGACCCTTTCACGGTCACAACTGTCCTGTCAGGATCGTCATCTGTGCACAAAGCCGACGTGATTCGCACTGGCTCCAGCGGCATTTTCACCAGGATTGGAGAGAATTGAATCGGAGAATCTCCATCTCCTGTTTTCGCTGAAAAACCAATCACTTTGTATTCCTCCCCAAATTCAACCCAGTTCTTTAATTCTTCTTTATTTCCGTTCGATGGATACAACTTCACTGTCTGTTCAGTAAGAAGTCCGCTGCTGTTTGTTCTCACGTCCATCACAACTCTCCCACTTCCATCTTTCCTCTCCAGCGTGATTGCGTAGTCATGTTCGGGTTTCAGAAGTCGACATGAGAATGACAATGTGACTTCGTATGTTGCTTCGTTCAGATTACTCACCACAATGTTGATGAGATGAGCTGCTTCAGGAATCGTGAAATACAGTGGCGATGGGATAGAAACGACTATCGAGTCATCGTCCTTCTTCTTTCCACTCGTGATTACAAACATTTGATTCTCCATCAAGTTCGAAGTCTCTCCAATCACTCCCAAGTCAATTGTTGCTTTGTTGTCTGTGAATGTCGCTTTGAGTGTCCATCCATTCTGAAGTGTCAGCTCGAATGACTCACCATTCACATCAGATCCTTCCAGATTCAAGATTGCACGAATGCAGCTGTCGTCCAGATCACACTTTGCAGATGTGAACGTGGGAGGAAGGACGAAAATCCCAGAGAATGAAGAAGTGACGATTTTGTATTCGTCGAGAGGAAGTTGGAGCAGACCAGTCTCTCCAGTGCTCACTGTCCATCGTCCAATCTTTGACGATTCAATCGAGAATACCAACACTCGACCAATGTTTGGTGCCTTTGTTGGGTCAGTTCGAGATGTCCCTTCCGAGTTCGAAACCAAAACAAGAAACGATCCTGTCACTTTCTTGTCCAATGTCACAACAATCTCTGCTGTCGTCGAGGATGTTTGTTGAGCTTTCAGAGAGAGTATTGTTGTGGTCTCAGTTGGAGTTGGCAGAACATCATCCACTGGAATGTCTGTTGGGTAGATTCGACTCGTTTCTAGAGTCGATGTGGAATCGCAGTTGGACACAGTTGAGAGGGAGACTAATGGTGACGTGTCATAGAAGTATAAATCGTGTCCATTTCCTGTCGCAGCCACACATTCTCGAAATCGGAGAGAAGCAAGTCGGATGGACGAACCGCTGTTGAAGAAAAGAGCACCACCCCCTCCATTCGACGAGTCGGAAGTAGCACAATCCTCGAAGAGACAGTTGGATAACCCAGTGTTGGATATTTGGGCGTCCCAACCGATGATGGACAAGGCTCCTCCTTGTTCTGTTGTTTGAGAAACTAGAAAACCACAGTCAGAGATGGAGAGTGACATCATCCGCTGGAGAGTCAGTGATCCCCCAGAATATGAATTGGACGAACATTGAACGAAGGACGATGAAGAGATGACGACGGATGACGACGTGGCTGTCGAATAGAAATAGATAGCTCCGCCAGAGCCACTCGCAGAGCAGGAGTCGAACGAACACGACGCAATCTCCAGATCTGAGATTTGGAAGAGATAGAGTGCTGCTCCAGCTGGGCCTGAGCATGCCTTGAAAGTGCAGAGGGAGAAGCTGTGGTGAGAGTTGACTTTTGAGATTTGTGTGCGAGATGTGAGATGTTGGTTGGAATATTCTGTTGTCGTTGTTGTGCAGTGTGTGAAGGATGTGTTTGAGCACAGAACCGATCCTCCCAAATTCGGATCACGAATCCCTGTCCCACAAAGATGGTTCGTGCAGTGTGAAACGCAACTCCCGATCATATTTTGAGAAACTGTTTCCGAATCTCCGAAATCACATCCTCCTTCCTTTTCATCAACACTTCCATTAAGATAGTCGCTTGTCGTGTTCAAAAGCAACGACGATGCGAGTGTTGTCGCGATCGAACAGCGATCTGTCGTTGTTGGTGGTAATCTAGAAAAATCAAACAGCGGGCCAGTTCCACCAATCAGATAAGCATCACAAACTTCAAGATCACTTCCTGTCACCAACAATTCACTTCGGAGTCCCCACGATTCCGAATTGTGTGTGGCCCAACAATCGGATGGGTCGAGGCTCGTCAGAGGAAGAAGCCAAGGAAAATACGATGAAGTGTGCGAGCAGTCAATAATCGTGATCGAACTGCTTTTCCCCGAATCTCCTCCAACAATCACAAAAGGCGTCCGTTCAGAGTTCGAGATCACCCGACTCCCAACAATCCCAACACAAGATCCCCATATCCTTGCGATCGACCAACCACCTGATCCACATTCGAATCGCAGTTCAGACATCCAAGTTGTGCAATTCGACATCAGGAAAAGTGCATTTCCTCGGTCTTCCTTTGAATCCCAAAATCCCTTCCATACTGAATCTTCTGACAAATCTTCATCGTGAGTCATAAATGATGGAAAGATTGTTGATTCCTTTCCATTTAGATTCAGCGTCGTCGATGTTATTTCAAAATTCGACGTATGATATCGGCCATTTGGAAGCACTATGTCCGACTTGGTTTTCAGTTCACTGACCTTCGCAGTGTTTCTTTGCAGCGGGAGGAGTTTCTGCAACGGGAGCAACTGTGGGGAGGGATTGTGATGGTGCGAGATCGAGATGGTCAGAAGGACCGTCAGCAGGGAGAGAAATGGCATGTTGATGCCGAAATCTGGCCCAAAATTCGAACTCAAAGATGGAACATTCGTAAATTCCCGAATATGAAGATTGAGCCAACGAGACGGTGATTTGATGAGTGTCATGTCTCCGACAGCGATACAGCAAACTTGTTTCCTGTCTGTTATCATCAGATAATGAGTCTTTTATCATCTTGTGGCAATGAAAGAGTGGTAGTGTCGGTGCAGGAAGACCATAAAGCAGAATTCGACGAAGAATTCAGAGTGTGGTTAGAGACCAGCTCCGACACATGCTGCAGTCGTTTGTTATGAAATATTATGAAGATGTTATAGAACAAAGTGTGTGCTTGAAAGTTCACAACCAGTTTGAGTATGGACCAAACGTTGATGACAATTAAAAGTAATGGTTGTCTGAAAGTCAGTTTGATTCTGAGCAGATTGGCTCAAGAAGTTTGAAGTATCCATTCATGAACTGCACGTGGTCACCAAAAAACTGTCTCTGCTGGACAATTGATCATCACAACCACAAAACGAAGATGACAATTGAGAAGATGATATGACGACCAGAGAAGAGGCGGCGAGTGGGGAGGAGGGGAAGAGAGAAGTGCACGCGACGACCGAATTGTGGTGCACGCACAAGTGGCAAAAACACTTCCCTGAAGGCGCGAGAAGTTGCCATCAATCTATCTGATAAACAGCTTTCTGTTCCTCCGATCGTCAATTTCGGGTCATGTGAGACCATCTAGATTCGTGACCCACAACGAACTGGTGATGGGTGAAATGGGACAGGTGTGGATGAGGCTGCAATCCGCCAAATAGAGAGACTGGCGATTGAGAGTGATGATGAGTTGAGGGATCAGAATCCTTGACTCCTCATTACTCTCAATCCGCAGTCACTTTCCTTGGAAGAGCAGAAGATGTCCATCTTTGTCTCATTTGGATCATCATTCTTCTTTCTGGCTCCCAACTCCGGATTGTCTCACAGATCTCGAAATTGAAGATAGCAACGAACAAAAAGCTGTTCACGAGACAGTTTTTCAGCAAGTTCTCACACCGACCGAGCAGTATATTTGGCATTTGTGCGTGAACCGCTATTCGATCGTCGATGGTGAGCAATTGAATGAAATCATGACTCTCCTTGCACGAATCCTCCGAATATCTCCATACTATCAACGAACAATGGATTTCGTCATAAATACGCCTGTCTTTCTCACAATTCCAAGTTGTCTCACATTCATCGGACCTGACGTCGCTGTTGGGTCGTGTCTAATGAGAAGTGTCGATCAGGCTCGACTCTTATTCGTTCGTCACATCTGCTCTGGAGGACTTCTGAGCACCAGATTCAAGGATGCTCAGACTGTTGTTTCCTCCAATTTTCGTGGTTGGCGTGTGAACTGAGAATTGATGTCCAGAGTGATCTTGGCTTTGAACTGAACCTACTGGCAGCAGAAATTTGCACCACAACAGATTGTATGAAGGCTGTTGTAGATTCACCACTGAGCCTTTTCCTGGTGCGTTCTGACCAAATTGTGACCTCTGCATCGTACGAGTCCAGAATCATTCTCGCCTGTGGCAGCTTCTGTATCCTTTCCTGCAAAAACGCCTGCGTCACTATCAACGAACTCGACGACGATCTGATTTCATCCACTTGCTGCCTCTTCACCGCCTCCCACGTGTACGTCGACTCCATAATGAAGTTCCGCACATGCCCACGAGTGGTGTTGGCAGCGTCGGAGCAGGTTGGGCATTGAGTTTTTCCCTGCGTTCCATATTTAGTAGCACAGACGCGACAGAGCGTGTGTCGATGGTCATCGCTCCGTTGAATGTGCCGAGTTCGTCCACGAGCGCTTTCATTTCGCCCATGTGGTGTGACGTCTGACGGCCTGCTTTGCACAGAATCTCCACAACATCATCAAACTTGGTGCGAATCGTTTCGACTGTCTCCCACAGTTGGCGTGTCTCAGCCTCGATCTGCTTTGAGCCTGTATCGGAGCATTCGCTAGTCCATCCATGTCCAATCAAACATGCTCTTCTGTCCATCTGTCATCTCGTTGGCAGCAGTCAGGGAAGCGACGGTGCCGACTTGGCTGAAAATGTATTTGTTGAGCTTGCGAGCCTGCTCGACCACTCTTCGCTCCTCCTCTCGCCGCTCCATCTCCTTCTGCTGCTTCTCCACGTCGTGTTCTGTCAACAGCTGCAGATTCCGCTTCGATCGCTGTTTGCGAGGGCTGCGCGGTCTCACGTTGGGAATTTGCTTGGCTGGCGAGAGAGGAGCGAGTGACGGCTTCTTTCCCATCTTCGTCTCTGTGGGTGGAGCAGGAGAGGGAATTTGGAGTGATTGTATTGTCGTTTGGGATTCTAGTTGATCGTTTTTGTTTCGTTGCAGTCGCGTCTTGTTCACTTCCTCGCCCTTCTCCAGCGCTTCTGTGAGCTCTCTCGCCTTTCTCGTGTCGCTCTCCGTGAAGAGCATCACATGCGACCCGATTTCGTCTCCGAAGTCGTCTAAGTAGTGAGAGAGGCGTGAAGGGACGATTGTTCAGTGGAACTTCTCGATCGAGGCGAGTTTTGCAGTTGATTCGCTCACTCCCACTCTCGATGTCTGCGACTCGGTTGTGACGAGCCAGTCTCTGAAGAGAAGGCGCTGATTGTTCGTCTCTCCCATCGCTTTGTTTCGTCGTGTGTGGAGTTGTGACTCATCCTCTCTCGTGTCCTCTGCCGTGTCCTCGTTCTTCTCTCTCGTCGTTCTTCTCCAACTCTCGCTCTTCCGCTCCTTCTCCGTTCTTCTCAGCTCCATCGCCAGCCTCCTCGCTGTCTGATCCTTCTTCCCGCGTGTCGGCGACTCCGACTGAACTTGTGTCGGTGCCACATTCATCGGATATGCAGGAATCGACGAATACAAACGCGAGTTATGGATCGCATCCTGAGACCCTGTCTGCTCCATCAGAATGCGAGGGTCGGTCTCGTAATGTGGGAACCACACAATGTGTGGCTTGAGGGTGACTTGATGGGAGTTGGAAGAAATGCGAGACGAGTCCCGCGATTTCTCGGGTGTTGTGCGAAGAGAGGCGGGCTGTCGAGATGGACGGGAGGAAAGACGGGAAGTGGAAGATAGGGGTTTTTAGAAGGCGGGTTAGGTGAAGTGGGGGATGTCTTCTTGTGTGTATCGTTGTTGCGAGAAGGGTTTGGATTGATGTGTGGTTTCTGGCTGTTCTTGGTTGGTGTTTGTGGGAGGCGTTGCGAAAGAACCAGAAAAACCTCGTTCTGTTTGCTGGTTGGCTCGAGATGTGGCGTATTCTTCGTTGAATGGCAGATTCTCGGATTGTTGTGGGGGACGATGATATGACTGGGAATTCTGCGGGACAATGGCAGCAGGTGATTGACAGAGAGAGTGAATATCGCTTCGAGAAGACGGCGATTGACGAAGAGTGGTGCAGGCTCCTTTCTCAGATTGATTCCATGGGTGTGTGGCGTGTCTGGGAGGGCGAGTGTAATTGGAGGGACACACATGCCAGGAGCGGCAGAGTGGACGAGAAATCGTACCGTTTGTCGCTTTGTCCATTCATTTCTCTTCCCTCACTTCACTGCACGGGGCAGAGTGATGTGAGACAAGCTGGAGTGATCAGAAAGAAATTGGTGTCACTGATCCGGGAGTGTGCAGCTGAAAGATGGATGTCTTGTTTTCTGTCTTTTCTCTACTTTTCGAGATGTTCTGCGGAGAATGGCGAAGAATCGATGTTCCGGCTCGATTGGTCTCATCTCTCATCCAGAAATGAAGTGGAGAAAGGATGGCTGGAGTTTCGGGCCAGTGAGAGTCCCAGATGATTTCCATGAGGTTGATGTGGGTATCCTCGACTTCTGTCAATGGAAGAGATTTTGGGTTCAGAGTGTTGATGAGTTGAGGGATCAGATCAGCTTAGAAGAAGGCAAGTCGGACTTTAGTTGAACACAAGATGGAGAAAGATAAGAGTATCTCCACAGAAGTTTTGATGATTGTCTGACTGCCAGAAGAAATGAGCACTCCAATTGATTGTACGTAGTTTGTCAACGATTCATCAGTGGTTTGTCCACGGCTGCTGAGAAGAACAGCTGCCGATTCTGGATTCTGTTGAGCCACAGACTTGAGAAATTTTGTTCGTTTTCGCTTCCAGTGAGTTATCAAGCGCAGGCTGAAACTTCACAGTGGCAACCAGAGACCTAAAGACAACGGCTTCGTCGTCAACTGACTCTTGACGGCATTGGCACGATGAAAGTCTTGAATCTGAACGCGAAAAGGCAGTCGTCTTCCGGTCTCTTGTTTCCACTGTGAAGTTGCAGTCTGCAATTGATGTCTTTTTGTTGGGCAAAGCGGTGAAATCTTGGAAATCAATGGTTCCGAAGGATTGAGAATCAGCAGATGCTTTTCTCAACAGCTCTGGGCAAACCACTGATGACTCTTTGACCAACTTCGTAAAATTCATTGTGATTTTCATTTCAACTGCTTGTCACGTCATCACTGCAGCAGCAATGAAGATGCTCGAAGGCCTGATCTGGAACTGTTTCAAAACAATCTATCTCACACTTGCCGCACATTGTTCACACTTTGTTTCGATGATACGAGCAAAACATGGTGCAATTCTTCGTATAATCTCAGGTCCGCTTGAAACCGACGTGGATGCGCGAGGGAGAATGATCTTGCTATAAGAAACTATATCCCACTGTTCATGAGGCGGGATCAGAGATAACTGCGAGAGGAGTGATTGTGGTGCTTTTGGCTTCCTCACTGATCAATTAACGTTGACGGTGGTCGGACATGTTGGTGATTGAATCGACCCCCTCCATCTTTCTAAATCTACTGAGAGGTCCGTCAACTGGATGAGAAGACAACTTCATTAGTTTTTCCAAAGAACGACGACGTTACTAATCTTGCTGGGATTGTTGCTTCGGAGTCTCCTGGTGGATGCTTTTCGTCATGTCGGCTGTATGCCCAAAGAGTTCCTAAATACGCTCATGGAATTCTTCGCTTTGCTGATTCGGACATTTGCTTCGGAATCTCCGAGGAATCTTGGTTTCCTCGATGTGGTACAGCGGTCGGAGTCGGCTGATCTGTACGACGGATGAGGACAATCGAAAAGTCCGTCTCCGACTGTATTCATTGTAATGAACAATATTGACATCATATTCAGTGACAAAGTGCAATCTTTGATAAAAATGCTCGCTCCATTGAGGTGAGAACGATTACAGGGTGGCCCAGAAGTAGTCTAACCCTATGGGTCGATCACTTCTCGTCGAACAAATTCCGTTGACACCAATCGTCTTTCTCCTCACTACAATGCTTCTTAATTTCACTTCTTTTCTTTTCACCACTGTTTCGTTGATCAACAATCCTTGTCCGCTCAAGAAAGGAGTGTTCAAAAAACGGAGTCAGTCCCGTTTCATGAGATCCATCGAGACTACAGTCGAGGAAGCACTTGTGAAATGAAAAGAAGGGAAATTTTGAAGCATAGGAAAGAAGAGAAAGACGATTGGGGTCAATTGCGCAAGATCGAAGAAAAGTGATCGACCCATAGGGTTAGACTACTTCTGGGCCACCCTGTACGATTTCTGTGGAATTTCTTGAGCCGATTGGTGGGCAAACAAACTTGTAGACAACTGGTACAAGGATGCCGTGGTAGTCACGCTCAGATAGTGATATTGATCATTGCGAGGTGGGGTACGAATCTTGTAGAGATGACTGGAAAATGTCAGCCCACTACAGTGTCTTATGCATGAAACAGCAGGCGGAGTGGTCAGCGATCCAACACACACTAATTTGGAACGAGTGTGATGGATGCATGAAAAGTGATCACTTGCTTAGGACGAGGTTGAGTGAGATTGTGAAGATGGTGGGTTGTGACCTCCATCACTTCTCCTGGAGATATCCAAACAAAAAAGAGTGACGGTGGGGGAAGAAACTGATTATGATGTGTTGGGTAAGAAGGCATCTAAATCTGAACGGTGTGGTTGTGTTCGATTGTTCGCTGGTCGTTGTTTGATTCTATTCAAACGGGGCAATGCTCATTCCCAGCAAGATGTTCAATTCGATTGAATAGTTTGCAACATCTTCTCCATGATTTCCAGTTTGATCGGTTTGCAATCGTTGCTCTGACACATCGTCGATGCCTTCCATTCGTAAAGAACGAAAGATTGTTGTCCCTAATCGATGAACATTACCGCGGGCTTTGTTCCATTCTTTTAGTGAACTATTCGAAACGTCGAGAAAAAACCAGAGCGAGAGTTCAGCTTCAACAAATGGAAGACAACTGGTGATTGTGAGAACGACTGGTATATTTAGAACGAAGTCCATTGTTGGCTGATAATAAGCACATATCTGGAGAAGTTGGGCAAACAAACACATGAACTTTTCAGACAGATTTCCATCCACGAACAAGAAGCGGTTTGTGCATAGAGTTCGCAGATATGCCTCTGATGGGACAAGAAGGTGGTGGAGAACAGTTTCATGAACACTTTGTTGGTCATGCTGATGTTCGATTGTGAGTGAGTTCAATCTACGGGGAGTAGCGAGTCGAACTTGCGAAACGATGATTGATATGAGGCGGGCGTGGATTTCATGAACATCTCCAACAGAAAGAGACAGTGGGTTCAGAGAGATGATGATTTGAGGGATTAGATTTTCTGTGATGAGCGACAGGAGGAGTTGTGGAGAACTGTTCGCGACGAGACGAAGGAGCAGTCTCAGCGTTCTTTCGATTATGAGCTGTTTGGAGGATGAAACGAGCACATTGATCGAAGTCACGAAGTTTGTCAAAGATGCATTTGAGGTCGATTGCATCAGGTCATGAATGAAGTCTTCGGAATTGATTGATCTGAGTGGCATGATCTGATCAAGAAATGAGGCAGCTTTCTCCTCCAAACCGTCAGTCAATGGATGTCCATTCTTTATCCGAGCCACTAACGTTTGATATATTTCTGATTTGTCCGAGGTTGATGTAAGTCGATTGCCATCCCAATTCATGAATACTGAATTGTCAACTGACAATGAAAGACGACAATATGACATAGCATCATTGGAATATTCACATAAAATGTTTGATGGAGAGTTCTCATCACTCATTATCAGGTGAGAGAAGAATATTAGAAGATTGTGGGTTGAGGTTGGTGGCTTCAGAAAAGGAGATTCAAATTATCAGGAAGATCCTGTGAAATGATCATACAGAGAGATACAAATATAAACGAGTGGAATCATCATGAATTGGCTTCGAAGCGTCTGCAGATGTTCGAGGACGATTGTCAACGTGCGATCGATTTGGAAATCTCATCCCATCAGTTCAATCATCACAAGTCATCCATCCATCGACTCATTGCCTTCCATGAGCAAGCAGTGCAGCAGTGCGAGAGTGGCGGCGAAGGAGGAGGAGAGTGTGGCGACCATCGAGGGAGAGTGGCAAGAGAGAATCCCAATCGTTCCGATAAAGGAAATCACGATGTGATCCCAGAGCCCACAAAGATCACACACAAACAGTGTTTGCTGCTCAGAAGAAGAAAGAAACAGATCGGAATGTTCGTTGGTTCTTGTCAGTTTCTATTCCTGTTCCAGAAGGTTCATGCCCTGCAGGCTGCTCCAATCGATCGAGGTTGCAGCAATTTCTCTTCCAGTATTTGTGTCTTGGCCGTTTTGCAGCCTTTGTTCAATCACATCTTCGATGCCCTCCATTCTCAACATTTGATAAACTGTCTGGCACATCCGTTGCTCGGCACGATCTCGTTCTGGACAAGTCCTCTCGAATCTCCTTCAGCAACGTTCAGCATCCTTCCTTCGAGTGTCCTCCAACTCTTCCGTTCTCACCTGTCGAAGAAGGATCTTCACACATCCACATCGTCTTCTACAGTTCGTGTCTTGTTCATGTAGCATCATGATTGTGTCAAAAAAGGACTGGAAACGACACGTGGGATTCTGATGTCGATTCATGGCTCGAGTGAGGGAGAGGGATGGGCAGGGCACAAACAACAGCGAGCGTTGGCTGGTGGAAGGGACTGATTCTGACACGGCGGAGAAGAAGAAAACGAACATCGTCGACGGGGTGTCGGGATGATCAAAGGGGGGATGGGTTGGATGGTCAAAGCGATGCAAGTCATGAGATCGAGGTGAATGGCGAGATAGAATCAGAAAGGGTCGGTGAAACCACGAAATGATGCCAGAACCGACAACGATCTCTCGCAAACAGTGTTTGTTGCTCAGAAGAAGAAAGAAACAGTTCGAAATGTTGGTTGGTTCTTGTCAGTTTCTATTCTTGTTCCGGAACGTTCATGCCCAGCTGGTTGTTCCATCTGAGCGATCTGACAACAATGAAGAATCCGTCTTCGTTTTTGTTGTTTAGCTGCCTTTGTTCACTCACATCTTCGATGCCCTCCATTCTCAGCTTTCGCGGCACTGTTGTCCTCATCTGTCGAGCAAATCCCCTTGTTTCGTTCCATTCCCGCAGGAAAAGGTTCATGTCATCCAGAAAATTCCAGATTAAGTAATCAATTTTGATGAAAGTGAGACAACTTGGGATCGTGAAAAACATGGGCATATGAAGAACAAAGTCCATCGTTGGTCGGTAGTATTGAGATATCCTGAGGAGTTGGGCCAGGAGTGTCAGTAAAACACTGGATAGCTCACCATCGATGATCGAATAGCGGTTCATGCACCAATGACAAATATACTGCTCCGATGGTGATATAATCTGCTTCAGGAATATCTCGTGAACAGCTTGTTGTTCATTGCCATCTTCAATTCCGAGTTTTCTGAGACCATACGGAGTTGGGAGCCAGAGAGGGCCCGAGACGATTTTCATGAGGTTGATGTGGATATCGACTGCGTCGACGAATGAAAGAGACAAGGGATTGAGAGAGTTGATGAGTTGAGCGACCAGATCAGCTTTGAAGAAGGTAAGTCGGATTTTGGTTGAACAGTTTTGGAAGAGAAATACAAGCATCTCCATTGTGGCGGTGGTAATCATCTGATTGGGTGTGGAAAGGAGCACCACAATGCACTGTACGAAGTTTGTCGAAGATTTGTCTTTTGTTTGCTCAAAGCTGTTGAGAAAAGCATCGGCTGATTTTGTTCCCTGTGGATCCACAGATTCCAGAAATTTCACTGCTTTAGCTTCAAGAGAGTCATCAAATGTAGGTTGCAACTTCAATGTGGCAACGAGAGATCGTAAGATAATAGCCATTTCCTCTTCAGATTCAAGTTTTTCTTCGTTCCAATTCAGGAAAGCAGAACAATCTGTTGAAGATGAAAAGCAGTGTGAATAGATACCAGCACAAGGAGAATCAGGGGATGTGCTAATCATCGTGAAAATTGCAGTCATTTTGTCAGATTTGGAGTTCAATCGATCGTTATGGGTCAGATATAATTGGTGTGAAATAAAGAGTTTGAAGTGAAATATCCGTCGTAAACGAACAAAAACATCAACCAACGAAGATTGAGACAATTTATGAATGAAACGGAAGCCGTGAAATGATAAAAACGAAGGCTGGCATCGGACTGTTGATAAACGACTCATGAAACAAGTCGACAGCGAAGATATGGCACAGCATCTTCTACAGTTCGTTGTCGTCATCTATCCAAACTGTTCAATGAGTTCCAATCGCAGTTCGATTTGTCTTCGATGCTCTCCATTCACATCCACCGAAAAGCCGTCTTCCAGTCGCTGATCGTATTTCTCCTGTTTGAGGATCAGCGCTGACTTCAAGCATTCCTTCCACCACATTCACAATCGAGCATTCATCCGAAAAGCACGGGAGACAACTTGGGATTGTGAGAAAGAGAGTTATCAAATAAACTGACATCATGTTCGGTCGATGAGAGCGACAGGCAACGACAGTCAGAGCTGGCATTTCTGTCGATGGTGCTCACTCCAGAAGGACTTCGGTCGCCAGTGTCTTCACGAGAAGGCGAGCAGAGGCAGTGCCGTGGATGAATTCCTGCAATCCAAGCGTGGATGGCTGACAAAGTGTGGAGGTGTGAACAGGAATTGTTGATTTGCATGAAGAAGCATTTTGGTTCTTCCGTCTTCCCAAATCGTCGAAGATCATCGTCGATGTCGGAGCATTCTGAAATCCCATTTCATGATCGGAATGAATCATGAAGAGAGGACGATTTCGTCGAGCAATCAGGAAACAATGAGGTCGCCACAAACAGCGAGGAATGGCGAGGATGGACGGGTTTGATTTGGGAGGAGTGGGAGAGTGTGGGGACGAGAGAGGGAGACTGGGGGAGAAAGTGAATCGTTTTGGCAAATGATGAGGTGATGCCAGAGCCGACAGAGATCACACACAAACAGTGTTTATTGCCCAAAGGAAGGCAGACACGGCTCGAAAGTGTGGTCGGTTCTTGTCCGAGTCTATCAACGTTTCTGAATGTTCATGCCCTGCAGGTTGTTGTATTTGATCGATCTGTCAACAATCCATCTTCCGTAGTTTCCGTTTTGGTCGTTTTGCAGCTTTGGTTCAATCACATCTTCGATGCCCTCCATTCTCAACATTCGAGTCACGGTCTTCCCCATCTGCCGCTCTCCTCCCTTTGCTTTGTTCCAGTTCCGCTGAGCATCGATCATGTCATCCAGAAAATCCCAGATTAAGTAATCAATTTGGGAGGATGTGAGACAACTTGGAAGCGTGAGAATGAGAGGCGTATTCAGAACAAATTCCATTGTCGGTTGATAGTATTGAGATATTTTGAGGAGTCGGGCAAGGAGGGTCAGTAAATATCTGGATGGTTTTCCATCGAAGAATGAAAAACGGTTTGTACACAAATGCCAAATATACTCCTCCGAAGGCGTCAGAACTTGCTTCAGAACAATCTCGTGAACAGCTTGTCGTTCATCTCGATCTTCAATTTTGAGTCGTGCGAGACAATACGGAGTTGAGAGCCAGAAAGATCAGTTGATGATTTTCATGAGGTTGATGTGGATATCTGCGCCTTCTGTCAAAGATATACACTGTGGTTTCAGGGTGATGGTTAATTGAGGGATCAGATCAGCTTTGACGAAGGCAAGTTTGATTTTCGCTGAACACCATTCGATCAGAGTGTCCAGCATCCCAATTGTAGCTGTTGTAATCGTCTGCTTGGCATAACAAAGGAGCACTGCAATTGACTGTACGAAGTTCGTCAATGAATCATCAGGAGTTCGCCCAAAGCTGCTGAGAAAAGCATCGGCCGATTCTTCCTCATCACATTCCACAGATTCCAGAAATTTCACAGCCTTAGCTTCCAGAGAGTCATCAAGTGCTGGTTGAAACTTCACAGTGGCAACCAGAGATCGATAGACGACGATTTGTTCGTCAACAGTTTCTTGTTCTTCTTCTTCGCTCCAATTCAGGAAGGGAGAGCAATCCATGGAAAATGGGGAATGAGTGGAGGACAAATCAGAGCGTCCTTGACTTGAGAAAATATCTGTTTTACCGTCAATTGCAGTCATTCTGACTGTTTCAGCAGAAAAAAACACTCGTTATGGGTCAGAACAGAAAAATGGAAACAATGAGATTTAGATGAAGTTATTGCCCAAAAGGAACATAAAACAACAACTAACGAATATTCAGATGACTTATGAATGAGGAGGAAGTGAATGAAGGAGAGGAAATGAAAAATGACAGGTTGTCGGAGAACGATGCGTTGACAAATGGCGTAACATGAATGGAAAAGAAGAGATGCATGCGCCCAGTGTTGATTTGGAAGCAGAGGGAGATTGAGGAAGGAGAGAGTGGCGAGAGAGGTGGAAGTGTCTTGTGATCGATCCCATTCGTCTCCATCTCCACACTCATCCCTTCCTCCACTCAATCCACTCCCACAACACAAACCGTCCCTGAAGCATCTTCATCATCTTCTTCTTCCTCACACCCAAACTGTTCGAGACCATCGTCCATCACAACAGTGTCTCCAGGGCAGAGACAGAGGGGAGTGGGAGGGTGTGGGTGGAGAGGGAGAGGCAGAGGGGAGTGGGAGGGTGTGGGTGGTGAGGGAGAGGCAGAGGGGAGTGGGAGGGTGTGTGTGGTGAGGGAGAGGCAGATGGGAGTGGGTGGGTGTGGGTGGTGAGGGAG
This sequence comes from Blattamonas nauphoetae, assembly GCA_033064195.1. NCBI lineage: Eukaryota > Preaxostyla > Oxymonadida > Blattamonas > Blattamonas nauphoetae. Next base: position 193,749 of record JARBJD010000024.1, on the reverse strand, counting down.
AGGCAGAGGGGAGTGGGAGGGTGTGGGTGGTGAGGGAGAGGCAGAGGGGAGTGGGAGGGTGTGGGTGGTGAGGGAGAGGCAGAGGGGAGTGGGAGGGTGTGGGATGTGAGGGAGAGGCAGAGGAGAGTGGGAGGGCGTGGGTGGTGAGGGAGAGGTTGAGGGGAGTGGGAGGGTGTGGGTGGTGAGGGAGAGGCAGAGGGGAGTGGGAGGGTGTGGGTGGTGAGGGAGAGGCAGAGGGGAGTGGGAGGGTGTGGGTGGTGAGGGAGAGGCAGAGAAGAGTGGGAGGGTGTGGGTGGTGAGGGAGAGGTTGAGGGGAGTGGGAGGGTGTGGGTGGTGAGGGAGAGGCAGAGTGGGAGGGTGTGGGATGTGAGGGAGAGGCAGAGGAGAGTGGGAGGGCGTGGGTGGTGAGGGAGAGGTTGAGGGGAGTGGGAGGGTGTGGGTGGTGAGGGAGAGGCACAGGGGAGTGGGAGGGTGTGGGTGGTGAGGGAGAGGCAGAGGGGAGTGGGAGGGTGTGGGTGGTGAGGGAGAGGCAGAGGGGAGTGGGAGGGTGTGGGTGGTGAGGGAGAGGCAGAGGGGAGTGGGAGGGTGTGGGTGGTGAGGGAGAGGCAGAGGGGAGTGGGAGGGTGTGGGTGGTGACGGAGCAGGGATCGAGAACGGCTATCAACTGGGCGACGACATCGTCCGATTCTTCCGAATCGTTTTTCGAAGTGTCGGTTGAGCGAGGGAGATACAGAATGTGGAGGGAGAGAGGGGAGAGGGTGGGAGGAAAGCATCAGATTGAGAAAGGGTCTGAAATCGATCAGCATGAACAGGAGTGACTCGCTGTCATCCACAATCGACAAGTGGTGGCGAAGGAGAAGGAGAGTGTGGCAACAATCGAGGAAGACTGGCGAGAAAGAATCTCAATTTTCTTTGCAGATGAAATCATGAGGTGATGCCAGAGCTGACAAAGATCACACACAAACAGTGTTTGTTGTCCAAGGGGAGTCCGAAATAGTTCGAGAGATTCGCTTGTTCTTTTCTGTTTCTATTCCTGATCTAGAACGTTCATGCCCTGCATGTTGTTCCATCTGATCGAGTAGACAATAATACATCTTCCGTCGGGTCTGTTTTTGTCGTTTAGCAGCTTTGCCTCAATCACATCTTCGATGCCCTCCATTCTCAACATTCGATCCACTGTATTCCCCATCTGTCGCACGTCACCCCGTGTTTCGTTCCATTCCCGCTGGGCATCGACCATCAAATACAGAAAAGCCCAGATTGAGCGATCAGCTTCGAAGAAGGCGAGCCAACTTGGGATCGTGAGAATGACAGGCAGATTAACGAAGAAATCCATTGTGGGTTGATAATAGGGAGATATTTCGAGGAGTCGGGCGATGAGTTCCAGAAATTGCATGGATTGCATTCTATCGATGATCGAATAGCGGTTCACGCACAAATGGCGAATATACTTCTCCGAAGGTGCGAGAACTTGCTTCAGGACTATCTCGTAAACAGCTTGTTGTTCATCGTTATCTTCAATTTCCAGATATGTGAGGCCATCCGGAGTTGTTTGCCAGAGAGAGTACCGGAAGAGTGTCATGAGATGGACGTGGATATCTTCGCCTTCTGTCAATGGAAGAGACAGTGGATTGAGAGTAATGATGAGTTGAGGGATCAAATCGGCTTTGACGAGGGCAAGTTTGATTTTCGCAGAACAGGACAAGATCAGAGTTCCCAGCATCTTCATTGCTGCTGCGGTGACGACCTGACTGGGCGAGGAAATCAGAACCACAATGGATTGTACAAAGTTGGTCAAATAATCATTCGAGGACGAAGCGTAGCTGTGGAGAATAGCATTGGCTGATTCTTCATCATCAGGAACCACAGATTTCAGAAGTATCACGGCTTTCGCTTCCAGAGAGGCATCAAGGGCAGGTTTGAACTTCACTGTGGCAACGAGGGACATTAATATAACTGCTTGTTCGTCAACAGTTTCAAGAAGACTTTCATCCCAATTCAGGAAGGGAGAGCAATCCATGGAAAATGGGGAATGAGTGGAGGACAAATCAGAGCGTCCTTGACTTGAGAAAATATCTGTTTTACCGTCAATTGCAGTCATTCTGACTGTTTCAGCAGAAAAAAACACTCGTTATGGGTCAGAACAGAAAAATGGAAACAATGAGATTTAGATGAAGTTATTGCCCAAAAGGAACATAAAACAGCAACTAACGAATATTCAGATGACTTATGAATGAGGAGGAAGTGAATGAAGGAGAGGAAATGAAAAATGACATGCTGTTGGAGAACGATGCGTTGATAAATGGCGTAATAGTCCTCTGAGAAAGCCGCAAGTGTTGATAAAGCCGCACGATGACTGTCAAAAGCCGCTCTCACCATTCCTATCCATCATCCTCTTCTTTTCACATTTCATATCACTCATTATCGTTCACCCATCACTTTTCAAAACGAGAGAATAGTATTTCGAAATCGTAGAATGAAATGAAACGCAATGGATGGTTATTCTTTCTTCCGGCGGTTCGCAGTGATCGTCTTCATCATTTCCCATTCCATGCCGTATTCAAACTCGTCCCCTTGGTCGACAAAGCCATAGCACACTTGCTTCGACGGCTTCTCCCATTTCAGTCTCCCTTCGTCGTCCTCTTCAGAATCATCATCCAAAACAAGTCTTCGTTTGATTCCTCCGCAGCAAACAATGTGTGAATCATCCAACTGAAGATCTGCAATCGCCTCATTTGTCAGGGTTGATGAACTCGTCAATTCTCCAGCGATCGTTGGCTGCGACATCGGTGGAAATGTCACAACTGCAATATTTGCTTCAGCTGGACCGTGATCAGAGACAGGATTGTGTGGTAGTGGATCTGATGTTGGAAGAAGACTGTCTGTATGTGAAGAGGTCTGGGGGATCTGTGGAATTGATGAAATTGGAGAGACCACCAGTTCTGAAGCTTGATCTGGGAGGATGGTGTTCAAATCTGTTATTTCCTGGATATCGACAGCTTGTGGGTGGATGAAGGCATTTCGCATTTGTTCACGGTTATCATCGGCACCCTCATCTCTGCTTGTCGATCTTCCGCCCTTCCTTTCAATATCAGCTGTCCAAGATTCAAATACGGCCGCACTCCCGAGCAGTCGACTTGTCATGTCAAAGCACCGCGATGTGCTTGCATTTCCTGATCCTTCGGGCCAATCGACAGAAACTTGTTCCATATCAACTGGATAGACACCTGTTGTCATAAATGACTGACGAATTGCGTCAATAGTTAGGCTTTTCTGGATTTTTGATTCCAGTTTGTCAAGCCATTTCGGGAGATTGGTTGCCATTTGAGTTTTTGACGGGAGAGCATCCATTGTTGTTAGTTGCATTTTGAAATTGGCATTCACATATAGATCGTTTGGTTGGCACCAAGCCGACACATTGGCAGGGAGACAGATGGCATCAATTCCAGAATCAGCTAGTTCTTTCCACATAGTTGGATTTCGACGACTGGAGTGGCCGTCAAATATCAAAAGACTCCTTGCATCTTGAGGTATTTTCTTTTTGTTTTCTCTCAAGAATATCATTTCGGACAGTGTTGAGGAGGATCGATTCCAGGGTTGCTTTGGTGATCCATCCTTTTGGGGTGAAGTGAATCACTATCCCTTCGTCGTCGCGTCCCTCAATTTCTGGGATATTGAACTTGGCCGGTAGAATTAGATGTGAACGGAGATGTCTGCCGTCCGCAGAACAAAAGAACAAGAGTGTACAACTAAATATTTGATTGATTGGCCGAACGTATGTCTCCTTTCTTGTTGATGATCCAACACGATATGCAAGAATAGTCTGGGAGGCCAGGAGACTAGTTTCATCGAAGTTGATTCGAAGAGATGGAGGATAAAGCTGGTGATCATCTAGACGTTTTAGGAGTTCATAGAATGGTCGAATGTGAGATTTGGTTCGAGCTTGGATCCTAGCTTGCGCCATGACCACTGGCTTGCTGGAATTTAGACGGGGTTCCTTTTGACAAACTTTGACACCCAGGTTTTCGAAGGGGGATCAACATGTCGGACCGCTAAACTCTCCCTCTCATCTGAGATAGATTTTGCCTTGAGAATGAGGATAATGAAGAAAGATACAAGAGAGGCGATATCAAGAAAAGTCGGAAAGAGCCCGATGTCATTCATTTCAAGGATCTCGTTCACAAGTCGCTCTTTTTCGCTGTCGTACAAGTATGGAGGTCGACCTGTTTCTCCGATTGGTCTACCGTTGATTGTAGCAAGCCGGGCTCGTCTGATAGCCCATCTAGAAGCTTCCTGATTGAGAGATGGTGTGACTGATGAAACAGCCACAATTTCGTTTTCTCTGTCAAGAAATTCAGTTGGAGCCGTGGTGCTGGGTCGTCGATACCCGTTCTGCTCGAGAATCGAATGAATTTCTTGAGGCAACATGTTGAGTCTTTTTGGTTTGAACTCGACCCATTCGTGAGATTTCCATTGTCTTCAAACACTCTTTTTTCATCAAAAACTCCATCCAACAAAGTCAAATGTGAATGGAAGACAGATGGTTTAATCTCCTGATCAGTCATTGGTTTGGCGGGTTTATCACACAATGTGCGGCTTTATCACAGGTTGCGGCTTTCTCAGTGGACTATAACATGAATGCGGCAGAAGAGATGCATGTGCCCAGTGCCGATTTGGAAGCAGAAGGAGATTGAGGAAGGAGAGTGTGGCAACAAGAGTGGGAGAAGGAGTGTGGTGAGAGAGAGGAAGAAGGATCTTATATTCATTCCAATTCTTCGCCATCTCCATACTCATCCCTTCCTCCACTCAATCCACTCCCACAACACAAACCGTCCCTGAATCATCTTCATCATCTTCTTCGTCCTCACACCCAAACTGTTCGAGACCATCGTCCATCACAACAGTGTCTCCATCCCACAACACCAAACCAACAACACTGGCTGATGTCTCGGCTGAGTCGAAGTACCACACACATCACTCCCCCCAAACAGCACGTCCACGGACTGCTTCTGCAAGACATCGTTTCTTATCACTGGTAGAATCATCTCTTTCCGTTCCAGTGTCTGGCATCGCTATGAGGGTTACGGGGACTGACTATATCGCATCAAGCAAAACGACTAAAACGCATCAAGTCCCACTTTTTTGTTTTCCTTCAAATCATGTCAACTCCTTTTCATAAACCTATTCAGCAGTGGATCGAATGTCGCCGAGTGGTCGCGATCGGATCAAGTTTTGACCAACACAACGAGATACTCACCGCCGTTGACGGAAGAGTGGCGTGGAAAAGCAACAGCGAAGAGTCAGTGTGTCCTGCACCGAGCGACTTCGAAACACAGTCAATCCGAAACAGACGAGCAGACATGACGGCAATGATCGACTGTGGATGGGCTGAGTAGAGAGGGAGCACGAACTCGAGATGTTTCATCAGCACTGTCTGCGGAGGCACAACCTTGCTCAGTCAAAACGACTATCTGCTTCCGATGGTTCCCCTTCCGTCAAATCGAACTCGCCTCAACTCGACAGGGTCTGTATGTGTTCATTTGTGAGTGCTGACTGGGAGGATGGACAGAACCAGACCAGCCTGTGGCCAACTGACACGTATTCACACAACTCCACATAGTCCTCCTCTCCAAACACAAAATCCCCCATCAAAACTAGACTTCGCTCAAGCACAGCACTGCAGCTCACAAGCGAACCGAGCTGGATCGCAAGAGACGTGGATCCAGACAGCGACAATGACACTCCGCCTCCCACACAGTTCGGGTGCGATGACGATTAGATTGTGAACGACAACGACAAGGCCACCGACGACGAGTCGGAGAGTGTGAAGAACGCGACTGAGCCTGTTGTCGATTGCGTGTCTGTCGATGCTGCATCCCATTTCACGATCTGTCCCAGCCACAACCCGTCAGTTTTTCACCCAACTTGAACGATCGTGTGACTCGCAGGCGAGGCGTGGAGTATCAGATGACGAGGAGTCGAAGACGTTGTGAAGATCACGCCAAACCTCAGACTATGATGCATCTGATGTAATGAGCACGCCTTCCTCAGAATGGGTTGACGAAATTGTACTTGAAATCGTCTCTGCGATCCGCTGACGAAGGATTTCTGCATTCGATACAGAAAATTTCATCGAATTCGCGATCAGTGGTTTTGAAGATTAAAAGGGCTGATCAAGATTTGATGCGTTTTAGTCGTTTTGCTTGATGCGAGATAGTCATTCCCAGGGTTACGAGAGGAGACACAGTTCGAGAAAGGGAGAAGTTGGGAACAGAATCAGATAAGACGAAGAAATGCAGATGCAGATGTGATGTCGCTTCGAAAGAGCGGTGTCCAGCACGCACCACACCGAGTGTGGTGAGGGGAGAGGCAGAGGGGATTTCGGAGCAGTGACCGAGAACGGTCATGAATTGGCACGAGCTGGTGTGTCTCGGGATGACGAAAGTGAATGACTTGGAAGTGACTGCGAATGTTCGAGGGCGATGAGGAGAACACACTCAAATAGAGTTCGGGCAAGAAGGGTGTGACATCGTCGCATGAATGTCGATGGAGTTGGATTCGGTCATTCCCACACCAATCCGTCTTGTCAATCGCAACAGAGGCTATCCACACACAAATCAAAATCCACAATCCAACGAGGAAAAAGAAGAACAGGGTGTGTGTCCAGTGTGGCGGAGAGTGTTCGTGTCAGTCACACATCAGCTCGAAAAGTCTTCGTGATTGGTCAATCGCTCTTCAAATCAAGAGAGCGAGGGAGCGGTATTGAAAAGGAGAGGAACGAGGAAGGGGTGCGGCAGATGGTTGAGTGTGGAGTATGAACTGTGTTGTGCGGTTCAATTCTTCGCTGGTTCTCTGATTCTAATAACGTACCGAAATGACCATTCCTTGCTTGATATTCCACTCCATCCAATAGAAAAAGACTGTCTCCCTGAGTTCCCCTTCAGTGAGGCTTTGGCGTCTTTGTTCAGACACATCATCGACACCCTCCATCCTCAAAATCTATCCACTGATTGCCACGTCTGCCGCATTTCTTCCCGTTTTGTGTTTCAGTCCTGCTGACCATTGTCGTCATCAGGCACGACTGTTGAACGTTCATCCCAAGCAAGCTGATCGGTTCAATCGAGTCTTCAACATCTGTTCTTCCCCAATCTCTTCTGGGACCGTTCTCACCTGTCGAAGAAGGATCTTCACCGATTCGTAGTGATCCATCGTTCATATCTTGTTCGGGCAACATCGTGATTGAATCGGATAAACCACCAGGAATCGACACGTTGGATTCTGAAGTCGAGACATGGCTCGAGAAAGGGAGAGGGAGGGGCGGCCAGAAATGAAGGTGAGAGTTGGTTGGTCGAAGGGACTGATTCGGCAGTTTTGCACAACTGGAGAATACACTACACAGAGGAACGAGAGCTCAGTGCAGAACAATCCCACGAATAGAGTGTGGCTCATGAAATCATTCGATGTCGAGGTGTCTGTGTGAACGTGTTGTTGGGAGCAGGAGAGAGTTCAGGACGATGTTCACGAGAGGGACGGGGATGTTTGGAGTGTCTGGCGACGAGAGAGGGACACAAGATTAAGAAAGTCGAGGCGAGGATGGCGTATGCATCGATTAAACAACCATCATCATGCACCACACCGAGTGTGGTGAGGAGAGTGGGAGGGTTTGGATGGTGAGGGAGAGGCAGAGGGGAGTGGGAGGGTGAGGGTGGTGAGGGAGAGGCAGAGAAGAGTGGGAGGGTGTGGGTGGTGAGGGAGAGGCAGAGGGGAGTGGGAGGGTGTGGGTGGTGAGGGAGAGGCAGAGGGGAGGGTGTGGGTGGTGAGGGAGAGGCAAAGGGGAGTGGGAGGGTGTGTGTGGTGAGGGAGAGGCAGAGGAGAGTGGGAAGGTGTGGGTGGTGAGGGAGAGGCAGAGAAGAGTGGGAGGGTGTGGGTGGTGAGGGAGAGGAAGAGGGGAGTGGGAGGGTGTGGGTGGTGAGGGAGAGGCAGAGGGGAGTGGGAGGGTGTGGGTGGTGAGGGAGAGGCAGAGGGGTGGGAGGGTGTGGGTGGTGAGGGAGAGGCAGAGGGGAGTGGGAGGGTGTGGGTGGTGAGGGAGAGGCAGAGGAGAGTGGGAAGGTGTGGGTGGTGAGGGAGAGGCAGAGGGGAGTGGGAGGGTGTGGGTGGTGAGGGAGAGGCAGAGGGGAGGGTGTGGGTGGTGAGGGAGCTGGGATCGAGAACGGCCATCAAGTCGGTGATTAAATCGTCTGATGCGTCCGAATCGTCTTCCGAAGTGTTGCTCGAGAGAGGGAAATCCAGAATGTGGAGGGAGAGAGGGGAGAGGGTGGGAAGAGAGCATCAGAGTGATAAAGAGTCTGAAATCGACCAGCATGAACAGGAGTGACTCGGTGTCATTCACAATCGACGAGTGGCGGCGAAGGAGAAGGAGAGTGTGGCGACCATCGAGTGAGACTGGCGAGAGATCATCCCAACCACTTCGCCAAACGAAATCACGATGTGATGTCAGCGCCGACAATTAACACACAAAAAGTGTTTGATGTCCAAAAGTAGCCAGAAACAGTTCGAAATGGTCGGTGGTTCTTGTCTGTTTCTACCGAGGTGTTGGAAGGTTCATGCCCAGCTGGTTGTTCCATCTGATCGTGTTGTCAATAATACATCTTCCATCGGGTCTGTTTCTGTCGTTTAGCAGCTTTGCCTCGAGCACATCTTCGACACCCTCCATTCTCAACATTCGATGCATTGTCTTCCCCAGCTGTCGCACATTTCCCCTTTTTTCGTTCCATTTCCGCTGGGCATAAACTGTGTCAAACAAATAAAGCCAGATCGAGCTCTCAGTTTCGAAGGATGTGAGGCAACTTGGGATCGTGAGAACGACAGGCATATGAAGAACAAAATCCAGTATTAGTTGATAACATGGACATATTTGGAGGAGTTGGGCGAGTAGTAATAGAAAACTCTCTGATTGCTCACCATCGATGATCGAAAAGCGGTTCACGCACAAATGACGAATATACTTCTCGCAAGGTGAAAGAATTTGTTTCAAGATCGTCTCGTGAACAGCTTGTTGTTCGTTCCCATCTTCAATTCCGAGTTGTGCGAGAACATCTGGAGTTGCGAGCCAGAGAGTGTTCCGGATGATTTTCAGGAGATGGACGTGGATATTTTTGCCATCTGTCAATGGGAAAGACTGTGGGGTCAGAGTGGTGATGATTTGAGGGATCAGAGCAGCTTTGACGAGGGCAAGTTTGATTTTCGCTGAACTGTGTATCATCAGAAAGTTTAGCATTTTCATTGCTGATGCGGGAATGACATGTCTGACAGAAGAAAGGAGCACCCCAATGGACTGTATGAAGTCTGGGGCAGATTCAACAAAATAAGATTCAAGGTTGTTGAGATAATGAGTGGCTGCTTTCGAATTCTTCGGATCTACAGAGTCGAGAAATTTGACGGCTTCAGCCTCCAGGGAGGCATCAAGTGCAGATTGGGACTTCACAGTAGCAACGAGAGATCGAAAGACAACAGCCTTTTCTTTGTCAGATTGGTGTTGATCTTCTGACCAATTCAGAAACGCTGAGCAATCCATTGAAAATGGTAACTGAGCGGTGGAGCAATCAGAGTGTGGTATATCTGGGGAGGTCTCTGTTGCATTGATTATCGTGTTCATTTGAAGGCAACCTGCATTTTGACACTCGTTATGGGTCATAGCAATGACAGAAATGGACGTTGAATAAAGATGAATCAAGAGGTAGTTTGGGTGGAGAATACGAAAACTACGATAATACGTCTGTCATACAACGACACAAAGGCGTGACAGAGCGGTTCTGACATCGCTTTTTTGTAAGTCATGTTGTCGCTCAGTGGATGGACACAACAAGAAGATTCCTATGAGACTGACGAGAAAGTGCCACTTCTTTGACATCTACGACGATGTGTCCATCAACTGATATAAACTCGTTCCAAACACAACACCGTCACTGATCAACGACGAGGTGACTGGAGGAAGAGAGGCGACTCAAATGTCCGAATGATCATGTTTTGGCAGTTTTCTGGCGAAGAAGTTGGGAGAGGCCAGTTTCCCCTCCACACTCAGCCAATCAGAAGCCTTACTCCATTCTCCAAACACATTTCTCCCGTATTCGCCCTTCGTCCGAACATCAATCATTTTGTCGAGCATATCCACAATCCACCACTCTTCCAAAACGACAAGAGGCAGCTTGTGACGGTGAGAGAGACCGGCAACCAATGAACGGACACCATCGTCGTTTGAGGAGTGCGGCAGACAACGACGATCAGAGGAAGCATTTCTGCGAACCAGAATGTGGTCCATGAATATTCCATGAATCGTCTGTCGTTCTATAGACCGTTCATTTTCAACATTTTCAACTCCATCCGTAATTGTCAGTCTCGTCACTCAAGTGTTCACATCAACCTCACAGACATCGACATCTCTCGATTCTGTAAAACAGAGAAACAGTAATTTCAGAGCGATTGTTCATGTCAGCCACCAGATCGCCTGTCACAAAGAAGCGCAACGATGATGTGTGGAGAAGTCGTCGACATCACACTTTTCAGCATCTCCATCGTTCCTTCACAATCAGCGGTTCTATCAAGAAACGAGCACAGCCATCGAAGCCACCAGGTTTGTCAGAGAGGCAATTGGTGACGGCGCAAGGCTGCAGAGAAGAGGGGACGATCCAACCATCTTTATCGATGAAGAGAGCACAGTACATTAGAGTTCTGTGTACTGGCGCAAGACGCAACACCAATCTTGATGAGGAGCGAGTCCAATTCTGAGAATGTCTGGCAACGCGAACAAAGGTAAGTGTGGGTGTGTGGCTGTGTCCCTCACACAATTTCGTTCAGGGCTGTTGTGCAGAGTGTGCAGATGCTGAGACAGAAGCAGCAGCGACAGGAACAGTGAATGATGAGGAGTGGCTGATCAGGCGGAGAATGGCTCGTGGTCTATCATTGTCTAAGATGAAGACAGCGAGCGTTGTTTGGTCGAAGGGACAGTTTTGGCAGTTTTGCACAACTGGAGAACACATTCCACTGAGGAACGAGAACTTGGTGCAGAACAATCCAACGAGTTGTGTGTGGCGCATGAGATCATTCGATGTCGAGGTGTCTGAGTGCACGTGCTGTTGGGAGCAGGAGAGAGTTCAGGACGATGATCACGAGAGGGACGGGGATGTTTGGAGTGTCTGGCGACGAGGGAGTGACAGTTGATGAAGACAGTCGAGTGCAGGGAAGGAGAGGCAGAGGGGAGCAGTAGAGTGTTCATGTTTGATTCCTTTCAAGTTCAGCACGCTCATTCCATTCTTGAAGTTGAAGTTGATCGAACAATCTACGATGTTCTCTCCAACCAACCCATCCTCGCTTGTTGTGTTGGATACTTCGAAAAACGCTTCACTTCTCCATTCTCCAAGAAAGCGGCGAACGGGTGGTTGATGGGGAAGACCAGTTCTCAACAAATCTGAAGTGGCTGGCTGAGAAATGCTGTCGCTGGTGTCGAGCGACGAGTTGGCATGAAAGGGAGGGTCAGGAAGATGGAGTGAGTTGGGTTTGATTCTTCGTTTTCGGATTCCTTCAAAACGCTTGTTCTGCGATGTTTCCTCCCAGCAAGACGCTCAGTCCTTTCGAGCGGTGACAACAACTGTCCCCATATTCCGATTTCTCGTTTTCACGTCGTTGCTCGAGCGTGTCATCGATGCTGTCCAATCGGAGAGAGTCAAGACATCTCTTGCATCTCCGCAGTAGTTCTCCCTAAACTTCGAAGTTAGTTGCTGGGCATCAAACATTGTGGTCAGGCAAAATGAGACAGTTTGTCCAAAGAGAAAAAAATGGAACTGTCCTTGGGAGTGAGAGACAGATGGGCAGTTGGGGAACGACAGCCATCGTTGATTGATGAGAAGGTGATATTGCGAGGAGCTGGGAGTGAGAGACAGATGGGCAGTTGGGGAACGACAGCCATCGTTGATTGATGAGAAGGTGATATTGCGAGGAGTTGGGAGTGAGAGACAGATGGGCAGTTGGGGAACGACAGCCATCGTTGATTGATGAGAAGGTGAGATTGCGAGGAGTTGGGAGTGAGAGACAGATGGGCAGTTGGGGAACGACAGCCATCGTTGATTGATGAGAAGGTGATATTGCGAGGAGTTGGGAGTGAGAGACAGATGGGCAGTTGGGGAACGACAGCCATCGTTGATTGATGAGAAGGTGAGATTGCGAGGAGTTGGGAGTGAGAGACAGATGGGCAGTTGGGGAACGACAGCCATCGTTGATTGATGAGAAGGTGAGATTGCGAGGAGTTGGGAGTGAGAGACAGATGGGCAGTTGGGGAACGACAGCCATCGTTGATTGATGAGAAGGTGAGATTGCGAGGAGTTGGGAGTGAGAGACAGATGGGCAGTTGGGGAACGACAGCCATTGTTGATTGATGAGAAGGTGAGATTGCGAGGAGTTGGGAGTGAGAGACAGATGGGCAGTTGGGGAACGACAGCCATCGTTGATTGATGAGAAGGTGAGATTGCGAGGAGTTGGGAGTGAGAGACAGATGGGCATTTGGGGAACGACAGCCATTGTTGATTGATGAGAAGGTGAGATTGCGAGGAGTTGGGAGTGAGAGACAGATGGGCAGTTGGGGAACGACAGCCATCGTTGATTGATGAGAAGGTGAGATTGCGAGGAGTTGGGAGTGAGAGACAGATGGGCAGTTGGGGAACGACAGCCATCGTTGATTGATGAGAAGGTGAGATTGCGAGGAGTTGGGAGTGAGAGACAGATGGGCAGTTGGGGAACGACAGCCATCGTTGATTGATGAGAAGGTGAGATTGCGAGGAGTTGGGAGTGAGAGACAGATGGGCAGTTGGGGAACGACAGCCATCGTTGATTGATGAGAAGGTGAGATTGCGAGGAGTTGGGAGTGAGAGACAGATGGGCAGTTGGGGAACGACAGCCATCGTTGATTGATGAGAAGGTGAGATTGCGAGGAGTTGGGAGTGAGAGACAGATGGGCAGTTGGGGAACGACAGCCATCGTTGATTGATGAGAAGGTGATATTGCGAGGAGTTGGGAGTGAGAGACAGATGGGCAGTTGGGGAACGACAGCCATCGTTGATTGATGAGAAGGTGATATTGCGAGGAGTTGGGAGTGAGACAGATGGGCAGTTGGGGAACGACAGCCATCGTTGATTGATGAGAAGGTGATATTGCGAGGAGTTGGGAGTGAGAGACAGATGGGCAGTTGGGGAACGACAGCCATCGTTGATTGATGAGAAGGTGATATTGCGAGGAGTTGGGAGTGAGAGACAGATGGGCAGTTGGGGAACGACAGCCATCGTTGATTGATGAGAAGGTGAGATTGCGAGGAGTTGGGAGTGAGAGACAGATGGGCAGTTGGGGAACGACAGCCATCGTTGATTGATGAGAAGGTGATATTGCGAGGAGTTGGGAGTGAGAGACAGATGGGCAGTTGGGGAACGACAGCCATCGTTGATTGATGAGAAGGTGAGATTGCGAGGAGTTGGGAGTGAGAGACAGATGGGCAGTTGGTGAACGACAGCCATTGTTGATTGATGAGAAGGTGAGATTGCGAGGAGTTGGGAGTGAGAGACAGATGGGCAGTTGGGGAACGACAGCCATCGTTGATTGATGAGAAGGTGATATTGCGAGGAGTTGGGAGTGAGAGACAGATGGGCAGTTGGGGAACGACAGCCATCGTTGATTGATGAGAAGGTGAGATTGCGAGGAGTTGGGAGTGAGAGACAGATGGGCAGTTGGGGAACGACAGCCATCGTTGATTGATGAGAAGGTGAGATTGCGAGGAGTTGGGAGTGAGAGACAGATGGGCAGTTGGGGAACGACAGCCATCGTTGATTGATGAGAAGGTGATATTGCGAGGAGTTGGGAGTGAGAGACAGATGGGCAGTTGGGGAACGACAGCCATCGTTGATTGATGAGAAGGTGAGATTGCGAGGAGTTGGGAGTGAGAGACAGATGGGCAGTTGGGGAACGACAGCCATCGTTGATTGATGAGAAGGTGAGATTGCGAGGAGTTGGGAGTGAGAGACAGATGGGCAGTTGGGGAACGACAGCCATCGTTGATTGAGGACAACGTGACATTTGGAGGAGTTGGGAGTGAAAGGCAAGAGCGTCCTGCGTTCTTTCGGTTCTTTCTGATTCTTCCTTCGAGGTGGAGGGCGAGGACGCATTTGTTGAGATGGAATGAAGAAGTATTTTGGTTTTTCAGTCGTTCCGAAGAGTCGAGGAGGATCGTCGATGTGGGATCGATTCTGAAATCTCAAGTCATCATTGTGATCAATCGTCATGAGAGAGCTGTTTGAGAGAATAATCACGGAAACACAAACTCCCACCAATCGTCACCATCCATCGATCAATCAACGAATCGCCTACCACAAAGGAGCAGGGCGAGAGTGGTGGTGAAGGAGATGGAGTGTGTGGTGACCATCGAGGGAGACTGGCGAGAGATAATCCTCATCATTCCGGCAAACAAAATCATGAGGTGATGCCAGAGCCCACAAAGATCACACACAGATAGTGTTTGTGGTCCAAAAAAAGCCAGAAACAGATAGAAAGGTTCGCTGGTTCTTGTCTGTTGTGATTATCATTGGTGGAGGTTCATGCCCTGCAGATTGGTCCAACCAATCGATCCAGCAACAAGACATCTTCCTTCGGTTGTGTTTCTGTCGTTTCGCAGCTTTTCCTCAATCGCATCATCGATGCCCTCCATTCTCAACATTCGATCCACTATTGTCCCCATCTGTCGATATTCTCCGCCTGGTTCGTTCCATTCCCGCTGAGAAGACATCATGTAACACAGAAACCAATAGATTGACTCGTCATGTTCGAAGAAAGCAGTCATGGACAAAAGTGATCGGCAGGAAAAATGACAAACTCTGGTCTGACGATTTGGGAAAGGAGTTCGATGCTGAAACGACACATGTGTGGAGGTGACATAACATCGACACGCATCGAGGTTAGTAGACTGGTCTACAGTTCGTGGGTGAGAAATACGAACCATTCCACTGTAGACGTTTTTTTACGAATGTTTTCTTTTTCTTGCGGAGGAGGCTGAGGATCTCGCTAATTTCGGTATCAATGATCTCATCTCATCACCACCTCTCACTGTGTGAAAAATTGTCGATTGTGGTTGAGCACATATTTTTGTCACTTTTTTTCAGACCCTTCATTCTTCCGTATCTCCATCATGAAACAACTGCTCGCTCTGATTTTCTCGCCACAATGGTTTTTTTTGATGATGAAGTGTCTGACAACATAAAAACCAAATTTCACCGCTCAGTGTTTCTGGACAGGAAAACCGAGAACTTTTGTCCATGACTGAAGTGAGACAACTTGGAATCGTGAGAATAACAGGCAGAACCACAACAAATTCCATTGTCGGTTGATAAGAAGTAGATATTTTGAGGAGTCGGGCAAGGAGGGCTAGAAACCACCTTGATTGTTTTCCATTTATGATCGAATAGCGGTTCACGCACAAATGGTATATGTACTTCTCGGAAGGCATGAGAACTTGCTTCAAAACTGTCTCACGAACAGCTTGCTGTTCATTTCCATCTTTAATTTCGAGAGAGGCGAGACCAGACGGAGTTGTGAGTAAGACAGACCAGTTGATTGTTTTCATAAGACAGACGTGGATATCGACTGTTTCTGCAAAGGAAAGTGAATGTGCATTGAGAGTGTTGATGAGTTGAGGGATCAGATCAGCGCTGACGAGGGTGAGACGGATTTGAGGTGAACTGTTCTCGATCAGAGTTTCGA
Source organism: Blattamonas nauphoetae (assembly GCA_033064195.1). Taxonomy (NCBI): domain Eukaryota; phylum Preaxostyla; order Oxymonadida; genus Blattamonas; species Blattamonas nauphoetae. The sequence continues at coordinate 177,960 of JARBJD010000024.1, read as the reverse complement.
GCATCTTCATTGTTGATGTGACAACGACCTGACTTGCTGAAGAAATGAGCACCACAATGCACTGTATGAAGTCTGTGACTGATTCATTGGAGAATAATGCAAAACTGCTGAGAAAAGCATGGGCTGATTGTCGATTCTTCGGTTTCACAGATTCGAGAAATTTCACTGCTTTCGCTTCCAGATTGCCATCTAAAGTTGGCTGGAACTTCATCGTCGCAACAAGAGATCGATAGACAACTGCTCTTTCTTGCTCTGATTCATTTTGACGTTCTGACCAATTCAGGAACGCTGAGCAATCTATCGGACAAGGCAAGTGAGAGGATGACAAAGCTGATTGATTTGTATTTGGGGAGGCGTCTGGATTCTCGTCAATCGCGATCATTCCGAATGGGGAAGAAAAAACGCTCGTTATGGGTCAATTCGATCAAAGACAGAAAGAATGATATTGAGATGAAACAGATGTCTAAAGGGAAGAACAAAAAGAAGCTAACGAGGGCCAAGACAAACCATCTTCAATGAGAATGTGTGTGAACGAAAATTAGAGAAAGATGACCTCAACTTGTCGATGAACAATTAGTGTTCCCGAATCAGTTGCAGAAAAGTCTGCTGTGTCGGTGCTATCGAGCTCACTCTGCACACCGCCGTGTTCGCTTTTGCTGGTTCCGCTCAGGTCAGCCAACAGCAATCTTGTCCTTCCCTCGAGTGCGGTTGGGGTTGAGTTTAGGATGAAGAGTGAGGGGACAGCAGATCATCAGTTGTGGTATCGTCGGCGAGAGAAATGAATGATGAATGTGTGAAGTCTTCTTCTTCGCACACTCGTGTTTCTCTGTTTTTGAAAAGGATGGTGTTCAGGCAATGTGGGATGAAAATGAGAATATTATAACAGGGAAATAGTGAAAGAAGACAACCGCGAATTTATGTCTGGGTTAGTGCCCATTGAGAAGGTGTCTTGCTCTGTCGGCAAACTTGTCAAGATCCGCAGAGGAGAGTTTGATTGTTATGCAATCGACAGATTGTCGACTCCCCCACAATGACACACAAAGAGAGTCAGAGGATGGGGCGGTGAAGGCGATAGTTTCGTCAGTGCGGACAAGTCGAAGAAACTTGAACAATAAATGTGTAGTTCTCAATGAAATAATCCTCGCGTCACAAAATCGTACTGACGCAGTAATTCTCCTAAAAAATTATCTTTCTTCGTTTATCATCCCTAAATACATCATTTCTGAACTTTTTTCAATTTCATAAAAACATAGAAGTTGTCACGATCAACTCTGAAATCTCACGTTTTTTCAATTTTTCTCTTTAATGGATGTATTTTGTCCATTGTTTCACATAGAGACCTCTTTTTTTGTTGTTTTCCATCCTTTCCCTGTCTTTGAACGTGTTTTGCAATAAAAAGTGTGCAAAAATGTGCTGATCTTAGAAAGGCCATTTCATGCGCGATCAGGCTTGAAATCTATAAATTCACCTTTCTGATGTGTACTCAACAACTAAATCTGAATTCAGTAAAATTTGATTTTTTTCCACGCTCATATATTATTTGCATCATTTCATTGAGATTTACACAAATATCCGAAAAGAAGACAGTTGTACACTGGACCTTTGTTTGGAATGGCGAATTCAGGGGTGAGAGCTGGTAGGCCTGTGTCAGTGCTGAGTTTTTCGATAGTGTCTCGGCATTGAGCATCTGGGAGATGGACTGGGGCGTGTTTGAGGGCGAGTGCGAGAAGAAATGTGGTGGGCTTCATCAAAATTGGTGATTTAGTTGCAAAGTCACTGATATCAAAAAATTCACCGCCAGTGATGAAACTAGACGCTTCTTCGGCACAATCCTTCAGATGGTAGCGAATACTCTTGTCACCCTTCTTCTCGTTGTCCAATTTCTCCAAAATCCAAGCACAGAGGGCAAGGCTATTTGGATAGAATCTTTGTTTTGTCGAGTACCTGATTGTGGAGATAAGTGCTGAGAAGAGCCGGTTTTGGAACTCGAACTTGGTTTCTCGGGTTGGGAGCAGATCGATGGATGTGATTGGAAGAAGTTGGAAGATGTGAGGAGAGAGACCCGCTTGAGAATTACCAAGTTCATACAATCGGCGATGAATGGGGATGTTTTGATCGATCCATGAATAGTCGAGTTGGACATCACGGAGATATGGATCAGTCAAAATGTCGACAGCATCCGGTCGTGTCTTCGAGTCTGCTGTGAGGAGTTTCATTGTGAACGCCCACGCTTCATCTGAGAGACTTGGAAGTCTCGGCGGTGGATTTTCAAGCATTTGAATAAGTTCGATGGCGTTTTGAGCGGGAAAAGGGAGTTGACCGGTAATCAGTTGATAAAAGATGCATCCACACGACCAGATATCAGCTTTTTTGTTGAAGGGCTTATGTTTAAGATAAATCTCAGGGGCCATGTAATAAGGAGTGCTGGAGGGATAACGGGGAAAGAATAAATATACCCGCACTCAGTTTGGGCAAGTTCATTGGCCATCAATACACGGGCGAGACCAAAATCGGTGATTTTTGGGATTGGTCCATCATTTGGATTGTTACTGTGAAGGAGCACATTTTCTGGCTTCAGATCTCTGGAAGGATAAAGAGAAGAAGTGAAGACCGATGTATTAAATTCGAGTCGTGGATAATAGCAATTCCCTCAAGGATTTGTTTGATGAGCCGCTTGGCTTTGCTTTCAGGACAGATCACTGTTTCACTGGTCATGACATTTGTTAGATCCTACAAAATGGGTAAAAAACATCCAACATGACAAACTCCAGCACTACAGAACTCTAGTTCAATGATATAGAGTTCGTCCTCTGTGACATAGTTAAATCCGTAGAATCGGGTGAGGTAGGGGCATTTTTCACTGAAACGGAATGAACCACATGAAATCAGTACTTATAGAGAGCTTTGGCTGCATTATATTCTCCTTCTTTAAAATGCTCCTTTGGTATCATCTTAACCGCTCGATCACCTTCTTCGGTTTTCACCAGATAGACACTGAATGGACAAAATGATCAAAAAGGCACTCAACACACTGTCCAAACTGACCAGCCCCTATATTTGGGAGATGAGAAGAGATTTGATTAAATATGGAGAGAGAGACCGAGTTTTTTGATTCCCTACGAAAATTCATAAACGAAGAACATGGCAGACATCATAGCCGATTGATTGGAGAATACTCGTGTCAGCTTTTTCTTGGCGCTTAGTTATACTCGGACTCATGCAACCTGGATGGATGGATTCAAGATCATGCCCAAGTTAAATCTTTAGGAGGAGTATTTTTGTAATTCGTTATTCATCGATTAATGCATCTCAAATTTGCTAGATCATCCCTGTCAAAATAGACCAATGATATATTAGACGAAATGAATAAATCCATTCATTGTGAAGTGTGTCGGATGATGTCGACACAAGCTGCACCTTACCCATGGTCTTTGGTGCTTTCTGAGAGACTAAAGAAAAGAGTGAGGAAAGAGAGAATATTCGCACAATCTTTGTTTTCTGTTTGAGCTGATCCTTCTTCTTTCGATGCAGCTCACGAGCCCTCCCCTTCTCTTGCTCTTTCAACCGCTTCACTCTTTGTCCATATCCATCTCTTCTTTCACTTTTTCTTCATCGCTTCCGCTTTCGTCATCCGAGTCAAATGGAACGTGTGTTCCGAAGTGATGTCTGCGAGTGGCAGCTTTCTTCAGCTTCTTCTTCCCCATCGTCTTCGTATCGCTGGCGGTGGTTGGGATGGAGGATGGCCTGACGTTGAACAGAGCTTCTTCGTCGTCATCCGAGTTGAACTTGTTCTTCACAGATTCTTTGCTCTGAAGCTCGTTCTTGTCGATTCGCTTCCCATCAACTTTCAGTTTGAGAGCGACTGCAAGATCGAGCGAGTGAGAGTATTGCGAAATGTCGAACTTGCTTCAGAACTGTCTCGTGAACAGCTTGTTGTTCATTGACATCTTCAACTCCGAGTTGTGTGAGACCACCTGGAGTTGCGAGACAGGTTGAATTCCGGATGAGTGTCATGAGGTTGATGTGCATATTTTTGCCTTCTGTCCATGGAAGAGACTGTGGATTGAGAGTGGTGATGACTTGAGGGATCAGAGTAGCTTTCACGAGGCTGAGAAGATCTTTAGCTGAACACCAGATGGACAAAGACTTGAGTAATTTCATTGCTGCTGCGGTGATTGCTTGACTGGGTGAAGAAATGAGCACCACAATGGACTGTACGAAGTTCTTCGATGGCTCATCAGATGCCGATGCAAAGCTGTTGAGAAAATGAGTGGCTGCTGTAGCATTCTGCGGATCTACAGATTCGAGAAATTTTACGGATTTAGCCTCCAGAGAGACATCCAACGAGGACTGAAACTTCACCGTGGCAACCAGAGACAGAAATATATGTACTTGTTCGTGCTCTGAGACAAAATGCTCTGCTGACCAATTCAGGAATGGCGAACAGTCTGGAGGGGACTGCTGAGTTGAATGGGAGTCCTGAGCTGGAAAGAAGCACGGAATTGAAGGGGACTGCGGAGATGAAGGGAACTGTTGAGTCTGAGGGAGCTGCTGTGGACTCTCTCTCTGCGCTGACTGGGGCGAAGGCTTAGCTGGCAGCGTTGGAATGTGATTCAGTTGTTGCTCCAATCTTTTGACTCGTGCTTGAGCTTCTTTTCTTTTGGATTCCGATTTGGCAAGTTTCTCCTTCAGGGTTCTTAGTTCTGCTTCCATTTCGAGTACATTCTTCATTGCATCTGGGAGTGTTTTTTCGTCAGCATCTTTCAGGATCCACAGTGCGGATGTCGTGTTCTCAATACAACGAAACATTCCAAATGAACATAATTGAGAACTCGTCACTCGAGTCTCTGGATTCTGAACAGAAAACAAGAAAAGCACAAAACAATAAGAAAATGAAGAGATGAAGAAAGAAAAGTAGAAACAAACTGGATCCAACATTCGCATCAGAAGTGCTCGTTCTTCTCCTCCACAACTCTCTCCAATCATCGACACTTGGAACAACCCAATCTCTCGAAACAATCGAGCTGTATTCTGAGACTTGAAAGGCGGTTCTCCAAAAAGCAGCCAGTGAAGAACAATCCCCAACGCCCACACATCCGATGAGCACGTCGCTTTTCCAGTGTCTGATTCTATTCGTTCTGGTGACACATACAGTTGAGACATCACCGAACGTGTGCTGTTCAGATCTTCCGATTCTGCCGCCCCCAAATCACCTGAAGTCCCAAAAATGTGAAAAGAAATAAAAGTAGAAGGAAAAGATCAATTAGGGAATGGAAAAAGAAAGGAAGGATACAGAGAAAACCGAAATTATGAATGATAGAAAAGAAGTTAATGGTGAGAAAGACAAACACAGTTTAAAGGCTCCCCCTGAGAAAAGAAGAATATTTTCCAACTTCACATCTCCGTGTGCTGTCCGGCCACCCTCCTCACTGTGCATCATTGCCAGAGCTGATGTGATATCCACCATCACTCGATAAACAGCCTGAAAACCATCAAAAAGTGGTACGGTCACGAAAAGAGCCAAATTGGATCAAAATTACTCCAATCAGAGAAGAATCACACAATGATAAGAAGAGAGGAATTGTATTCATCAACGAACAACAACAAAACAGCAAAGAATCACAAAATAATGAACAAACATCGCGAGGCATCAGAGCTTTCCTTGATGTGTAGTCTTTCACAATCTCTGCAAGAGATTGTCTTCCCAGTTCCATCATAATCACTTTCATGTTGTCCATCGTTGAAACTTCTTTCAGTTTCACAACTCCAGGATGACTAAACCTTCGGAGTCGATTAACTTCACGGTCGATTCGTTCTGTGTCTTTAGGTGTCACACACGGAATCATCTTCCCCGCATAATGTTCCTGAGTCGAATTTTCCATCATTTCAACAACACTTCCAAAGCCTCCCGAGCTGATTGGTTTCACAAACGAATCTGAAGAGAGAGGAAGACATGATTCATCATTGGAAAGCAAGATGAGAACACACATCCATCTGGAACTTCGATCACATTCGCCATTTCGACAGATAATTTCAATTGGAGGACTGTTGGATGGCGATCTCCCCACAGTGAACATCTTTTTCTCTTGTCCACGTTGTTTTTTCAATCTCTCTTCATTCTGTTTTCCCTTTCTCTTTGTTTTGTACAGAAATAAGAAAAAATTATCAAACTGTGGCAGGAAATAAAGAATATCTTTCTCCTCAAAACATTTTCGTCCACGGTCTCCACCAACCACCCCACTTCCAACTCCTTTCTTCCTGTTTCCACCCCTTGCTCCATATTCATGTTTGTCTTTTATCTCAGAGTATTTTTCAACATACTTGGTTCCAGTGAAATGGGTGTGGTATCCAAAACAGTGGCACCAATAATAACTCTGTAAAACGAAAACGGTGTGTTTGAAGCATAATTCGGCCCTCATTCGCTTCTATCCCACAGAACGAGCACATCCTGCCGGATTGTTCCATGTCACCAGGTAAGAACCGCTTGTGGAACGCGAAACACGCATCGATTCAACTCGGTTGCACATCAGGTCGATCTCTTCCAGTTTCAGTCACGGCTCGGCCCGCTCGGCCAGCACCGCCCTTCCAGTAGGTGCTGTTCAAACCTCGGTCCCTCTGATATTGAGAAGTGGTCCGAAGTAAGGGATTCGGTCCAAGATGAACACAATGATTATGAACACTTCAGAAATTTCCTTCCTCCTTCACGTTACTCTTTGTCGAAATTCCGCAAGAAGCTCTCCGACAAGATGTAGGTGACCTACGAGACGTAGAATCGATTCACATTTTTATGACAAACGAATCGAGGATTCAACCGGTTCAATCCTCGTTTCTCGTTTCTCCAGCCCTCCAATTATCTCGCACTCATTATCAATCCACTATTTCGCCCCAATGAGGCAAAAGCTCGAAGTAACAACCTTCCAGGCGGCTTTCCAAAGACTTGATCACAAAATTCTTCAGAATCAACAAGTCTCCCTTCTGACGATGTATATGCCTCCTTTCACCAGGATAGTCCTCCTTCCTGGGCGAAACCTCCCTTCTTTGACGGACTTGCAGTGAAAATGATGAAGACAAAGATGATCATCCAATTCATCTCAAATGCGTTCAGATTCATTTTGAAGGAGGAAGGGTTGAAGATACGAAAAGAACAACAAGTTTACATTCAACTCCGGCACTTCGGAGTTCACTTATCTATCGGACGCAACGTCCGATTCCAGGCATGACGAACATGCGGAAAACCTGCTGATATGAATGAGTAGAGGAGGAAAAATGTTTCTAAGATATTGAAATATTAGCCTTTTGTTGGATCTATGCTTGACCAATCCTTTATTCGCGACATCAGCACAGCCCAACTTTTCCAACGGTCCGGAGTTTCCAAACCAAGACCTTCACTCAAGCAACACCTCTGACAGTGTACGAGGTGTCCAGAAACACCTGCTGGGTCACTTAACACGTTCAAGCCAGAACAATATTGAGTTAGACCATTCGAGACGCCTAGACGCATGTCGACTCAATCTGAGGAGAGATTAACCGTATACAGCAAGAAAGCAACGACTAGGGGTCGATCTCCATAACCTATGAAATGAAAGCGGGGTGTATACAGCCGCGTCACACGTCGAGGGTCATCATCCGAACCATGGAATCAAGACATTGATTCCCAAACAATTGTGCGGCAGATATCGACTTTTACAACCTCTATACTATTTGACTCCACACACGGTCAGGAATTCGATTGGCTAGGACTCCAGAAGTGCCCACACATATCATGCGTGATTCAGCATCAAAGTGGTCTGAGCTGCCATGGGAACAAACAAGATCCTCAGCAATGGAGGAAACATGCGAAACATTGATGATTGTTCAGCAATTAGAGAGTCTTTTATGTGGAGTGGACAGGTCATCTTCGACGAATCGGAGATGTTCAAAGCTCACGTTCCGGTCACGCTAGAACCTTCCTAATAACCAATTCCACTTCGTCGGCATGGTGTTTCACCGATGCGAACACTCTTTCCGGAAAAATAACACCCAGATCAACCAAGTTACAAACAGATTCATTTCGCGCCCTTGAGCCGCACCTCGTGAGGAAAAATTCCCTCAATCCGACAAAGGCAGCAATATCTGGCATCAATTGTTGGCAGGGAGCTTAAAGCAAAAGGGATCCTCGTTTTAGAGAATCCCGGACTCGACTGGACATCAAGCGCTTCTAGGACACAGATCGGTCGCCTTTCGTCACGAAGAGTCTCTTACGACCAACCAGACTCAATGAGCAGTCCTCATTCGGTACAACTAAAGAACATCATTACCCTCCCAGCATTTTTGACCCCGCAGATGCATCATCGTCAAAGGAGGAAGAGCACGAAGTAGCGTTGCTCCACGAAAACATTCACTGGGCGAATCGACGAATTGATACCCCTCCCTGATTTTCAGCGCTGGCTTGTTCTCGAGGACCTAAATCGCGGTCAGAATGGCTGACTCTGACAAGATCTGGAGATTTTTCCATCGTTGAAGCCGATACCAGACTCAGACTTCACATCAACGACTGACCAACCGCTCGTCCTATTTCACAATCTGACTGCCTCACTTGAGGAGCCGACCTCAGACAACCAAATTGCATTCGCTCCAACGGGGAGACTCCTGTACCAATCCCAATCAAATCTGGCTGAGTTAAACAAAACAGTTCCAATGGCGTCCCTCTGAGCCAGTCAAGGTCGGACAGATCTGGAAGCAGGTCGCCACGCAACTCAAGTTCCAGTTGCCGCGATTCAGACTATCGATGGAGGACAAAGATGTAGCGAGCGAAGTTGTCACCCATCTTTGACCTCTCCATCTCGAAGCTCGATCAGTGTTCCCCGTCATCGATGATGGCAGCATGGAGACGGCAGTGGCAGCTGTTCTCCACAGTGCAGTGAGAATTCTCCAGTCGTGCTTCAATGAAGTGTTATGGCAGCGTCTGAACATGGAGGGAAAAGCAATTCATCCATCTTCATCACGAAAGATCTCCCAATCTGACAGGGAACGAAGTAACCAAATAAATACATTGCGTAACCATCAACAACAAATCAGTCGACGTTTCGATTCAGAAAGATGACAAGGTGTTTGCCAAGGACTCTCTGATTTCGACAGAGTCATTCAACTGAACTCTTATTCAATAAGAGGTACTTCTGAGGGGTTCATGTGAAGGACGTCTGCTCATCTGCGTTCAACGGTTCACAGCAGTGAGACTCCTTTCTGACCCAAAGGGGCTTCTCTGCTCCAAAGAGAACTCCAACTCGCCGCACCGGTAATTACTCGGATCTAAAAGAACTCTCGTTCCGTCACAAACCATTTCTGTTCAAGCCCGACGAACTATCAATCGCCCTCACCCTCTCGCCCATATCATCTCACCGCTCTCATCTGTGGAACCTTGTACATGTCAGGACAAATATCTCCGTGGCATTATCATGGTCGTTTGAGAGAGTAGTGAACGATATCCTTGTCAAAGACTGCGGTTAGTCGCAGTGACAATAGGCGAACTGTCATCATATTGTTTGGCACTGAACACATCGGGGGTATCAAGCAGACTCATGAAGCATTCGACTTGATCATGTATGGACAGTAATTATCCGAGACATGATCGTTCGCTCACCGTCTTGCTCAGCTTCATTCGAGGGAAGAAATGGTGTCTAGTATTATGACTGAGTCCACTTTGACGATCGCAGTGGACAGACCAAGCTTGTCCAATCACCACGACGCATCATTCAACAACAAAGTCTATTCGACTAAACTTGGGGAAGACGTACTCGTCCACAAAGATCATTACGCCTTCGAAGAACACACGCGTGATCTCGGTTCGAATAACTGGACGGTCAGATGATAGAAGAAGAATTTCTCGTCCACCACGACGAACTAGCAGCGAATTCGCCCGTCACCTTTGCGAAGGCACAGTGTCTCACCTGTTGTCAATAAATGCTGACTCTACCAATTCGATGGAAACGGGTGAACTGTGAAAATCACAATGGTTGGCGACTTGTCACTATTCGAAGCCGTTCCACTGCAGCTGAAATTCGGGAAGAAGGACTCGACCACAAGTACTCCCCATACAATCAACGGACAGGGAAAGAACCTCCATTGAAGGGGAGATGTATTCATCACCTCTAAGGTTATCGGAAGAAGACAAACAGCGATCTGTTTCGTTCAAATGACGAACACAAACTTCACCAATCTCACAGTCAACGGACGACGATCTTGGGCATCCAAACGAGCGGCCGCGTCAGTTTTTTTCCTGAATTCACTCACTGAAGTCGCGACAGATTGGGAACAAGGAAACGACATCACTCTGAAGTGACAGTCCTGAAAACAACGGATCCAACCATCGACTTAGCAACCGAACCTGGAAACAACGAGAAAGGGCTTGCATGGTCACATCTATCGGATTACCTGCAATATATCGCACCTCATGCAATGAGTACTGAACGACTCTCTCGCTCCAACAGCTGCTGACTCGAGACTCGAGTCCGAATGGGACCAAGCCTCCAAACGCTTTCACCCACACTCATCGAGTACACACCGAGAAATATGTTGGATAAACATCAACCTGCGATGAATCGTCTCTTCTCGATGCTTCACGGCGACAGTACACCGACCAGAATGAGTCTGATCAGAAGGCTACAGATGTCAGAACTGCGATACCGCCATACATTTCTCGTCAACCACGTAATCAAGACTACTCTGCGGCCTGTGGCAGCCCTTTCGAAGGGAGTCACGGTCTCTCTGACGAGCATGGTCCAAAGAGTGAAACCCAAGATAATGGATGCTTTTTCTTTTCAGCTCATCTATCACTTATTTTCTTTCTGTTCCTTTCAAGTCTCAATATCAGAGGGACCGAGGTTTGAACAGCACCTACTGGAAGGGCGGTGCTTGTAACAAACCGAGGTTCCTCTTGATGACCTGCTACCACAAGCCGCGAGGGGCAGGGGGCCAGTTTACCAGTTCCCTTTGGAACTCTCTTTACAAAGACTTGCAACAGTTTTTTGCTCTCCGTTGGGGATTTTCTGTTGCAAGCATATAATAGTTTTTGTTTCCTCTTTCGTCGCATCGCGACTGACCCTTTCTTCATGGGTTCGCCCTGATGATTGGAAAATGTAAGGTGACCAGAATCTTCTAAGTTTTGAAGTGTTCTTGTTCTCATTGGTCCTATTTGGACCGAATCCCTTACTTCGGACCACTTCTCAATATCAGAGGAACCTCGGTTTGTTACAATAACCTCGTCCCGTTCAGGCTGATGCAATTCTGCTCGCGTATGTTGGAATCGGGGCTGATGATGATGCAGCTGACTCTCTCTCCGCCCCGCACAACTCAGCCCACAGTGACCACTCACCATCCACCTCCTTCCACGGCCAACACCGTCGGAGAGTCAGCCAGTGAACATCTTGGGCACACAGAGGAGGGAGAATGCGTCTCTGCGTGTGGTGGAAGCCTGTCAGTTCAACAACCCTTTTGACTATCTTCTGAATGGCGTGAAGTTTTCGTACAACGCTGTGCAGACAGACAAGAGGCAGTGATTTTCAATTTGACGATTTTGGTTTTCTGTTCGGCAAATGTCGAGTTGGTGGGCCAAAAAATTCTAAGTTGAGAAAAAAAAGAGGACGCTGGTAGGTCTTGAACCCGCGTCCTCAAGCTTTCAAAGCGGGCGATCTACCGATTGCACCACGCAAGCGTCGAGCGTGATCTGAATTTGGGTGTTTTGTTGGTTGAGGTGTTTCATTGTGTCGCTTCACCGAAAACAATGATCAAACAAAATTTATTGAAAAATTAAGATGAAATGATAGATAAAAGGGAAAAATGAACCGAGAAAGCGAAAAGGTGAAAAGATAGTGTTCACCAATCGCCCGCATCAGTCAGGATCAACCGAGTTTGGAATTCGTGATGACGATCCTGACACTATCATCGAAATTTCGGTAAACAGGCGTTCTCATCACTATAGTGGACCAATTATGAAGAGAGGACGGGATAGTTGAAAAAAACGACAAGACACACCTCGATCACTTACGGCCCACCAAGTCAACACTTGCCTTCTGTTCTATACCTTCAGCATTTTCGAGGACTCTTTGTCGAATTGTGTCTTTCAGAATGGTGATGAACTGTGAATGCAAAAGTGTGGGTGTGATCAGAATCTTCGTTCTCCTTTTGAATGTCGCGCCCTAACAAATCCTATCCACGCTCTTCGAAACAATCATCTACACTTCCTCGTTTCCTCACTCCTCCTTCAGCTCGGTTTAAATCGCTGGAACATGCTTCTCCCTTTCTTGTTTCTCTCGTTCGTTACATCGAAGAAGGAAACACTTTGGATGAAGCTGCCCTGCACAAGGCTGAAATCGTGTTGGACAAACTATTACCACACTTTCAGAACGTTACGTATGTTGGAGGGATGTTCACGAGACTCGTTCCAAGTGGAAAAGACAGCCCAGACGGTTTCTTCGCAGCGTTTCTGACACTCTTGACAAGTGGATACACGTCGATTGTGCATCTCTCGCTGCAACTGCTGCGTGATATCCTCTATTCAATTACTGTGGACAAAACATTCTCGTTGGTCTGTTCTGGCTTCTTTGTTCGTTTGACACCAACGATACCGTGGATTATAGACAACATGACTGCAGAATCCCATCATCATCTCTTCTCTGTCATCGTTTCCAGCATGCTGGGTCAACGACACTACATTGTCGACTATATTCCAACTCATTCTTTCGACTCGATTCAGCAGATCCTCTATGAGCAGGTGTTGCAGCCTGCTGGGTCCTACCTCTCGTGGTGCTGTGAGAACAGACACGCATTAGCAATGGCGTCGCCGAAATCGTTCAAAGTCGCAGGATTGCTACTCATGCTCCTTCAACTTGGTTTGAATCACGAGCCGACTCTGACATTCGCGTTCTCTCTTCATGCTTGTCTCATCTTCACGACCAGTCTTCTCTCCTTCGAAGTTAATTCAATGATTTACTCTTCCGTGGTAGGACTTGAATCCTCTGCCTTTGACTGCAAACATATGTTTCCCTCTCACAGGCAACAGTGGAAGGACATTCAGCAGAAGCTGGACGATGAGGGGCTGGCTGACGAACTGGACGCTATCTGCTTTTGGGAGACCCGCTCTTACTTAAACGGCCTCGCCATTCGGCAGAAACACAGCCTCCTTATGAATTATCTGGCGGCGAATGTTCCACGACATTGATACACCCGTCAAAACCTTGTTCTTTCGAGTGAATCCGAAACTCCCCTTGTGGTTATCACACTGTCAAAACTACCCTCTTTGGGATGCGTTTCTTCTCCGCTGGCGCGCATACCGCTTTGCACTTTGTTGAATGCGTATCATTTTTGCGTTTTGTGGGGGATTGTCGGTTTATGCGGCAGACAGGACGGGTCAAGAGAATGGATCCATTCGCTCATGTTTTTAAGACAGCGGTTTCATCATCGCTGTTGGCGATGGAGTTGACTCTTCATTCTCGTCCTCTCGTCGTGTTGATCTGCTTTCTGCCCTCATTTCTCTCGGATCTATTTTCGTCTTCGTTACAAGCTCCGTTTCGTTCTCTCTTTACTACCGACTCGCGTTGGAGGAGGTTTGTGGATTGTGTGGAAGCACTCAAAGTCACTGGAGTGTCATTATCACTTCTCTTTCCTCCCGTTCCTCTTTTGGTGAGTTTTCAGCAGGGGTTTTGGAACCGGAGGAATTTATGGGTAATACACTGTTGGTGGAGGCAGAGAAAGTTCACTTTTCGCCACTCTGACGCTCTGGGTGATTCTTTTTTGAAAATAAAAAAAACACCAAAAGAGAATACGGAGAAATGGCGAGAAAATCACGGAGAAGGTTGAAAACCTCTTATTGAGCAAATGCGGAGCTGATCGTTTTTGCTCATTTTCTTCATTTTTTAAAGTGTGAACTGGAAAAACAACCATCAGATTCAATATTCAACTCTCCACCTCTACCATTGTTTTTCCTCCATTTCCATAAACTTTCTCCGTTGTCAATGAAATCCTCGGCGATCAACACTCTCGAACGAGTGTTTGTTGAGCAGGGACACAGAAGTGATATTCGACTTTGGCAGCCGAACTGAAGTTTTCTGGAAGACATTGAAACAGAAATTTGGATTTTTACTTGGAATATCATCGATAGCCATCTCGGAATGTCGTCATCTCAATCAGATGGTCGGATCTAGTCATGGAAAAGGACAAAATCACCAAATATCCCATTTTGAAACATATACTCGTTCTTGATTCTATTTCTTCCGTCAAAATAGGACCTATTACATCTGTCTGCACTTTGAAAAAAACTGGCAATAATTCTATATCCAAGCACATTACCGGCAGAAAATCTCCACTGTTTGATGAAAAATCGCCACATTTTCCGAATAGTCCGATGTGAATACAATCTACAGCAATCTGGGTGACATTTGCACTGGAAGCTAAAACGGACTCCAAAACTAGACAATTGAGTAATCACTATTTTCTCTTCACTTTTACGGTTTTTTGCTTCTTTCCATTTCAAAATGAGATATCTCGTTTACCATATTAATTTATTTAAGGCTGGCCTCCGGTTCCAAAACCCCTGGTTTTCAGATGTTTTCAGAAAACAAGAACTCTCATCAAACAGAAGAATGAAAAATTAGAGACAAAGTGTGGCGAATAACATATACAACAGTCATAATTCGTTCCCATCCGACTGGAGAAGGACGACGCTCAGTGCCAGTTATAACTCTATGAACTGCCTGAATTCGTCCAATCATATCCCTGTCTCGCCCCATTATCGTAGATACGAGGAGACGAGCTTCGGCTGGTGCAGTTCACAAAGCTGGACGCTAGAACGTTCGAGCCTATGCGCTCGAAGTAAATGTCATGTCCCAGTCTTCCTTTATTGGCGAAGGTGACGTTAGTGAAGCATGTATTCTTTAGTTCTGAACCTGATGGACGGTCGACAAAAATGCCACCGCCCCTGAAGGCAGTGTTGGCGATAAATTGGCAATTTCTGACAAGGGATGAATTGTACCCTCCAGCAAGATAGAGCCCGCCTCCATCGCGGCTTCCGGTGTTGTTGGCGAAGATCACATCGATAAGAGTGATGTTGGCTTGCGCGGGGATCCAAAGGCCAGCTCCGTCAGGGATTGTTTTTCCAGAAGAGCCGAATCGGAAAGTGGAGTTTGTGATGGTCACAAAACTGGTTCTGGGCTTGAAACTGTCGGAGATAGCCACAGTGTTTGTGCAGTTCTCCACAAGGACGGAATCAAGTGTCACATTCATCGCTTGAACAGCCGGGAAGATGCCACCGGACAATGGGCCATCGCAGCAGAAGAAGTGGCAATTGGAGACGATGGCTTTTGAGAGACTGACTAATTTCTGTTGTGCTCCTTTTGATCCGGTGAATCTCACGTTCTTCAGATCGCAGTGTTTGACATTCAGAGTGTGGACGTTGGGGTTGCAGATGAAGGGCGTTTCGGACGCAATAGAGAAGTTGCCAGTATCCCATTCAACAACCTCGACGGTTGTGTCGGCACAGCTCATACCCTTTTCGTTGGCGACGACAAGGGAATTCTTGTGAACGCAGTTTGGTTGGAAGGTAATATCATCTCAATCTCAATGTTTCAACCAATTGAAACCTTTACAAGAACAAGCAGTTATTTTTCAGTCTCTTGTTGCCGCTGTGAAGTTCCAGCCTGTACTTGATGTCTACTTGGAGGCTAAATCCGTGAGGTTTCTCGAATATGTGGAACAACTTGAAGACTGTTCACCAGATCCCCTTCTCCAACACCTTGCATTATTCTCTGATGAGTCCTCGAAAGACTTAATCCAATCCATTGTGGTGCTCATTTCTTGTACCAGTCAAGCAATCACCACATCAACATTTCAGATGCTTAGCAGTATGATCTCAGCATTTTCAGCAAAAGCCCTCTATGCACTCGTCCAAGCTGATCTGATCCCTCAACTCGTCATCACTCTCGATCCACTGTCTCTCTCGTTCCCAGATTGTGGACACATCCACGCTTGTCTCATTTTAAGCATCTCCAAATCAACCTGGCTCGCAAGTCTGATTGCACTGGATTGTCTTGAAATTGAGCATTCTTATGAAGACCAAGCTCTTTTTGAGATGGTTTTGAAGCAGGTTCTCTTGCCTTCTGAGAGATACATCCGCAATCTGTGCGAGAATCGCCATTCGATCGTCGATGGAGGCATGTCGGCTAATTTCTTGATCCTTCTTGCCCAACTCCTCCAAATATCTCCATACAATCGACCTTTCATGGATTTGGTTCTGAATATGCCTGTCATTCTCGCAATCCCAAGTTGTCTCTCATTCTTCGACATAGATTACTCAATTTGGACTTTTCTCCGCGATATGACAAAGATCGAGCTCGAATGGGACAGAAAAGAGGGAGAGTGTCTTCAGTCAGCGACAACACTTCTTTGTTTACTGCGAATGGAAGGCCTCGAGGATGCGATCAACGGGTAAGTCTAGGCTCAGATCTAGAAAAGTCTAGGCGCAGATCTGCAGATCGGTCTAGGCGCAGATCTGAAAGTCTACACGCAGATCCGTCATTCTTAGCCTTGCTTTTGCTTCCATATCACATTTTCGACATCCAACATCTAAATTTCGATATCATTTCTTCTTTTTCGTTCACTTCTCACCTTATCCCGTTTTTTAGACTGTTCTCACAATGTTCAAACACACCTTGGGTTGATCAAGTCTTCTCACCGACTCAACGAAGAATAACGCCTGGATGATGGTTCACTAGCAAATGTATGTCATATAAATCCTGTTTCATTCTCATTTTCTGCCTTATCGATCCCACAGCTCTATGATGCGTTTGCCGTTCAGCACACTGTCTACGAAGACATGTGCGTTGATACACATTTTCTCCCATATCAACTGATTGCAAGAACTAGTGGGTTTGCTTTTTCGTCTTTTCTTCCCTTTTTGTTGGTTCTTCATCGATATCAGCTCAAACTCTTTTCACAAAAGTGCCAACCCTTCATCCTCGTTCTTCTCGTCCTTCACGAATCTTCAATTTTGTATTCGTTCCCTTCTGGACATTATCAGGGGACGAAGGTGTGTGAAAATTACCTATAGTTTTCAGGAGATCACTTCCGTCTCGATCTCGATTCATTCTCCTCGCTGTATGACTTCCCTCTATTCATCTCCTCTCTGTTCTGTTGTCTTCATAGATCAGGAAACTTCAGATCCATCGTTGGTTCATTGGAGCCTTCGATGATCACGAAACACCGTTGTTCACCTCGCTCCGTATTAAGTGGGGATCCTCACTCGAATTCGCATCTACATCTCCCACACGATTCATCTCCCCGTTCTGACGGCCGACGAACAAAATCCTTCCTGAATTTGTCCATTTCACATCACTCAACATTGTGATCCCATTACAACGTCTAGCACCACGTTAACAATTAGAGCACCATGCGCAACGAATTCGTCCAACTTATCATTCGCAAGAACCACAAGACGAGTCTATTACTTCCGAATTGTCTTCAGATTTTCTGTTCGTTCTCGCTCTTGGACTACAACAATCATCACCATCAAGATCACAGTTCCACTCCAATCAGTACGATCCCCGAGTGGTCTTGGAGGGAAAAATGGAGCAGGACATGTTGGACAATCATTCTTGTTTGCGGACGTTCGACCAACATCGCCCCTGTTGAGACTGCATTCTTGAATAGCAAATACGAAGATACGAGGCAAATATCAGTGTATGCACTTAGAATCGTCAACAAAGACCACTTTTCATTCTATGTGCTTTTTGTTGTCTTCGTCAGGTTCTGTCAGCCTTTGATCTATGTTTTTCTCAGTTTCGCCAAATTCCGTTGGTGTACCAAATTATTGTTATTCGGATCATCCGCACAGTAACGTGGAGTCTGCAAACGCGAATCAAACCGTTAGTAGATCCCATTCTGATTCAGAAGAAGTCAGGACAAAGCATGGAAGAAAAACAGAAAGATAAGAAGAGAGAAGAAGAAACAAGTGAAGAAGGGAACAGAAAATGAGAGCGTCGCTCGATTCCGGCTGACTATGACCAACCGATTGACGAGTATGCCATCTTTCACAACCATCATCAATTCTCCCTTCATCCGGATTCTCTTCGTCTATCCTCCCTCCCAGTGGCATAAAATCCATTCTCATCACCTCCTACTCTCATCATCACGCTCTATTTTCCCACTATGCCTTCTCCCTCCTCTCAATCACCTCTCTCCGCATCCACTGTTCCAATGGATGAGACCAGACACCTCTAAGTTGTTCGTTCATTTCCAGCCTTCTTACACGTCACGAAAAACCAACGTGATTGATCAAATTGCTTCAGATGACAGATTCCACCTTGATCAACCCAAGGTGTGTTTGAACATTGTGAGAACAGTCTAAAAAACGGGATAAGGTGAGAAGTGAACGAAAAAGAAGAAATGATATCGAAATTTAGATGTTGGATGTCGAAAATGTGATATGGAAGCAAAAGCAAGGCTAAGAATGACGGATCTGCGTGTAGACTTTCAGATCTGCGCCTAGACCGATCTGCAGATCTGCGCCTAGACTTTTCTAGATCTGAGCCTAGACCTACCCGCGATCAACCCACGGCTGCAAAACAACTGTTTCGGGAAGTTTGGAGAATACATTGATGGGTATTCGATTTATTGGAACAATTTGCACGGCATGAACTTGCCAGAACCTGAATAGGAACGGAAGAGACCCCACACATCTTTCGAACTGTTTCTCACTTCTTTTACACAACACGGCTTTGTACGACTTCATGATCTGTTCTGGAATCACATCATTCTTCCCCAGAACGACTACCATCACAGTGTACCCCTCACACACACACACACACACACGTGAAACGTCTTCTCCCTTTCATCTCCTCCAGAACGAAGAATCAAACCCATCCCGACCGCTCCTCGCCATCCCTCGCTTTGGCAGAGAGTCCAGTTCATTTCTCAACATCGACTTCTCTTCGTGACATCCGTGAGATCGTCGTTCAAAATCGAGAAAATTCGTGCACTATCAATCAAGTGTTCGGAAAGACAGACAAACCAAAATGCTTCTTCATCGCTCGCCAACCATTCCCTCATCACTCCGCACTCGAAAAGAGATGAAGAGAGAAGGAAAGCAGCTCGACAACGAATCACATCCCAAACGACCCCTCTCCCAACGATGACATTCTGAGAGAGTCGGCCAGAAGCAAAAGGACATCACTCCGGTGATGTGGAGAAGAAACCAGACTGACCCACTGCCAATGAACACTTATCAATCCACTCGATCGAGGACTCCGTGCTCACATCATCCAGCCATCCTTTCTGCACTTAAACACGTTGAGAAGATTATTCATTGAGGGAGAACGACTTTTTCTAAACTGAGCTCGATCCTACCATTAGAACACCATTTCATGGATCAACTTTTACCAAAAGACATGAAAAAAGCCAAAAGAACGTTGTACATGGATGAAAAGGACATGACACACGAAAAGTTGTGCTGGATAGAAAGCTAAGACAAATCTCCTTCCAAGATGAGAAAAGAAAGGGACATCAAAAAATGGAGAGGAGAGTACTAGAAAGTGGGCATAGCGAATGTCAGATGAGATCTAGGCATCGCTATTTGGAACAGAATTCAACAAACTGGATGTTAAGAACCGACCAGACGGGATCAGTTTCTCCCGTGACATCAGGCATCTCGATCCCGACATGAGGGTGGATTGCGATGAAGAATTGAACGGAATTGGGTTGGATTGAGTGAAGGCGGGCAAGTTCCCCATACTCAGAGTGCTTCGATGGCCTCGACTGACCTGTTTCACCTGTCGCCCGTTGGAACGATGAGAGTGTGAGGGGAGGGACGGTTTGTAGCTTGAACGATCCACTCCAAGCTGTCTTGAGATATTTGCCGTTGATGAAGTGGTTATTCCAGCTGATTGGGCCAATGGGACGAGGTTTGGTGTTGATTGTGTTTGTTTTGTCTTCAAAGGTTGAGAATGGTGTTCGTTATGTTTTTCCTCCTTCCCAGACAGGGCTGAAACAGAGTTGAGGGGTGTCGGCACTGATAATATGGGAGAAGTGACGCTGGGATTCGACAAATTGGGAGAGGGCAACTGTCGGTGCTTCTGTGATGTCGAATGCTGTTGGTCGAGCCAGGCATGTATTCCAGGGTTCGCCATTTCACAAGCTTCTCGCTCCTTCTCCGGGATCGAGTAATCACAATGAAGAAGAGCGCGCGGACGGAAGCGGAGAATCTCCTGGAAGAGGAGGTGCTTATAAGTGCTGTGAGTTGCCTTGGACTCATAGCGAAGCGATAATGAAGAGTCAGAAGGAAATTGAGTGTCCATCTGAGGTTTGTTGTTGAGACATAGTGATTCGTCACCCATGCCTTTGTATTCTGACAGATATGGATGGTTCAGAATTTCGGTCGCGCTGGGACGATTGGATGGGTTGAACGAAAGCATCTTTTCGAGAAGCTGAACAACAGAAGCCGATGCGTTGACATTGTGGGTGGAAAGGAATGAAGATAGAGAATTCTTGTGGTGCGGAAGTTGGCGCATAAAACGACGGGCCTGAGAAAAAGATGATTATTTTAAAAAAGATGATGAGGATGGAGAAAATGGCATGGTTGATCACGAGTAAAAGAGAACGCCAAATCAGGTGAATTAAGATCGATTTTGAGGGGTATACTTTTGATTTTTCGATGAGATTATATTCCTCATCTGTGGGCAGTGGTAGGACTCTGTAATAATGTTCAAGTTGATCCATGTCTTGGAGAATGACTAGAAAAAGAGAGATCATACAACATGTGCCTGGAAACGCTGGCTTTCGAAGAAGCAATTCCAGTATCATGCATCCGAGTGACCAGATATCAACTGATTGAAAGGGAAGAGACGACAACGGAGATAAACAAAAATGATGTTGATCATAACAGAGAGCAATGAAAACTTTTTTCGTCATAGACAGTGTTCCCAAGCAGAAGCTCAGGGGCTCTGTACCAACGAGTCTGAACGTAGAGAGTCTGGTCCAGTGGATCGCTGTCTGGTTGTTGTTTGGTGACTGCGAGCCCAAAATCACCGATCTGTAGCGAACAATCCCGATTTATAAGAATATTAGCTGGTTTCTAAAAAAGGATTGACAAGGGATAATGTGGGCATACTAGGTCACGATGGATGACACCTGCCGAGTGGATGTATCTCACACCACAAGTGATCTGATAGACAAAATATTTAATGTGTTCGTCAATAAGACGTTGGCCTGAAGAAATAATGCGGTGAAGATCTGAGTCGAAGAGTTCTGAGGTCCAGTAGAGATCGACGAATGAGTTGAATGTCTTTGGCGCAAAGATATCACAAACAGAGATGATCTTGGTGAATAAAAATAGTCAGTGAAAATGTAAGAAAAAATAGGGAAAACATTCGAGTGTTTCAAGCGTGTGAGGAGACGGATCTCGCTCAGAGCCCGCTTAACAAAGTGCCTATGGCTGAAGACGTCTTCAACTTTCTTGACCGCAACACGTTGATGTGTTGTCTCATTGATGGCCGAGCTGATTAGTAGTTGAGGTTATTGTTGAAGAAAAGCGACAAACCAGACTACTCCGTATGAACCTTTCCCAAGGAGTTTAATGATCTGATAATTACTTGGGACAGTAAATGAATAGTGAGCAGTCATGAACTATGGAGTGTGAACCGAATCACGGTCCAAAGAAGCGCTTAAAAAAAAGACTGAAAATGGAGCCCATAATGTTCGATTGTTCGACTGACGTCTTACTCAGATTCGTTTTTACTCAATAAGCGAAGATATATAAAAGCAATAATAAAGACAAACAAGAAATCAATATATGTTCACGTGAAATCACGATCCTCGTCCGGAAATGAATCATCCAACACGGAGTCAAGGACGTCTTCAGAATCGGACGAAGTTTGCGAAGATTCACTTCGAGACTTCCTCCTTCTCTCCCACTCTATATTCAGCTGACCATTCTCGCTGTCCTCGTCGCGGTATTCCACACGATGAGTTCTCTTCTGAACAGGTCGGAAGACAAAAGTGTTAGTTGTGTCGTCCTTCGTCCCTCTCCCCCCATCCCTCCACCAAAACTGGAAGCTGGGTGGATGAGAAGAGCAACGGCGTGTGATGCAGAAGACAGGGAAGGAGAGAAGCAAGACAACGATGAGGAGAACGACACTTCCGCTGAGTGTTGAGAGAGCGACGAGCATCTCGATGTAGTGTCGGATGGCGAGGAAGAGTGGCTTCTCGACATCTTCCCAAGACAGAATTGGCATTGGAGTGTTTCGGAATGTGTTGTTAGTGAAAGATGAGCGATGGAAGAGGGAGTTTGAGATGGGATGGAAGATGACAAGAGACGAGGCAGAGTTGTCGGTGAACGTGTTTTCGACGATTCTGAGAGAAGACGATTGTGTGTGGATTGAGATCAAAGTGAGACGAATTGCAGATATCGAAAAGCACGTTGAGAACAGGCAAGACTTGATAATTAGTGTCGATTTCATGAGTGACAGATCAAGCACGCTCGACGAATCAGAATCGAGTGACAAGTCGTACAGCTGATCAGGAACAATAGAAACGAAAGAACAGTTCTCGAACAAGACGGTTGAATCAAGGCAAGTCACATCAACCAACGAAACACCACCCGAAATGAGCTGTTGGATAAAGTCGACATGGTGGAACGTGAGATTTGACTCTGAAAAATGCCCAACTACCCCAATCAGCCCGCATTCCCATTTGGTTCTTTGACGATTGATGAGGCAGTTCTCCATGTTAAGGTTGATTGCTTCCCCATCCTCGTACAGAATGAGGTTGGTTTCGATTGATCTCGCTGAAATTCGGAGCTGTTGGAATGTGAGAACACTGGCGAGTGTTTCAATAATGGTTGGGACGGCATTCTCGAGAGAGAAAACCTGAACATCGGAGATGATCCCAACAGCAGCGAAGAGGGCGAATATTGGGGAATCCCAATCACTGCCCGACACATTCAGATCACACTGGTTGACCCGCAGTGTCCCTCCAGTCACAGACACAAACGACGAAACGTCGAGGACGTCGTCACCAACGAGAAGAAGATGAAGACCAGAGAGTTCGACTGAATCGGCAACGATAGACGAGAAGAGGTTGACTTCCGGATTGGCCGTCATGAATGTGGTCCCCGATGTGTTTGACACGATTTGGATCGATCCTGACTCGAAATCCAGACGAGATGAAAAATAAGTGAATCCTTCCAAAGTGAACGATAAATGCGACGAGTTGTGTGGGAGCAAGCTGGCGTAATCGAAGGTTCTGCATGGTTGCGCTGCCTCGCCACAATTCAATTGATCTGTCCCTTCCGAGTGAACGAAAAATTGGTCTTTGGGAACAATGCCGTCGAGGAAGAGATAGCGTGGTTCGTCTTCTTCGCTCTGCATCCACTCAACTGCTGTTGGGAGGAAGTTGCGGTTGAGGACGTGATCGGACAAGTCGTGAATGAACGGTGAGAGATCTTGGCAGACCAGGCGGAGGACACTTGAGTGGATTTGGGGGTTCATGTTTGAAACGAGGACGAGATAGCCGCTCAGTTTTGATGGTTGGTCTTTCAGAATAACGACAGCTGAGGATGTCACTTCCTCCAGGTCGCACTGATAGATGTCGGAAAAGTATTCAATGGACGAATTGTGGAGAACGATTCGAAGTTGGGAACTTCTCATCGCAAATCCTGTCACAGACACAAAGTTGATGTCGATGAGACGGATTTCTGAGTTGAGGGCTGTGAGTTGGATGATGGATGAATGATCCTTGTCGAATTGGGTATTTGTGAATCGCCAAGTAGTCAGAGAGAACGTGGTATTGATTGAATGAAGCTCAAAAAGTGTGTCGACAACGCTGAGTGAGTGAGAGAGAAATATGGAATGAGATCGGAACGGCATGTTTCCTTCTGAAAGGATGAGTCGCCCTTCATTGTCAACATCTTCTGAAAAGAAGTCGATGTGCTCTAATCTGACTTGTGTTGAGATGAAATGGACGAGTGGGACGAGAAGTGGGCAGGAGAATTGGATGGTTGTGTGTTGAATTGTCACAACCGCCGATTCTGCGTGTATGAACGGACAATTCACAGATTCGCCATTCCAATCAAACGCGATGAGATCGAGTGTCAGAACTGATTGTGGGGCAGAAAACAAGATTGGAGATGTTCTGTCGTTCGATGAAAACACAGTCATTGTCATTTGGCAGATTTGAAGCGACCCAGAAAGTGTGATCAGCGGCTTGTCAACACATTTCGGAGCGAGTGAGAGCAGCTTAACGGACTGCTCAGAAATGAGAGTAACGTTTGAAGTCACAGAGATTGGCGTGGAGAGGGTGTTCGTTTGAGGTAAGAGCGAAATTTGGATCTCCTCAGAATTTGCCTCGTTCTCCAAGCATTGCAGAACGTGTTGGACAGAACGACACATCTGAACGTCACTCTGAACACATGCGAGATTGTCTGTCGCCGAGTCGTCGACAGAGATGGTCGATGATGGTTGGACAAGGCAGGAAGCAAACGAGAGTGTTGTGGCGTTTTGTAAAAATTGAAAGTGGGTCGGCAGGAGATGGAAGTAGTCGAGGAAGAAGTGCGCTTGGATCAGCTTCGATATATCGTCTGTTTCAAGAAGAAGAATGGCTGTGGTATCGTCGTTTGTTGAGACTTGTTCAAAATTCACTTTGCTGTTTGGCGGAATCGTTGCGTAAATGAACGCAGGACGAGGTGACAAGCATGAACACAAATCAAACGAACATAAATCGATGCTGATTATAGCTGGTCTTGAAGATTGGATCCGGAAGAGACACTCCGACTGTGAGGTGACGACATGAAATGAGCAGCTGAGGAGTGCAAAGTTGGTTTCGTCGTCGGATGGGGTGAGAACGACGATTGGTTCGCTGAATGAGAGTCTGTCGAAGAGGCAGGAAGAGAGGATGAAGTCGTCGATTGACAAAGAAGTGATGAGTGATGATGCGAAGATGTGTTGTGAGACATGGTTGAGAGTGGTGCTGAGTTCGTACGCTTCAAAAGAGCTTTTGTGGATGGAGATTGGAGGGTGGAAGATCGAGGCGTGTGAGAACACGAAGAGCGAGATGGTGGTGAGTGTGAGAACAGAGGTATCAACAACTTGAGCAAATTGAACTTCGTTTGTCGTCTGGTATGTCAGATGCACAATCATTCTGTGAAGTTCAACGTTAGAATAGCGAAGGATGAGGATTGACAGCGAGTGATTTGTGGGCGGCGGTGAAATGACCACATCGTCCACTCCCCCTTTCACGTGCATCACCCTCGCAAAGATGAGAACTCCCCCTTCTTGAATCGATGACTGAATGGTCAAGTTTGTCTGCTGCTGCGAGAAGGCGAGCGACACACTCCATTGGATCGATCGACATGGCGATTCCGGCGACCCACAAGTGAGTGTGTCCTGTCCAAGTGGAGAACAAAAAAGTGTTGTGTTTTGGTAATCTCCGATGTAAAGAACATCGTCAGTGTCATCACACCAGATGAGCGGACCTGCGACTGAGATTTTGGTGTTTGAGGCTTCCCCGTTGAAATCGACCAAGTTCGAGATCGAGAAGAGGATTGGGACGCTGGACTTCGGCGCAACGAGAGAGGAGTTAAGAAGATGAGCATCCAACGAGGTTTCAGATGTTTCTGCGGAGTTGATGCGGAAGAGTGGCGCTGCCGAGTCAACACACGACGAGAGAAGTGTCAAATTGACGAGTGAGATGTCGAGATTGAATTCACCCATCCACGTGATGGTTATGAAAGGGGAGTTGAAAACTGTGTTTGTGAATGTGACAGACTGCAATTTGATGGTTCGAACAAAGCTGAAAGTGAAGAGAGTTGAGACGAATTTGCTGTCGGTAAGTATTACACCAGACATTCGGAACGAATCAACTGTTTTTGCCTCGATAAGAGGACATTCAGAGACTCTGAGAACATTTTTGGCCGTTCCAGTGACAGAGAGGGACGAGATATGGTCAAATGATGCTGTTGCTGACTGGAGAATCAATGAACTGGCCATATCGTTTGTGTACAACGAGAAAAAGTCGCTTTCCAGGACTCTGACGAAAGGGATGGTTGTTCGCAGTTGGAGAGCGTCAGACAAGATGCATCGAATGAGTGAAAGTGAGCCTTTATCAACGACGACGAGAGGGGTCGAGACGGAGCGATGAAGAGTGAGCGAGAGGAGTGCCCAAAATTTGATTGCGTCAAGATGGAGGAGTGTTGGGCTTGTTGGGAAGATGTGAACGTCTGCCGGGATTTCGGAGATGCTGGAAATCATGAAATCAGGATCTGAGGGAGAGGGGAGAAAGAAATAAGAGGGAAGAGAAAAACAAGTGATCACGAAGAACAAAGTAAGAAATGATTAGATGAGATTGATTCCACACAATTCGACTCGATCATCTCCGAACGATGCTCCCCACACGACAACACAATCATCGTCGATGGTCTCACCTCGCTCGCCTTCATCGCCCCCAAAATCGTCTCACACAGCCTCGTCTCATCGCAGTCTTCGTCAGCTCCCGTCTGCACAACGTTCAGAACGGATTGTCCATCCGAAAGCCATTCATCAAACAGGAAAGATGGGACAAGAAGAGAGAAAATTGAGCGAAAGGATGTTTGGGGTGTGAAGGTGGTTAGACTAAGATGAGTGTCGCCGTTGAGGTTTGATGGGAATGCTTCAAATGTTAGGTCGGATCCGTGGTGATCTGGGATTTTGACGTGAAATGCGCAATATTCGAAATTGGTACGTGTGAAAGGTTCGACATAGAGGAGAGAGACTTCTGGGGATGTAGATGTGAGTGTTGAATGGGTCAGGGTGGCGAAAGTTCCGCTTGAAATGTGGACCGAACATCCACCTTTGTTCGAGGAGCAATTCACAAATAAAGAAAAGAGGATGCATGACTTCGCAGAATTAGCGATTACACATCCTCCCTTTGAATGAGACACGGAATCCACGAAACGGCAGTTTATGATCTCGAGGTTGTCGCCTGACGCATAAATGCTGCCGCTATCGCCTTGAGATGTCGATTCATGGAAATTGCATTGACTGATAGTGCATTTTTGTGCTTTTGAGAAGACAGAACCACATTTGTCTTGAGATTTCGATGATTTGAATGTTGAATTGAAAAGACCAAATGTGTGACCGAAAAAGGCAATAGATCCCCCATTCCCAGCTGATAAACTGCAAATGAACGTGGTTTGATCGATTTTGAGGGAATCATATTGGAAGAAGACACTCCCTCCATCAGCGGCGCTCGAACAATCGGTGAACGAGCAAGATACGATCTCACAATCCTCAGAAAGGCGAAGAGAGGACGTGAAATGTTCGTTTACAATGGTGCGCTTGTTTGAAATGAACGATGAGTTCAATAGTCGGAAAGAGAGTGAATGGTCGGACACGTCGATGATCGCTCCCCGAAACAGATTAACAGTGTTGCAAGACACAACAGAGGCAATCGAAACAGAACAAGAACATGATGACAGAAGCTTTTGAGGAGAAGACAAAGATGATGTGATGTTAAAGAGTGATGTGGATGTCAGTGAAGCACTCGTCGAAGACGACTGTGGAACGAGTGGAGAAGCAAAATGATGCGAATAAAGTGACAGACAGTGCATCGAAAAGAAGCTGTCTGTGCTTTTAGGTGAATAGAGAGACCATAAAGTGCCCTGTGGAGATGAAAGAGTGAGAGAAGTCAGGACAGCTGAACTATGCTGAGATTGAAGAAAATGGGAAGGGCTGAGAAAAATCACAGCGATACTTGATAGAAAAACATGAGATTGTCGTGATATATAAAAGAATGTGTGTGATTGTGAGATTGTTCCAGAGAGGAGAGAAAATGATGAATTGGTGATGAAAATCGAAGAATGTGGGTGTTGAAACGAGATGTGAGGTTGACAGTGTCCAGATAATGAGAGGTTCGAATTGGAAAGTGTGAGGTTCTCTTGAAGAAGAACAATAGGGCGAGAGAAGAGACTCTCCAAATTTCTGGAAATTGAAGATGAAGGGGAGGCAGAAGAATCCGAAGGTTCAGAGATACACACGGAAGACAGAGGAAAGGGGTGTGCGATTGTGGACGTGAACTTAGAAAAACAGAAAAGCACATGGAGAATGAAGATCATGTGCTTTCAATGAAATTAGCGACGATTGAAGAGCGCAGTAATCAACGGGACTCCAAGATAGAGTTGATTTTGGACAGTGGAAAAATGTTATGATGGTTAGATCCCTCACACTTCTCAAGTCTCCAAACTCCCTTCTTCAGGAGCCGTAATCCGTGTTCTGACAGCTTCCGAAGAGTAGTCACATAATCTATGTTCACGACAATCCCACGTTTTCCATGTGGAATGTGACGCAAAAATCGCCCAAGTTGATCAGCCACCAAGAAAGCAACCAATAACTGCTCCAGACGTGATGTTGATGGGGAAAACGCTTGCATCACCAGACCGTGATGGACTGCTTCGACTTGACATCGATCGTGAGAAACGGATTGGGTTCCGTCTTCAGTTCATCAAGCGAATTGAAGAAGAAGCGATGAAGGGGAACGGGATTGTTTTGTTGTATTCGATGCTTGGGATCAAGATGACATCGACGACGCTGACATATTTGCTGCAAAACGAACAGTTTGAGCCGCCTCGACATTGCACGCCGAAAGAGAAAGAACAATGGAAAAGAAAGAAGCGGCAAATTGAAAATGACCGCAAGAACAATGGCCCGATGTGCAAGAGTGAACTTCGTCTGAAGGAGCGGCGTGAGATTATGGCGGACAAAGTGATTGACACGCTTGATCTGTCGAAGCTGCCGACTGGGCCGTTTCTGATGTACACAGTTGACCAACAGCTGGGGGGATTCAAGGAGATCCACTTTCTGAACGAGGAGGAGAGGATCTCAGTGAATGGACGACATTGGAGCGACAATGCAGTTTTGGACACTTTTGTGAAGGAGATTGTGATGGAGCAGGACGAAGTGTGGATGGGAGTGTTTGGAAAACGGGATGTGAAGGAAGAAATGGAAGGAAAGGGAAAATTGGACCCTGCAATGTCGACAAATCCGCACGTGACAACGAACGCTCGCCTGCTTCCGCTTCACAGCTACCGTCTTCTGAAATCGAACAAAGAGCGGTTCAACGAGCTGTACGCGTCGAAAGACGGAAAAAAGAATCGTCCAGTCCGACCTCGCTTTCGCCGCCAGCCCAGCCACGCTCCGCCCATCGTCCCGCCACTCGTCCCCCCTCCGCCTCTCTCAGCAGCTGTCCCTCTGCCTCTGCCAAACTTAGCAGCTGTCACTTTGCCTCTGCCAAGCTCAGTTGGCGACATCTCAGCTCGAAGAGAGGAAACACGCCCGATCTCAGAACAAACACAGGCTGAGATGGACACGCATCCTGCCCAACCCGAATCGGAAGACGAGAAGGAAGAAAAGTGTGCGAGCGAGAAACAGCCTAGTTCACAATTTATTGTTATGGGCTTCCAAAAACAAGCAACTCACCAAATGAATCAGCCAAACCAGCAAGCAGCTATTGTCCTCGACCCTTTAAAGGTATCCGTTCTAGATGGTCGGCACTTTCAAATTGCGTACGAGGAAAATAAAACGATCGAAACAGTTGTAGCCGAGATTGAAAGTAAAACAGGCCACACATTTGCTCGATCAACCCTCAAGAAGAGTAACAGGGCACTGAAACCAAAAAAAACTTTGATCGATGAAGGAGTCAGTCCAGGAGATCACCTCGTAATCACGTGGAAAATGAAAGCCGGAAATATCTTTGTTTCCGGAGAAATCCTGACTTTTCATCAGGGTACTTCCTAAGGAACACACGTTCTCATCGCTTGCATCTCTTATTTCTTGAAATAACGAACTCGCCAGTTTCACTCGCATTTCTCTGCTTTCAGAGCACTATCATCTTTCCCTTAATACTTTTTACCAAAATAAGACATGAAAAATGCTCTGGATGAAGTCAGAACGTGACCAAACAATACAATAAATGGGCAGGAGCCCGCATCTCCCCACATTATCGGGGTGTGACTATACTGCCCGACACGACGACTTGATTCGGCTGTACAATGTTTTTCTTTTTTTGAATAGAGGCACAATTAGTTTCAATTTTCTGTAAATGATAATTTAGAGAGTTAGACACCTTGTGATAAAAAATTGGACACCAAAAAATTCTGAGTGACACGAAAACTGTAACACAAAAAAAATGATGGACATGTTCATCACGACATGACACGTGATTCACTTCATCCTGCTCGACCGCTCTGATATTTCGTCATTTTTCCTCCACGATTGGAACACATGAGGAGGCTGTCGCCACATGAAAGAACGAAATCGACAATACTTTCTTGTGGGATCGAGTTCGTGGCACGCACGATTGTCTTTCGAAGTGAATCAATTATGACATTAATCACATAATTTTCAAAAAAAAGTGAGAAAGGTTTTCCCCGAAGGTGTTTGATGGTGTTCATGTTGGAAGAACCCGTGGGATGAAATTCTTAGCTCATATTTCCCCTTTTGATTCTAGAAAGTTCCATTGTTTTCCTGTTCCAGACCGTGATATCACTGAGAAAGACATGCGTGTGGAGGGGATGGTACATTTTGGCCTTGGTTCGTCACTTGATGGGAGACTCAGAGGAAGCTTCAAAAGCATACTCTTTCCACGGAAGACAACTTTGGCAGAAAAACGAATCCCAACCCATCCCCAAATCCTGAGTTAAAAGAGGTGATATGTGACCTTGATCCTTGGCAAGGTATGTTTTTCCGTCTGTCATTGTCGAATGTCTCTGGTCCTCTCCCTCTTGAATTTTTTGAATCCTCAAACATTCAAAGCTCATCAATTCAAACCTTTCGAACGAGTGTTCTTTGCGAAAGCGAAACGTTTTGAAATTGATTGGAACGTGACGGAGGAACTCTGGAAGATGAATTGAGACAGTTTGGATTCATTTTGAAGATGCATTGGAAGGAAAGGCTTGACTTGCTGCTTTTCAGATTTCTCTTCAGTTGACCGACTGTTCTGTAGGACTTGGTTTTGATTTCGATCTGAACATTTTTCTAGATCTTGATGATGTCAAGCTGTGGTGGGCCTTTTCATTTCGCGATTCGCTGTCAATCATCGACGATCAGCGTGTTGGTGAACTTGGAGACGGTATTGACAGAGCCTCCAAGAGGAAGAGCTGTCTCATTTCTTCCCTTTCTTCTTCGTCTAGCCTTCATGATCTATCTCTGCGCGGACATTGACAATCATTGTTCCATTTGTGAGTGCAATCCGAGGTGAATCACATGTCATGTCGTATGACGAATGTCCCCCTACAGTTGCATTTCATGTCATTCTCTCTTATTTTTCACAGTTGTTCTTCCAAAAAAATCACAGAGATGTATAACTCAAGGTAGTTGAAGTGAGTGAAAAATGAACTCTCAACTCTCTCTTGTTCTGTCAAAAAACAAAAATTACTGGTGGATCTAGTCGCCGTGACGCGCAGTATAAAAACTTGTCCATTGGTTTCCTAGATAACGAGAAGAAATCAGCATGTGTCAGGTTAAATATGAATAATACACATGAAAAACTGACTTTTCTCCACTTTTTGTTTTTTTGACAACATAGAGATAATTCTGGACGATCCTCCCATGAAACCAAACTCTTGATCACCACAATACGAATCAGCGATAGGATCGTCATTGAAATGTGCTGTGTGGACGGATTGACAATCGAAAATAGCTTTGAAGAACGAATTTGACTGTATAGATCAAATTCGTTCTTAAAAGAACACAATCCCGTTTTCACCTCCTCACCTGATTCTTTCGATCTGGATGGACAAAACCCTCTCAGTTTGCTCTCCTTGATTTTTCGTACCTTTTTTGTTTTATAATCAGATAAATGTGTCATATTACGCATGATGAACTCGTAAACCCGAAAACGATCATTTACACTCTACGATGTTGACCATCAAATGTTTGTTATTCCCTTTTCAGAACAAATTCTGTCAAGTACGAAAACTAGCTCCCTGAAATTCGCGGAGTTTCGATGGTAACATTCCGATTGTTGTGTAAAACGGGAGACACTGTGATCCTGTGTTTCACGTCATTCACACCACACGTGTGTCTTATTGTCTTTCTTCATGATGTTTTTGAACATATATCCAATTTAAACTCTCTCAAGATGTGGGGATAGTCTCCCAACGGCCAACTTTGATCCTTTGTCAATATATCACGATCAACCTTGGGCATTTGCTTCAAATCCAGATTAACACCTTAGAAACAACAAGAATACACGACAGCCAACCTAAAAGATTCACAACAAAATGGTTGAGTGAGTTTGAGATGAGACGATCGACAGATGAGAATTGCTCTTTATAAGTTGATGAAATACCCCAATACTCAACAGAATATGGTTAATTCAAGTATATTTGTGATTTATGTATCTTCGATTTGTATCATTTTCTTTCATATTCTGGAAAACGTTCATTGGTCAAATTCTTCGAGATTGAGTCACCATGGACGCAATTTATCTCAAAGATTACATCAGTCTGTCCAAAATAGAGTGTAATAATTGAAATTCTGTGAAGTGAATGCATTAAATTGCAATGAAGATGAGAAAGTGTCCAGAAAATGCGTGAGATTGGAGATCAGCCTGAATTGTACAGCTAAAGACAATCCTTAGACTGCAAGTCCTGATCCTTCATGTGTAAACAACGTTACATCTGTCGGATCCTGCCTTTCTCTTTCCGATATGAATAAAAATGAAGGTCAAGTTTTTATTCCCACCCCGATACATGATAGTCCCGTGTATAACCCGGACTTGTTGTTCAAACCGAACAAATCATCTGTTCCGGCAGAAAGGACTTCTTTTACTGTTCTGGTGAAGAGGGTCATCTAAACACCCCTTTTTCGATGATTTCTGATCGATCTTTCCATTGATTCCTCTTTTCGTCCAATACTTTCTCAGATTGATAATACACCTTCTTTTTGTGTCAAATACTCGTGAAGTGAATTATAGAAAAACATTCAGTGCTTAAATTTGCTCTTTGGCCATTCGCAATCGTCATGATGGATTTTTGACTGTATCGCTCCTCGTATTCCGAGATGATCGATTGTATGGAAGTGAAGTTGTCTGTTTCAAGTGTTTTTTCCTCCATCGTCCATTTGTGCAAGGCATTTCCGTTTTCTGAGGATGAACACAGGCCAATGTCGTTGTCATCGAAGTAATGTCCAATTGTGCCTATAGAATCGAACATGAATGATAAAGCACTTTCCCATTGCTGCAATGTGATTTGAATGTGGGAAGGACCCCTTTGAGATATGATCAACCGGTCTGCATTTCAGTGCGCATGATCAATCCGATAGAAGAGAGTAGATCTTCCCAGATTAACACCCAGGTTCTTTCAAGAAGAATGGGAGGAGGTCTTGTTGTGTGGAAGCTCATAGAATCTTGTCCAAAAGTACAAGTTGGGATTACCATTCTTGAACGAAAGCCCAATCTTGAAGGACGAATGGGAGAAATCGAAGTATTTCTGGGAAATAAAACGTGTTTCTGAGCGACTGGAGTTCAGACATGGATCATGGAATGTTAGAGAACTTTGAATTTTGAATTGAATCCCATATTCCCCCAAATTCAATCATAAGAACGTAACAATGAAAAAGAAGGCAAGAAAAGGATTGAAAAATACAGAATAACTCGAAAATTAGTTTTGTTCGGTTTGAACAACATGTTCGTTTTTAGCACGGGACTATGACGGTCACTTTCCAACTCAAACAGGAGGTCTGTCTTCTCAAAGTTGCTCTATTTCCGTGGATCTTGTTGAACGAACGTTGGGTAGCCTCCGATCCTGCTGCCTCCATATTGTGTATCCATCATCTGATGGTCATGAATTTCCCAATCGCTCCATCCATTCGCTGACAGTTCTTCTTCGAAAAGACCGTTCACAACTTTGGTGAAACGGTAATCCCCGCTTCGAATCCATCCAATTGAAGGCTTGACTGACAATTTATATTCTCCTTCAAAAGGAAAACGTTCTGGCGCGGGAAGATTAGGGAGGTCTTGTTGGTGAGAGGGATCGGTGTCGATTGTGGGATAATACACAATCCTCCAGCTGTCTTGTGCTGTTGGATCATCAAAATCCATCCCCATGAACACATCTCCATCAATAAAGATCTGAAGAATTCCTGTTTGGGGAAAGTCTTCAAGCTTTGGGAGTGGGTCAAAGTTTAGCTGGCACAGCAAATAGAGTGGTGTGTCGTTCCTTGTGTGCTTCGGATACTCTGCTCTAATTGGGAAATATGGTATCCCACCAATCTTGGTGTCCAACAAAGACGGTTTGGTTTCCTGTATTCGAACTTGAAGATCCTTGACAGATGTTCGTTCCTTCAGAGTGAGACGCCCGATATTCAAACATTGATCCAGTTGTGTTGATTGTCATTGTGAAATGAATTCAAATGTGTGTTCCGCCAAGTCCTCGATGGATCCATGTTTAATCGAAAGAATAATGGGTTTGAGACAAAGACCGATTGAAAAATTGTGAATAGTTCAGATACAATGATATGAAGGGACATTGGCATGTTAATTGGATTGGACGTTGCCAATGTTGGACTGGACAATCGACCTCTATTGGACATTCATTTTTAGACTTGCTTCTCTCATCCTCAATTCACTCATTCAATCATTTTCACAAAGAAATGACAATAATCACTTAAGAAATAGCGAAATGGAGATAATTTGATCATATTTAGCCAAGTGTGAATCTCGACTTGATCCACCCACCATTGGACGTCATTGGACGTGACTGGACATTTCGCTGAAATTTTTTTTCTGAAGTCTACACAATTAGTGCATCCCGTTTATTGAGGTTTTGACGAGTCGGCAAAATTGGACAGTCCAATGGACTGTCCAGTCCTGGACTGTCCAATCGACACCTATTAAGGGATTGAGTTACATCCTCATCTCAATTACGGTTTGATGTTCACATGTCTCTCTCACTTTTTTTGAATACTAGGCGACTTCGTCTCGGTTTTGAAATACCGTGGGGTCATAAATCGCGACGCAAAGTCAACAGATCTAGAATTCATTCATTCTTCCCCAGACACAACATCTCTCACCCCACGATTGATATCACCATCGAATCTCTATGCTTGAACTCAAATGTGTGAATTTCTCATTCTAAATTCTTCTTTTATTCCTTTCTGTTCCAGCCTTCGTTTCGCATCCTTTCCTCAAAGTTCTGCCTCGATGATACGTGACTTTTCACTGGTGAGATCAACTTACTTGAGTTTCTTCAATTTATGATGTGGAATCCGATATTCTCTGTATTCAGGTCGCTTCTGCGGCTATGTCAATCGTTGGGATGATCTGTGTGATCATTTATATCTTCCCTGTTGTCTTAATCAATGTTTGTTTGCTTCTTCTGCTCATTCTTTCAATTCTTCTCTTCTCATAGCAACTGAGATTCATTGCATGATGACTCCTCACAATGTGGGGGAATGAGTTCTTTTCATTGGAATATGAATCTCTACTGCTCGTATGCACAGATTCATCCTCTACAGTATGTTCTCTTTCATGTTTTTCCTCATCTTCCAGATATATTTGTCCAAACGCATTGGTGAGCGCTGACCTGCTCGATCACCATTGATTGTGTTCTGGACACGCCTCTGCTCCTGTTTGGAATCATCCGCATATTTCCAAAGAATTGCAGTCAAATGCAAGAATTTGTATTCTGGATACCTTGACGGATATTCACAGCAATTGTGATGATTCTTGGTATCATGTTTAGGTCCACTCTCAACCACACCCAAGCCCTCATCTCCACAAGTATCAACGCTGTGTGTGCTCGAACCAATTCATCAGAGAAGTACCGCGTAACTGTCTTGGCGGAATCAAAAAGGCTGTCTGTGACTCATCGAACTATTTCTCCAAGGAGTTGGGTTACTGCGGCACAACTCTTCTAACTTCGGGAAACTCAGTGTCGATGATGATTCTCTTCACCTCTGTGGTTGATGGTCGGGTCAGTATGTCTTTTGAACGAGATTGTTGTTGACACCTCCGGATGTCCACATTTCTCTTGTTTGTCATTCCGCATGCCTCATTCATTTTCTTCTCTCTCATTCCAGTTCTTTCCCCGTGTTGGTTATCTGCATCACTCCTCATTGCACATGTTACGATTGTGGCTGCCCAGCACGTCGTTCACAACAAAGATAAGAATGAATAAACTGCAGCGGCGTTTTTATATTCATGGGAGGAAAGGAACATATCGGCCCAACTAACAAGATATCAGCAAGAATACGAGATCTCACATCAACAGTACAGATCCTCGCAAAGTTGTAAACTGAAATATCTTTTTCTTTCAATTGGTTTTATTTGGGGTGCATTTCATGTACACAACGACAAATCGTTCATTTAACAATCCCTGCGGAGAAAATATGTTCGGAGCCAAATAACCAATATCATGGGTCAGATCTCTCATCGCCCAAATAGGAGACTGGACATTGGACTGGACAATCCCACCTCGACTGGACACAGCTTAACAGGCCAAAAGGGACATTTAAATCAGATTGACCAGGAGAGATCTGACGAGTTCTGATTTACCCATATCTTTATTTCAATGGTTGTGTGTCACCTACTCTTCTTTATTTGTACAGGTTTGTCCACCAAATCAATATTATATCCCTCTTTTTTCGTTCAGTATCTTCTGTTCCAAATACGCCTTGTACAGTCTCCACAGTGGGTGACACCACAGCAACATGCGGATTTGAGGGAAACAAACCGTGTACTGATGTTGGAAGGGCAATTGCAAATCAGTTACTACGAGCCACAGAACATTCAATCAGTGGTTTCGCTCAAGTGTTCGTGGTGTCATCAGGAGCATTAGCAGTCTCATCAAACCTGACATACTACGTTGAGGTCACAAAGGGATCGGAGCACGTATCAGAGAAAAAGCCGATCATTCAAGTTGGGCGTGGTGTCAGGATTACAGTGCCAAAAGAACAACTCCTCCGCGTCTCCGACGTGACTTTTGATGTGGCTTCGTCTTCAAGCACGTATCCCCTCTTCTCTGTGACTGGCGGAACATTAATGGTCTCATCGTGCGACTTTACATCATCTGCGATGCTCCGTGGCTGCAAATTGTGCTTTATCGATGCCAAGCAATCCGGAACGGTCAGACTGGAAACATGTGCATTTTACTCACTGAATCATATGGACAGTTATTATTTCATCACAACCCACAACACTACCTTCTTCATCAAAGACACATCTTTTTCCAATGTCTCAGCCTCAGATTCGTATAGTATCTTGAACCTCGAATACTCCGCTGTCACCATCTTCAATGTAAATTTTACAAACGCAGTAACCAGTTGGAATCCACCGATATATGAAGATAGTTGTACCTTAGTCCTGCATGAGTCCATAACATTCACAAACGTTACAGGAGCCGGCGGTGATCCACCAATCAACGCTGGTGGCATGTACATCAAAACACCCCAGACGACCTTGATTCAACTACGGGATATCATGTTCGACAATTGCAAATCAACTGAAAAATCAGCTATGTCTTGTCTTCTGATTGATAAAACAAGCCTGCAAGAAGTCCCCATCAAACTGATCGATTTCGTGTTCGTGAACCAGGACCTCACCAAGAAAGCATTTCTCCTTATTGAAACGCAGACACAATTCATTGTGAATAATCCAGAATACGTGGAATTTGATTTCTGGACTCAGCCAGATCTGTGTTACTTCGCGAAGCGAGAGAGCATGATTGGAACACCGAAACAAGACTCATTGACAACTCTCCTTCGGTATCGGAGCTCCACAATATATGTTTCTCAAATTCAGAACAGAATCGCCGGTTCGCTCATCGATCAACCACGCTGTGGCTCCGTAACTTATCCGTGCTATTCAGTGACATATGGTCTCTCGGCATTGAAAAATGGAACAACATCAAATCCAATCCGGGACCTTGTCGTCGTTAATGCTGGGATAGTCTACGCATCCACCGAAGTCTCCAACGTCCGCGTTTCCGGCTCGCTTATGGACACCGTCTTGAACGTCCAAACTGAATCGGAAGCTACAACTACTGATGGACATATCCTTTGTTCGAGCCAAGTGTCATTCTTGAAACTGAGGCTCGAACTCCACGTCATAAAATCCAACGCAATCTTTTGTGTTCAAACGGGGACTCTCTCGCTGGAATCGCTTTCTCTATATCCATCCACCATACAAACACTTTCAGCATCATTTCTGTCGATGAAAAGCGGAAGCTGCGACATGATGAACATCGTCCTTGGAAACCTCATTTTTGACCGAGATGTTCTGACAGTCGTGTCGTTCTCGAAGATTCTGATCGCAAAAAGCACATTCAACGGATTGACTCTCCAACAGCACTTTTTATCCTGCAATTCGGTGACTTCTCAGAAACCGCCCATCGCCTTCAATTACTGCTCGGTTCTGAACCTCACCCTGCCCTCTGCAAGCAGCACGTTCGTCAGCCTGAACTCGACGGAGTTCTCTCTCCTCGCCACCGACGTGGAGGGGCAGAGTGGGACGGCCGGAGCTGGGGACGCTGATGTGTGCAGTTGGACGAGTGGAGCGATGAAGCTGAGTCAGTGTGTGTCGTCGCTGACGAGTCTGAACCTGATCTCGCTTCCCTTCGGCGCATTGGTCGTGTCTGGCGGGAGTTTGGTCCTAACACAAGTGACACTAGCAAACAACGGAGAATCAACCACAATGACCGGAACACGAAAGAACATCCGCTGCATGGATGGAGCGAGTGTGACAATTGACCGAATCTACACAGAACGACACGTCGATGGACTCTGGCTTTCGACTGATGGAACATGCACTGTGGAGGATGTCACTGATTCGAAGGCAGCGTTGGGCGAGGGAGGGTTGGAATTGAAGCGAGCTCAACTGTTCCGTCCATATATCCAAAACACAACAGTGGAGAACGACACCATCACGATCACTGGAACAGGCTTGTTTCCTTGTCTGTTGGAAGTGACCTTGTTTGCTGTGCTCGAAGACGCGACCACGTTGCCCACGCTGCCCTGCACGGACATCTCGACGACAGACGGGACGCAGCTGACATGCAAGTTCGACGCGCAGACAGTGTCAGTGTCGGAATGGGAGTGGAGACTGAACATGACAGT
Organism: Blattamonas nauphoetae; assembly: GCA_033064195.1. Taxonomy (NCBI): domain Eukaryota; phylum Preaxostyla; order Oxymonadida; genus Blattamonas; species Blattamonas nauphoetae. The sequence goes on along the minus strand of JARBJD010000024.1, from coordinate 138,859 downwards.
CGATGGGGAGAACACGATTCTGTACAACCCAACCATCAAACAAGAAACACGAAAAGTGGCATCGGCAACATCGACTGTTCGGATTGTGGAGTGGATCGTGCTGGGCGTGCTTGCTGCGACTCTGATTGTTGTTGTGATTCTCTTCGTCGTCCAGAAATCACGTCAGATCCGAGAAATCAATCTCGCATCTCGTGAACACCCACACTCCGAAACAACAGACTTCAGCGTCCGACAATCACACTTCACCAATCACTCCGTTCACACTCGACAATCCGTCCAATCGCAACCACCTCGAAAGTCAAACCGCTCACAACTCCAACGGCAATCAAGCAACTCACAGCTAAAACGGCAATCAAGTCGGTCACAACTTCAGCGCCAATCGAGTCATTCGCAGCTTCAACGACAGTCAGTGCACACTCGACGATCAAAAGCGACTCGACATTCATCTCAGACTCAGACACCTCGGACGGAGCAATCGCTGCTGGCTCGTCGATTGGCTGCGGAGAGGTCGAGGCAGAGGTTGGAATCTGTGGCGAGGCAAAGGGCAGCGGAGAGCAGAGGGGAAAGGGTGGACTGAACAAGGGGAGGGAGGATGAGGGAAGAGTTTGTATTTTGCAGAATAATGTTTTGATGTTCAACGGATCTATATGTCCACGAACACTTGATTCTCGAAGTTTTTTAAATAGCATTTCGAGTTACATATGAATGACTCTATTTTTTCAACATTTCTGGGTCAAACCGACCTGATCCTCACCGATGAGAAAGAGCCGATTGTGGTTGAGACGGCAAGAGGTGTGGGTATCATTCACATGACTAAGGTGGAGGAGAGGAGTTATTCTTTCATCTCAATTTACGAATTTTATCAAAAGCACACTGAAAACGGAATAAATTATTGGTCTATCTTCTGAAGGAGTGATGTATTGAGGGACGCAATAAGCAAGTGAATATAGAACTAGTACCAACGAGAGACACTAAAACAATACACACTGCCGAAAGAGAACACCCAAAAACAGTTCGATTCGACGATTGAGATGAAGAAAAATGTCTCGTCCCAACATCCCTCAGATGGTGGAAAATAAAGATGCCAAACAGAATTCATTCGGACTTTGTATGGACGGACTGTGGATGCAATGCGTTTGTCTTTTTCTTGTTTCGACGGCTCTTTGGGCAATCTTTGGAGATGTGGCCCATTTGACGACAGACAAAGCAAACACGGGTGTCATCGAACGTGCATTCACGTGCGGTATGGCCAGTACGACCACATTTGTAGCAGGCATCCCGTGATACAGAAGACTGGGATGAGCGGAAAGATGGAGAGACATTTGTGAAAATGGATTATATAGAAAATTGGGACAAACCCCGGAGACATCAGGTGAATCCATCATGTTTGGAAGTACCGGCGTGGTATTGTGGGCGTTCAGAGGACAATTCACAAAAATATGGCCAAACTGTCCGCATTTGAAGCACTTCTGTGTTGGTGTGACTGGACCCTTCTGTTGCCGAGCCTGATTGGCGAGGTTAGCCGGAGAAGCAGGTTCAAAAGTAATGGATGTCGGGACAAAAGTCGGGAGAGTTGTTGGGAGTTTGAAATCAACACTCTGTGCCATCTGAGGCTGAATCATGCTGTTCGGAGGGAATGTGACGTTAGGGATGAACTGTGGCGGCTGTGGTAAGGTGCGTTTGACTGACGGGACGAATGGAGCGGCATTTCGGGCGGCTGATTGGAGATACATTGTGGGTGAATTATTGCCAACACTTGTGGGAAGGGTAACTGCTCCTGTCTGATGGTCAAAGATATTGTTGTTTGGTGGGGAATTTGGAACGATATCGCTGTTTGATGACGAGGAATATAACGGCGGGTTGGAGGTGGCAGATGGAGGATCTAGTTCCTTTCCTGGAGTTGTCATACTGTTGATGGGAGAAGTCTCTCTTGACCTGTTGAGAAGTGCTGAAAAATCTTGGCTTGAATTTGATCTGATCGAATGATGATGAACGGAAGATGATGATTGATAATTGGTATCAACGGAAACTGGCGACCCAGTAGAGCGTGAGTTCGATTGGAACCCATCCAATGAAGAAGTAGATTCAGATCGAGGTAATGAGTCATATGATGCAATGTTGTGAGAGAAGAATTGGTTGTCTTGTGACTTGAAGGTTGAGAGCGACGTAAAAGACATTTGGGAAATTGCGTCAAGGTCTCTATCACTTGCATAAAGGCTAGAATAGTTTGACTCGGGTAATGAGAACGATAAATCAGTCATGGGGAGCGAATATGATTGTTCCGACATCTGATAATCGTATGTGTTGAGAGATATTTCGCTGACTGGCTCAGAAATTGTTGATGAGATCGACGGCGATAGAGGTGGAGGTGGGACGACATCTTGGGCAGGTTTAACTTCCGGCTTCGGAAGCTCCTTCGCTTTTGGAGATTCTGGGGGAGCGAGACAATCGTCCTGGAAGAGATTTGACAAAGCTGAATACGCGCGACAGGTACATTGTGGACAGAGGCAGTTGCTTGAATGGACTTCGCCATGCTCTTCGCACTTCATCATTTGTTTGATTTTTGTGAAGAACGACATTATGGATCGATCTTTCTGCATATAATTTGTGTTTTATGTCAAGTCACATCGATATTCCCTCTCCTCCACCCTTCATATCCTTGTTTGAAGAGTCGCAACAATCTCATGACATTCTTCAGTCTTTTCACGCCAACCAACCGCTTTCATCAATTGTTGATTTCTGTGAGTATCAACACATCTTCTTGTCTCTTCTCCAACATATAGAGACTGTTAGTACTCTCACATCTGTATATGTTGATCATTTTGCAAGTTTTCTGAAACATATGCGCACATTTGACAAAGACGTCGTTCATCAAGCATTTCTCGATGATATAGCCTCGGACCGATCTCAATTTCTCAATCCATTCAACAATATTCTTCTTTTGAAGAATAAAACTCTCACCGAAACAGTTCTTCGAACGATTAACTGGTTCTGCAAATGGAATCGGAACAGAAGTTACACAGTACTCACGTCTGGACTCTGCATGACAATTCTCGAGACCCATCGACCACACTTGACCCCCTTTGACCATTTGTCATTCCATCTTGAATTCCTATTCCTGTATCGACACCTCTTGTGGATCGGAACAGGACCCAATATCTCTCTTCTTCAAGAAGCCGCAGAACGCTCTTTCACTGGAGTATTGGACCAAATTTACACACTTCTTCTCGTTCCGTCACGAGAATACTTCAACTTTCTTTTGGACAATCGAAACCAAGTCTCATCAACTGTTCTCTCGAGAACCATCCTCCAAGTGGTTTATTCTATCTTTGAGGTTTCCACATCCCATCTCCCAACGTTAGCATTGTTCAACGATATCTCTTTTGGTCTACTTTACCTTTGTGTCTGCGAAATGCTCGAAGACGGCCACGCAATTTTCCACAATTTGGAAGACATGTGGTGGACACTCCACGCATGTGCAACGTCCGAACCAACTGTTGTTAAGCACACATCTGCTAGCATTTCTCTCCTGGATGTCGAAGGTTTTGCTGATTTTGCAGAACAACTTTTGGCATCGAAAAAAGGAATTTACCGCCACTGGGATGGAGAAACTGTGAATAGCATGATGAAGCATGTGTTGTGGTGGAGGGGCCTTAATTCTGATCGACAATTGGATGAATCTCAGTTCATTTATTCATTCTATTGAGAGTGCACCCTTGTTTTGTATAATTCTCATGAGTACCGTGAGCTACTTCGAAAAAAATAGTGAAAAAATATGGAAAAAAGAAGACAGTAATGAAAAACTTTCATGGTTCCTGAAAAATAAGAAGAATTATGATAGTATCGGCCTATTGATTCTCGAGGAGATGCTGTGGAAGCACGTATGACATGACAGGCACGTTTTCCATCACAGTGTTGATAAGAGGCAATGCAATACTTCTTTCATGTTCAACATTCGTCCTTCCCACGTTTGTTCTTTTCATCTTCGGTCTGATCGTGTCATTCGTACAGTTGAACCTCTCCGTTCTTTTCACCCGACGCCCCGTCTTCTTCAAAAGTCCCACAATCGACATGTCCACAGACCTTATTCGAATGGCTTGCTTCCGAGGCGTGTGGAGCTCTGTGATAGACGGAGTTAGAGCGACTTCGAGCTGGCTTGGTGTCGGTTCAGTTTCTTGTTGTGTCTTCGTTGGGCTTTTCTCGCTTCCTTCTGTCGAAAGCCAACTCCAATCGCCTCCATCATTCAAAGAATCGGTTGTGCTTTGATGGTCTGGTGTGTTTTGTGGAGATACGTGCAGTTGTGGGGAGACGGAGAGGGAGTTGGAAGGAGGGTTTGATGGGAGCTCGTGATTGGGCGAGTCGGGGAAGATGGACGAAGACGATGAGTCGTCATCTTTCTCGTCGATCTTCAGATTCAGCGTGTTCATCGTGACTGGATGCGTGCTCGGAGCAAAATCTGGATTCGGGGTTGGGCGCTGTCTCTTCCTTTTCTTAATCGGTCGTGGCTCGCTGACGGTCTCGCTCCCACTCAACTCGTCGTCGTCGTAAATCAGTCGATCCCTTCCGATTGGCCCGACGCGGTTCATCTTCTCTCGATTAGCTTGACGTCGTTTGGTCTGTCTCTGATTCTTTCGATGTGGCAGAATTGGGAGTTGCTGACGTGTTGGTTGAAAAGAAGTGTGTGAAATGAGAGAGGCCAAGGGTGGAGGACAGAAGGGTGTGGTGGGGAAAGTGTTTGGTGAAGATTGGGTCTTCGGTAAGGAAAGTGAAGAAGGTCTGAAGTGGTCTGGATGGAGAAAGTGTGAGATGGTTTGAGGCAGAGTGGGATTTTGTGGAAGTGGGAGTGACTGCGGAACGAGAGGTGCATGCAATTGAGCGACAGGATGAAAGACAGGAGTTGGATCTTCCTGTTCGACCCCCTCCGAGTGTTGGTTTGTGCTGACTTTGTTCTGTTCGAGCGATAGCGGTTGAGATTGTTCTGGTTGATGAGGGATGTCCGGAAGGTTGGGAGGAGAATTTGAAATGGGTGTCGTGAGTGGTGGGAATGGTGGGTCGAGCCGTTGAGCGACAATGTGCGGGACAGTCGAGTGTGTCTCTGAAGTTGTGCGTGGGAGTGTGAACGGAGTGAGATGCTGTGGTTGTCGATGAGGATTGGCAGTGCTCTGAATGAACGAGGGGGTTTCTGCGACGATTGATGGAGGGCGTCTGAATGTGGAGAGTGGGTCAGGCAGTTGAAGAGGAGGGAGTTGTGGAACACACGGTTGTGATCTGAGAGAAGGCATGTGAGTCGGAGTCGATAGCTTCGGCCGATGTGGCGTCGGCTCTGGTCGAGATTTGACCGCATGATTCCAACGGGCCGAGTGCCAAAAAAACACTGTTGACCGAATTTGTTGCAAAATGGTCGGTTTCGGTGCTTGTTCCGGCTCCTCGAGTTGTTCAGCGTCAGAGGCAGGTCGGATCGCCTGTTGAATGTCGTGAATGGTTGGTAATTGTTCTGTCTCGATTGGATGATGGCGACGAGGAGTTCCTTCCTGCACAATCTCCTTCTCACTTCGCCCAGTCTCCTCCCTCCCAACTCTCTCCCCCTCAACCTCCATTCTCTTCTCCACATTCACTCCTTCCACCGTTTCAGGAATCCCTTCTCTCTCAACTTCAGCCATTTGTGTAATCCATCGCGCCAGACTCTCCAATTGACGTGTGTACTGTCGTGTTCGCTTCGTCTCTCCGAAGAAGTCCTCCAGCATCGCTAGTTCTGACCTGAATGCTTCCTCTGCTCGTCGCTCCTTATCCATTTCCATCGTTGCTTCGTTCTCCTTCCTGTTCAGCTCCTCTTTTCTCGCTTTATCCTTCTCCGCATTCTTGTCTGACCGTTTCCTTTGGTGTAACCTCTCGAGCCTCTCTCGTTTCGCTCGCTCTGTTCGTCTCGAGCTCCGTCTCGACCTCTTCCGTTCGCCACGCCATTCTACTCTCCTTTCCCTGCGCCTTCGGTTCCTCTCATCTCGATTCGTGCTCGAACCTCTCCCTGCCACTCTCCCAGCCCGAACTGGCCTGTTCCACTGACTGTTCAGTGACTGTGACCGAAACTGTGTTTCCATCCGTCGCCGCCGCTCTCTCGCGCGTTGATCTCGTCTTCTCTTGTTCAGCAGTGTCGTTAGAGGAGGACGTTGTTTATACACGACGGGTTCCCCAATCCACTCGAAACTGGGCTCGCTCGCACACTCTTCTTCCTTCTCGTCTTCCGATTCGGGTTGGGCAGGATGCGTGTCCATCGCAGCCGGTGTTTGTTCTGAGATCGGGCGTGTTTCCTCGTTTCGAGCTGAGATGTCGCCAACTGAGCTTGACAGAGGCAGAGTGGCAGCTGCTAAGTTTGGCAGAGGCAGAGGGACAGCTGCTGAGAGAGGCGGAGGGGGGACGAGTGGTGGGACGATGGGCGGAGTGTGGCTGGGCTGGCGGCGGAAGCGAGGTCGGACTGGGCGGTTCTTTTTTCCGTCTTTCGACGCGTACAGCTCGTTGAACCGCTCTTTGTTCGATTTCAGAAGACGGTAGCTGTGAAGCGGAAGCAGGCGAGCGTTCGTTGTCACGTGCGGATTTGTCGACATGGCAGGGTCCAATTTTCCGTTTCCTTCGATTTCTTCCTTCACATCCCGTTTTCCAAACACTCCCATCCACACTTCGTCCTGCTCCATCACAATCTCCTTCACAAAAGTGTCCAAAACTGCATTGTCGCTCCAATGTCGTCCATTCACTGAGATCCTCTCCTCCTCGTTCAGAAAGTGGATCTCCTTGAATCCCCCCAGCTGTTGGTCAACTGTGTACATCAGAAACGGCCCAGTCGGCAGCTTCGACAGATCAAGCGTGTCAATCACTTTGTCCGCCATAATCTCACGCCGCTCCTTCAGACGAAGTTCACTCTTGCACATCGGGCCATTGTTCTTGCGGTCATTTTCAATTTGCCGCTTCTTTCTTTTCCATTGTTCTTTCTCTTTCGGCGTGCAATGTCGAGGCGGCTCAAACTGTTCGTTTTGCAGCAAATATGTCAGCGTCGTCGATGTCATCTTGATCCCAAGCATCGAATACAACAAAACAATCCCGTTCCCCTTCATCGCTTCTTCTTCAATTCGCTTGATGAACTGAAGACGGAACCCAATCCGTTTCTCACGATCGATGTCAAGTCGAAGCAGTCCAACACGGTCTGGTGATGCAAGCGTTTTTCCCACCAACATCACGTCTGGAGCAGTTATTGGTTGCTTTCTTGGTAGCTGATCAACTTGGGCGATTTTTGCGTCACATTCCGCATGGAGAACGTGGGATTGTCGTGAAAATACTTCTTGGTTCTCATCCCAACACAGATCTTCATCGACATTTGCCATTTCTATTTGTGGGATCCAATCATTTTCAAACAACTTTCCAGCTTCTGAAACAAGCATCCCTATCCTCATATTGTCTGTGATACATGCATATTCAACATCATCATTCGAATAATCATCATAGAGAAGGTGGTTTTCCTCATACGATCCAGACAAAGATGTTCCAGCAATGTGGTGAAGAGGAATTACTGATTGAGGATCATCTGCAGATGAAAGCAGAAATAGCGATGTCCGAGACATCGAACAGTAGAGTTCTCACGTCAATATCACTAGACAGTGATTGGAGAGTGGGGACTGCTCCTTGTCAAATTTTGATTGAACGAAAAAAGCAAATGTGGTTTTTGATCTTGACACTCCTCATAAAGTTGAGAGAGAACACAATTTCAATCAATGAAACACGTTGCAAAAAAACACTGATAAAATAGTAATAGGTTTAGCGACTTTAGGCAGAAGGACAGGGTGGTCTGCGACAACTTTGTACCGGGTGTCCCATTAGTCTTTGTATTTCGTTCTCTCTCTTTAAAAAAGCATCTATCAAACTGAAAGATCCGTGAAATGGAATGTTGGCCTCTTTTCTCATATCTCTGCAGATTGCCCAAATCTTGCGATAACCTCGTTCGCTCTTTCCAGCACACTCGTGACAGCATGATCAAACATTCTTGGCGGTATTTCATTCAACTCCTCACGGATAAACTGTTCTAGGTCTGTCTTCGTTTTGGGTTCTCGAGGATAAACTTTTTCTTCCAGGTAGCTCCACAACCAAAAATCAAGCGGTGAAAGATCACCACTTCGCTGCGGCCACGGATGATTACTTTTCAAGCCGATCCATCTTTTTCCGAAAGTTTCGTCCAAATATTGGATTGTTGCGCGAGCTGTGTGGGGTGGAGCCCCATCCTGCTGAAAGTATGCCCATTCAAATCTTGATCGTTCCTTCAGTTGTGGAACGAAGTATGATTTCAGCATTTCTGTATACACAGGTCCGGTTACCGTCGCAGAGAAGTAGTATGGACCAATGAACCCAGCGGAGGACATCGCGATCCAACAATTGGTAACGATTCGTTCGGACGGCACCTCAACGTGATAATGTGGGTTTTGCAGGGCGAGCATTCGATGATTGTGTCTGATGACAGTTCGGTCTGTTCTAAATGTTTTCTCATCTGAAAACCAGATCCGCTTTAGAAGTGTCGGCTTGATTCTGCACAAATGAACCAAATGTTCGTAACATTCCTTCCGAATTGCATAATCCTGGTCAAAATGAAACTGTGTTCGCTGGATGAAATACGATCCAAATCCCAACTCTTTGATCCCTCGATTGAGGCTACTTAACGGGATATGGAGGTCAGCTGCATGGGTTCGTTCCGAATGTGTTGGGTGTGCTTCTTTTTTGTCTCTCAACTTTTCCAGCGATTCCTCACTGCAACTTGTCCTGGGTCGCCCACTTCGGTGGCGATCATCTACTGTCCCAGTCTCTAGAAACTTCGCGAACACATTGGAAAATGTCCGAACGTCGGGGACGACGGATCCGCGCCAGTGGCTTCTCGCAACTTCTGGGGTCTTGTGGAGCGACATTAGCCGAACCATTTCGATCCGGTCACCTTTTGCCCAAAGATGGTTGCTGTGTTCGACAGTCATTTTTTGCGAGCGTTTGATCTCACTTCGCAGAACTACTTCGCACTTTCACTTTTTTATTTGGAATAAAAATCGTGTAAACTCCTCTACATTCACTTGAGAAACTTCAAATATTCCTCGAGAATATGAACGAACCACTTGCACAGACGAATGGGACACTCGGTATGGGCATTTCTCGGCAACAGTCTGTTCCAAAATGTTGGTGATCTGTTCCAAAAATGATTCCCACAACGTGTATTTCGGAAAAAAAAGAAATAAAATAGAAGAGAACTTCATGAATAGAAACTGTAAAGAGCGAATGATTAATACACAATTCGAAGTTTTTGAGGTCTTCGTCGTTCATTACTTGCGGCCATATCACGGTTTTTACATGTTGGATAGTTCTTCTGATTTCTCGCTTGTCTAGGTCGTTAAAAGTAGCTCTGATTCCATCTATAAAGGCTTTCCAAAATCCAAACACCTGCTCTATCGGGATCAAATCTGATGAATAGGCGGCGTTGAATGCCAGAAAATGGTTCGCTTCGGTAATAATTTGATCTGTTGATACGTTGTGTATTGAACAATTATCCATAATGAAGCAAAATGTGTCATCCTTGGGGAGCGAAGCGAGCAGCCATCTGATGGTTAACAGGACCACGAACAATCTCAGAGTGGTGAACACCATCTTCTGAAATCGCGGAAATTAGACTGAAGGACAAGATCCGAGGAGTGCGTCGAGGACAGCCGGTATGTTGATCACGCTCCGTCCATATCGTCTGATTGTTTCAGCATTCCAAGCTGACTCGTCAATAAAATTCATTCCTTCCTTGTTTGTTCTCAGGAGTATTCGCTGATGGACTTCGGAGTTTCATCTTTTCAAAAGTGAAAATCGGATCTCCCCCGTTTCTGGATTTGACTCCGAATGCAGTCTGTGAACTGAAGTCGGACTGATCCTAACATTTTCAGTTTTTGCTTCTGGAGAAATCTTTCGGAGCGCTCGTCGTGGCTCTTGCCGAAGGATGGCTGGTTATAGGGATATGACGTCAAAAAGTTGAAACAAAGGTGTGCATTTTACTGTATGAAGCTACAGAGCCCTTAATGGGTCTTTAGCTCCAACAATTTTTCAGGATTATTTTCTCACAAAAACAACATTTCCCAGAAAAAATCTCAATTTATGGCAGGTTACAGAATTTCGGCGCCTTTCTGATCGAGGTAATGGCAGATAAGAAGTGAGGTATTCCGTATTTCGAAGTGATTTTCACAGTTGGCACAGTGAATTTGAGCCATTCCGCATATGAGTGTGGTTATTCCGGCTGTTGGAAAATAATGATCAAAAAATGATGCAAATGACGCGATCAAAACCTCAATTTCGTGATAAATCGCGATGTATTCGTGCTTCTGCATATGGTTGAGGTATTTTTTTTCTGAGAGTGAATCAAGGGAATCGCATATGAGAAGAAATGTCGTATAGTGGGGATGAATGGCTTCTCTGGTCACGTAAAGCAGAGAATCGAACGTGAAAAAATTAAGGTTTGATGCTTGAAGAGATTTGAATAGGAGATAGCCGAGCTAGAGGACGTGAACTGATAAAAAAGACGGAGATATTGCGCTGGTCCAAACAATTGAGCGTACTTTTTGGTTTTAGGATCGGTAGAGTGATTTGTTAGAAGAAAGAGCGATCGAACCAGCGTGTGAGACCTGCGTATGTGACCTGTTGTTTATCACATCCATTTTGTGTCTGGATCTCAGTAAGATCTTGTTTTCGATATTGAGATTGTGAAATGTGAACAGCTAGTGAATGATACGAAGACAGAAGGTTGTATATTTCAGAGAGAGAAGGCACACAGACAGGCCTTTCCAAAAAGTCTCCAAAATTTGCGCGAGAATTGGTGACTATCCATGAATGAATAAAAAAATGAAGAAATAGTGTTATGAATTATCCGGAATCCCATGAGAAGATCCATTCTCTCGTCAAAGTGAAAAGTCGGGGATAAAGCTGTTGATTGGTCTGGGATTGAAGAAAGACTGCAACTCGATGATGGGAACTCAGAGGAAAGAGGACTGGCGAGTTGAGGATCATTTCCTTGAACAAATGGAACTCCGATTTGACAGTTGGGAGTTGGATTAGACTGACGGCGGACTTGTATCGTTCCAGAAGAGAATGGAAAGCCTCCTTCGATGGCTTTCTCTTTCGATCAAGTGATCCAAAGAGAAGATAGAAGTCAAGATGATTCCCAGGCATTGGTCATTGATCTGATTGATCTCAGTTTTTTCAGATCTCAGCTTGTTTAGACTTATGAATATTACCAAAGGCCGGTGAAGAGAATTACATCAATTTTCAAAAAATGAAATGCAGCAAAATGAAAAATGTCGAAAAAATGTGTTCTGATCGATGTTAAAGAGACATTTAAAGACTTGGGTCTGTTATTCTGTTTGAAATGATGCTCTCCAAGCGTTTATTGCAATGGAAATGATTGAAAATGTGTAGGAGTCTGATCTCAGCCCAAAAAAGGGAGCTGAGGTCAGTTGATCTCAGAACATTAGGGATTGATCTCAGCTCGCAAATGTCTGATGATTCCCATCAAACAGATCCCTTCGAAGGTTAGTGATAAGATCATCGGCGAAGCTTTGTGTGTCGTTCACCAGAATCACAAACGACTCTCTCGCCTCACCGAATGGTCGATCTGTGATCTGCTTCAGAAGCTCTCCTGGATTTGTACGGTTGAACAGTCGTTCACAGCATTCCACAGTGGCATCCAACGATTGAAACAGATTTAGGTCATTGGTTTGAAGTCGGATGGTCAGATGATTGATTTCAGAGTGAACAGTGCGCAGTAGGATGAGACGTTTCATCAACCGAGATGACCACACACTTTTCAGATACAAATGTTTCTTCTTCTGTGAACCAACAACGTTCATTAATCTCTTGGCGGACTCAAAGCAAGCAATGGCGTGTGAGACAGATCGAAAGGTGGATGTTCATCTGATTTTATGGATACGCGGAATGGATTGAACTGAATTGTTTTTCATTTTCTGGTATTGTTTCAACATCTCTCCTCATTATGACCATATCTCTTCCTTACTCCTTTAAATTGAACAATTTCTGAGTTTCTTTGATATTTCTTGTTTTCATTGCGTCATTCTCCCTCTCACACATAGATCTTAAAGTCGTCCTTCACTCATCCGGCTGTCACAATTCAGAGTTCGGATCCCGGGATCGGCGTCTGATTTTCCTGTCAAAGGTGAATTGATCGTCTTTTTTTGCTTTTATTTCAAAATACATGGGATATCTTCGATTTTACACTCAATTTTATGAAATAAATTAGAATTCTCTGAACGAATGGATGTGAGAAGATCATTTAATAAAAAATGTGGATCTTCGTCATCTCCAGTCTCAGACTGAACTGAAACTTCAATTCTTCTTCTTCGCCACTCCTCGTTACATCACGGCTCTTTCTTGTCGAGCAAACGCCTCTTCTCATTGTTAATGTTCCACGACATCCATCGCTGTGATTTCCATCCAATCCTGGTCCAACTCATCTTGCTCTCACGCAATGATCTTCACTCACTCCACAATGATGTCTAACTCCGGTTAGGCGCGTAAACCTCATCAATATCGGCTTCATTACTCCGACAAGATTCAGCGCAGCAAGACAATAAAAGAAAAGCGGACTCGTCCCAGGAACGAGAGGGCGTCCGAGGAGTCTTAATCCAGACGAAGATCGGGATATTACATAGAATCTTCACGAAAGGGTTGAAAATGGAGAAGTGATCAGACCTCATCATGTTACTGCAACAGTATCGTTCTTTCGCAAATCAAACTTTGTAATAGATTAACGAAAAACTTGATCAACGAGATCCCACTCTCACACCCAGCCCACATGTCTCTAAATCCTATGCTCCTCATTTCATTCAAAGATCGGGAACTCTTAAACTGTCACAACCAGACCAACTCTTAGAAAAAAGAGCATTTCACACCAACAAAGCCTTCATTCAGCCTTTCTTAAGAAGCTGGCAAGCCGTAGCAGGGTTTCGTGGATATAATCCTGGGACTTGTTGTTTTAATTTGGACGAAACCAGTTATTCGTTCAAACGAAATCACACTACCTTAATTGTTCCAACAAAGGACAATATGGTACCCAATATTCCGGCCATTTCGGAGTTTCAAAATCTCCAATTTCTATTCACAGTGAGTGCAGATGGGGCGAACTGTACCACTGTTGTCATCCTCAACACGGCACAGATCGCCCCAATATGGCGGAAATGTCAATCTCCTTCCATAGTATATCTTGTGACGGATTGGAATGGGTTCTCACAGCAGAAATTTGAAGACCTTTTCGAGGCAATTACTTGTTCTTAGATCAACAACAAGAGAGCGTTGATGAACCTCCCAGTCGCGCCTGCCGTCATACATATGGATTCGGCAGTGACACACATATTTCCTCGAATTCACCATAGTGCTTAGAGGAACAATATTGATATCGTTCGGCCCCAATCACACACAAGTTCTCGCATCCAACCTTTGGACTTATTCGTTAACAGCAATTTTATGCAGTTCATTCGAAACAATTTACCAAATCCATTCCCTCACACCATTCAACAAAAGAGGGATGCCATTGGCAAAACTATCCGGAACGCTTTACACCATTGCTTTCCCCTGCAACGATTGAGAAGTCAATTCTGGGTGCTTCGATATGGCCCCCTGATCCCGAAACACAAATTGCAGACCTCCCTGACCATCCTAGTGTTGTGTGGGCTCAACAGGTCTGGGTTGAGAAACGGGTTTGTTGGGGAGATCGTTACGAAGATGCTGAACTGATTGAAATGTGCGTCTTGCGTCGGTTTTTGTGCGTTGATGTGAGTCCACAGTCTTACATAGCTGTTGCCAATGTCTGATAGGATCAATTTACGCGACAGGGTGCGACGATTCTCGAAGAAGTGAGAATGTGGACACATTATCAAGATCGATCTCACAATTCACAATGTTAGCAATGATGAGACGGTGAGAGTGGTGGAACGAAGAAGATTGTGCGAAATTCGTGGAAAAATTCATCAGAATCATCACATCAGTGGTGGATGCGAAGGATGAAATGTATGGGCTTCGGCTCGCATGAGAAGAGTACACAAAGAAAGAACATGTGAGGAGATAACGGGATGGCTTTTTAATGTAGACATCCTTCACCAAGCTCAGTTCCGTTTTTATTTCACTGAACGATAACACCAGATCGGATATAATGATGATGAATGGCGAGAATGGCCATTTACGTTTCATAACAAGATTTTTTCATAACATGATAGTGATATGATGAATTATTTCCTAGATGTTTAGCAACGATTTCTGACTATGTTGCGCCATTCACCGACTTCGGGGTGAAAACGATGTCAGTCTTGAGATCGACACCTATTGCGACCCAAATTCCAATTATCAAGGGGCGAACGGGGCTTGGTGTTTCATTTGCTGGGGTTGCCGCTAGATGGAGACTTCGATTGGACTTTCTTGCTCGAACAGATCGAAACGACTATTCATCGTCGAAGATGATATGGTCTGCTATTAATTGTTCTTTAACCATTTCTTGCGCCCATTTCTTTCGATTCTGAAGGTGAACCTCTTTGAAGTAACGATATCATCTCCATTCGTCAAATTTTGATACACGGAGTTTGTTCTGATCTCTTTTCAGCTAAAAAGAGACACAATAAACGATTGCAGGTGGCGTATGATCACTTCTGGTTTGATCAATATGATCGCACTCTTGTCCCTGCTCTTTGCTCTTGAAATTAGGGACGGGCTTATCAGCGTAGCCTTGACCTTCTTTCGCGATTTCGATAATAGGTGACGAATGACAATGGTGTCAAGGTACTTTTGTATTGTTTTGGTACCACAACAGCAGACATCCGCAGTCTCTTGGATGATTTGCTGTTCTTTAAAACTGTTGCCTTCCACCATTGCAAAGTATGTATTGAAAGTCTGACAAAAATGTCATCGGTTTCAGAACATTACATTGGCCTTGCGTTGCCCAAGGACTGAATAATTTATTCAAAATGGCGATGGAGGATTGTGCACTTCTTAATCAGACTCAAAATGACATTAGGAAGTTTGGAATGGGGAATACCAATTCAAGTGTCGTTGTTTCATCCTTATAAATATCTGAAGCAACATTTCCCACAGACAAACAGCGAATGGATTCCAGCCCTCAAGAAATTTGAAGATTGGATTTGGCACTACACATTCGCAACTAACCTTGGATCCATTGCTGCATTCGCCCATTCACTGACAGAGGAAGGTGCGGATGCTTTTCAAGGCGGATAATTGATATGATATAATCATTTCGAAAAATCCATTCGAATTCCAAATCCGGAACTCTTTCCCAGTGAACTACTCAATCAGCAGGATGACCTGCAAGATGAATCAATTCTAACTCAAATGCCTTCCAGCCTCACGAGGGATGCTGCAGCAAGTTGGGCCTCGGGAATTGCTCGTTTTTCGTCAGATTCAGATGACGATGAAGAAGACGAAGATTACCAGGAACCATCAGCAAATGTGCCTTCTTCTAAACCAGAATGTGATACGAATGATTCAACTGTTGATTACCTCTCCGTTCTCGCAACTGCTGCAAAAGACATTTTTATGTACATTCTTTTAAAAAAAGCCATTTGCGGAGGAGGCGGCGCCCCTTTTGCCATGCCAAATTATGGGTTTGGCCAAAATGAAGGATCTGCTCCATCGAAGACGAACGATCCTCAAATCCGACCTTCCAAGATTATAGACTTTTTAAGAAGCTTTCCGCGAAATAGGAGCCTTGTTGAAACCACAGCTCTCAACTCTTCAAATTCGCCGAGGTATGCCCGTACCAAGTTTTCGATGGGCTGATCAAAGTCGTTTTTGAAAAAAAAGTGTGTTTAAAGATGAAGAGTGAGATGAGGGAATATGTTCGCTTTTGCACACATTTGGATCGGACCCATATTTTCAAAAAATCCAGGTCAGATCACTTCACAGTTGAGTGGATTTCGATTCTGAGAATTCGGAAAAATTGAAATCGAGACATTACCCGACGTTAACAACCGAATGGAGATGAGTATTCTCATAGGTTATTCACATTTCACCCTATCCTTTTTTCCAGTCACTTTTTCATGATGTCGGATCGTCCTCACAGCCCCCCCTCAAGTGTAGGGGGGCTGTGAGTACTATAACAGAATGATAAAAAGAAACTGAGGAAGAAGGACTCCTCTTTTGTCGTGACGAGAGTGCTCGTTTCTCTTTCACTGGCAACACGACTGCTTCTGACACTTCTGAAGATAGATCTTCGTTCCTTTTCGATTCTAACGTGTCTTTTCAGAGAGGAGATTCCTTTGGGCTCTTTGCTCTTTTTTGGCTATCCAATGAGTTTGTTCATGGATTCAAAGGACAATATTCCGCAGTCAAGACAACAATCTTGAAAAGTCTTTTGTCTGGATTTTTATAATTGAAAGACGAAGGAGCCATCGTGATGCCACCGCGGCACTCCGTTTTGAGGTCGACTCTGACGCAGTCGACTCCAAAATGCCTCAATGTGATTCGTTGTGTCGCCGTTTTCGTTAACCCTATCATTCGTGCTCTGAATAACGACTCGATGGTCGTATCCAAATTGTTCAAGTCCGCAGTAGCCTTTCCATCCATCTGGAATGATCGTTGTTCCTTCTGCGACGTATTGTAGTATGATTGCCTTCAACGTCTCATGGTCTCTTGTTGCCTCCAACGACTCAGTATGACTGTCTGTGAGCTCCTCGATTGCCTCTCGATCTTGCAAAGCACACCTCGTCCATCTCCACTACTTTTCCTTTCCCTCACAAATTCTTTTTTCGTCGACGAGAAGAATATCCAGTGCGTTGTGACTAATTCTTGTCAAGACTCCAAAAGATTAAATCGTCAGACGGGAGCTCTCCTTTCTACGCGAGTGGTGAACAATACTGATTTCTCTTTCAGTTGTGACGGTGGGAACGGTGATAGTCTGAATCGCCTGAAAAATCGGCAAGACCGCGGAGTCAGATTGAAACACTGGATTCGTGAGGATAAGTTCCATAATTTGAGGCTCTGTTCGTTCCTGAGTACCGAAATGTAGCTGATACATCGATGTAATACGCCTCCAGTGTGTTTAAAGAGCGACTCAGTTATATCATTGTCAGGTGACATTTGCGTTGCGTGAGAATTGAAATCGAAATCGGTCGTCTCGAGAACATTCAGCCCCTGCATTTCGTATCTCCTCCCCAATGATTGCCTTTAGAGCCGTGATCAGGTCGGTGACGATTCTTCTCTGTTGATGCAGTGTCATTTCATTACTTTGGGGGAGGGTGAGTGCGATTTATGCCTTTTCGATGGTCATTTTCAGACCTGCCAGCTGAAGGATGGTCGACGGTCGGGAAAAAATGACGCCAATTCCAGTTATTGAGTTGATCTCTCTTCAACGACAATTGAACTGTTTTTTTGAACTATACTACAGTGCTTCTGAGATTGAACTCAAGTTAGTGATCCATCTCACTTTGATTGGCCTGCTCAGTGTCTTTGGAGGAAGATCCGAATCAAAGATTGCTTTGAGAGCAAGTTGAAGACGGTGAGCAGAACAGTGGGTATGAATGATGTTTTGATTTCGATAACGAAGATGTCCGATAAAGCCATTGACCCGCCCAGAACTCGCAGGGTCTCCATCCGTTGCGAATGAGACGATCTGCCCAAAATTGAGTTTTGCTTACTCCAAGATCTCCTCAAATGCGTTGAATAAAAGGAGTCCCGTTCCTCCATAATT
This sequence comes from Blattamonas nauphoetae, assembly GCA_033064195.1. Lineage (NCBI taxonomy): Eukaryota > Preaxostyla > Oxymonadida > Blattamonas > Blattamonas nauphoetae. Next base: position 121,107 of record JARBJD010000024.1, on the reverse strand, counting down.
CATTTCAGCCAACCCAACAAGAACATCAACAAGTTTTCTCTCATTAGATAAAAAACGAAGATTCACATACAACACAGTGGTTGATGTGTGATCTGTTGATGTGTCTAGCATCACTGAGAGAGGAGTTAGCTTATTGATGTCAAGTGTTCTTGCTGAATAAAAGTACGAGTCCGAACGGTCAGCAATTGTCCAAAACAGTTTGTTGTCAGAAACTGTCCCCATTGAGATCAGGCCTTTCCAAAAAGTCTCCATAATTTGCGCGAGAATCAGTGACTCGCTGTTATTGGTGTGAATCAGGAAGAAATGGGATGGAAATGACCCAGGTATCCCGTGAGAAGTCTCATACTCCTATTTGATATCTTTCTGACATCAATGGAATGAAATAAAAAAGTCCAGGATTGATCGACTTTGTTTTGTGAATAATGGCTTATATGAGTAGTTGAATCCACAAAGATGTGCAAATTGTCTGTCTCCTCATTATTTTCTATATTATTGTTTGCGTCCCTCTTAATGCGCAGCCCTAAATGTCCATCCAATTTTAAATCTCCCCTGTTTTCCTCATGAACTGTATTCTCCTCTTCTGAGTATTGATTTCTCTCCAAAGTGCTCACACCTGGCGTAAATCGTTGTCAACGGACGATTACTCAAGAAAGGAGAGCGAAATGGAGATGATCCAATGTCAGTTCTTCAGAATCATTACTATATTCGCCATGTTCACAATCTGAAGAGGAACCTCGAGCTAAACTTCGACCATCACTGGAACAATACACTGTCCTTCCGAACAAAGCAAGACTCTCGAGTTGGACAAGGATAGCAATTACAGAATCAGAAACCAGGGGATCAAAAGGCTTGGAAGATGTGTCTGCAGATCATCAAGAGGCATCTTCAGAAGAAGGAAGAAGTTCGAAGGATAAGTGTCCAATTTGGACAAAGAATTCGACGATGGCTTTGAATTGGTTTTCGACCGTTTTTGCACCCATTCACACTCAGATTCGAATAAAAGACAAAACAAAGAAGAGCGACGAGCACTGGGGATTGAGTATTTGTCAGTATCATTGCGGAAGGATTGTTTCTAGCTCAAGACACTCGTTCCACAAGATTTACTCCGAAACTAAAAAGAAACCAAGTCCAAATCTACATTGATGATTCAAAAAAAAGATGCCAACATCAGAAAGTTTTGTGTCATCGTTTGCCTCAACCATACTCTCGACAGACATGAACAAGATTGCATTCAGCACACTCACCCACACAACACTCCTTACCGTGACTTCCCCCGGCCTTTCTTTGTCAAATCTGGACAATTTTATTCCTAACCCTCGACAATCTCCTGAGTACCTGCAGAAAATCGCTTCAAAATCGCTGACAATCAGGAATCCCACGCAGCAATACTACCAGCAGATTATGCACGATTTGCATCAATCTCCCAACACCCCCCATCTCATCTCACATTCTCTCTGCCGTTCAAAGAAGCCAGTCGTTCAATCTCGTCCTATTCCGCCCAAACCACGCCTGAACGACAACATCGATTTCATTTCATCAACAGACCAGTCCGAGCAGAGGAAAACACGCTCACTGTCATTTCATTCGCATCACATCACTCTTCGCCAGATTACTGTGCCCTCCTTCCACCAGTCGTCCTCAGGTCACAGCACCGACGATGGCTCCCTCAGCGCGAGCGAGAAACCAGATCCTCAGCTCGTCGCTGTGCGCCCGCTGCTGACAAGACAGTCATCGTTCTCGATGCACGGGCAGGGTTAGTTGATGTCGCATCCGAACGCGATGACGAGCCAGTTTGGGAACCGGCCTGCCCCACCGATTGTGCGGAAGAAGTCGAACATCGACTCGTCAGCCCTCCTCTCCGCGCCCCTCACCCGCACACATCTCTCCTCTCAGCTCAGCCTCGCTATTCACATCCACCCCTGTCATCTCCCACGCTGCCATCCGCTCCTTCTCCGAGGCGTTCGAGCAGGAGCAGGAACTCGAGGCGCAGAACGAGCTCCTCTTCGGATCAGACGCGTCGGAGTACGAAGACGAGACGGAGAGCGAGGGCAGCCTCAGCGCCCACGTCGAGTTTCAGAAAATCCCGTCGTACGAACTGATCAAAGCGATTCCGCAGCCAGTCAGCGCTGTCGTCCTCAGTCGCACGTTCCTCACCTTCCTCAACTTCAACCTCCTCAACATGCGCTCGCTCGCCCACTCTCTCTTCTGCACGCCGGCATTCTACACAACCGCATCAACCATCCCGCCAAACACGATCTGTTCGCGTCCGTCGCACGATTATTCGGATCCGCTGAAGCTTCACGAGCCACTGCAGCTGAACAACCCATATTCGCTGCTGCACTGGCCGTTCATCAACGAACACTACAAAGCATCAACCACGCAGACAGTCAGCAAACACAGGCTGCGGGAAATCGAACGAGAGGCGATGGAGATCCAGAACGAGATGCTGAAGTTTCGAGCGCATCGACACGTTCATGCGGAAGACTCGGAAGCTGGTGCTGCCCGGAGAGGACCAGATGTTCGAAAGCACAACGTCATCCAATCTCAGCACTTCCTTACCTGTTGCTCAGATTGGCCACACGATAGAGATCCATCTGACTAAAATTTATCTCACTTCGGTCACGCGGAAGGCACTTCTGAGCGAATTCGATCGAGTCCACAGGTTCAGGCAGAGCAAGACCATCCCAATCTCGATAGGCAAGGCAGGCAATCAAGAACCATTTACAGCGAAGACAAAAGCGACTCTCAACCTCTCACCGTTCGAGCCGACACTCAACACCAAAATCTCATCCAGTCTGACCAAACTGTGCACGTTCTCGTCGGGCAACATGTTCAACAAGATTGAGCAGCTCCGAACGATCTTCCCACCGTGCTCTCCGCCAGGCAACTTGATGAGTGTGCTCGCCCCGTTCATCCCCATATCTGCTCTCGGCAACCACTCCTACCCCTTCGCCCTCAGCCTGTCCAATTCACGCGCCAGCTCGTCGTCCAGCTTTTATCGGAGCTGCATCCGCAGTGGACGTCGGTGAGCGACGAGATGGATGATGGGAGTGTGTATTCGGACGACATGGACGACATGCCCATGCCCAACCCATCCAGACACATTCCAATCAACTCCCTTCTCTTCTGCGCTCTTCTGAAGAAGCTAATCGAATCAAAGCCCTATCTCGCCCTGCGTCTCCACTCCACCAATCAGGCCTCACCTCACACGTCGCCCTTCCTTGTCGCGCAGGAAAGCCTCAACATCACCATTCTGAACAAGCTGCCAATCGCACCCAACCTCGTTCCCGACACCACGTCGATGGAGTACTCGACGAAGGTCACGCTGATCCAGACAAACAAGAATCACTCCCTCCCACACGGCGATGTGCTCGACTACACAGTCACGCCACCATCGAAGAACTCCGGCACTGGTTGGAAGCAGAGAAGAGAGGGATGATGTTTGGGGAGCTGGTCGAGTACATCAACTTGTACAACAATTACTCATTCTCGAACATCGACATCAACGACTTCATCGAAACGGGGTGAATCAGCGAGTTCAGGAAGGAGGTGCACGATGATGCGACGAAGGACTCGGAGGGGGGCAGGAAGGCGGAACTGGAAGACTGGAACTGCCTCCTTCCGCTCCTCCTCTTCTTCGTCTCTCTGCTGTCCCGTCATTCGCTGCCTAGTTCGATCGGTGACATTGAGTACTGTGCGAGTCCGATGTATGCCAGACGAAACCTGCTCGTCCTTCTTGTTGTCTACAGCGTCATACTGCTGCAGAAGGACGAGGAGAAGAAGCGGCAGAGCACCAACACTCCCACCTCCACACTACCCCTCTCGCCGAACATGTCCTGTCTGTGGACGAGGTGGAGCGGGCGTTGGAGCTGTTCCGAAGGGCCGAGGAGGAGGTTGTTGTGCCGTTCATGTTAGAGTCTTGCTGTCGATGAGAGCCCAGTCGCTCCGCCCATCAAATCGCAGGCAATTAGCAAGACGAGAGTGGTTGAAGTGTATTCGCGGCTCTCTTCACTCGCCAACACGTGCTGATTGGTCTGTCTTCTCTTTATCTCATCTTCTTCAGTTCTCCCACAGCAACACTGTGCTCCTCAACCGCGTTCTGTCCACAGCCACCAACATCCCCCTCGTCATCACAGCCATCGCCGCGTATTCGCAGTCTCTGAACTTTTGGGAGATGAACCAGACACGACTGATACTGCTCAACCTCAATGCGTCGCTCCCGTTCTTCGTCTGCCAGCACAGCCCGACTTCACCCAACTCTCACCCATCGGCTGTGTGTCAAAATGCGAGCTGCTGCTCGTTCAGCCTTCCCCGCCGCGGCTATTCGATGTCTCGCTCCGATTCTGTGCACATCCGCACGACCGAAGAGATGCTGCTGTTCGACGTCTCGCTCGAAGGGTGGGGGACAGCTATGTGGACTGGAGGACCAGTCTTCATCATCACATCACCATCACCCCGCAGTTCCATCTCACCACGTCCTCCCGCTCGGCCGTCGAAGACAGCGACGCTTCCCTTCGCATCATCGACAGCCTCGCCCTCCCCACTCCACACGCACATCACAGGCACACCTCGTCGCAAGTGCTTGTTGAGGTGGTCAATGCCAACGCTGTGGCCGTGCGGGAGGACACGCCCGTCCAGACAACATTCACGTCCACACAATCACCAGCCTGTTCGAGACAGCCGCCACACTCGTCGAGAAGGCACTCGACAAGCGTGCTTTGAACTTGAGCAGAGACAGCCGCAACGAGATGCGAATGGCTGCTCGGCAGAACAAGTCGCCCTCCCGATCCATCCTCACTTGCTCACACCACCCATCTCACCACACCCTCGTGTCTCTCTTCCAGCACCTCCTCTCCCACCTCATCTTCGTCCCTGCCCTCTCCCGACTCCAGTTCAGCTCCGTTACTGCCTTTCACGTCCAATCCGACGTTGAGTTCTTCCAGTTGATGATGAGCCAGAAGAACCTAGCCATCGCGCTGTTTGTTTCTGTTTCACTTTTTATTCTCTTCAGGGTTGCCTCACAGTTTTTGAAGGAGTATTCATTCATCCGGAAGGAAGAATAAGGAATTGATTCGACTTCAAACTCCCTGACAGTCGCCATCTCCTCTGATAACACACTCTCTCAGGACTGACATTAGTCTAATCTTCGTCGTTGTTGGATTCATTGAAGGGAGAAATCAAGAACTCTTGAGGATGTTCTATGCGGATGAAGGGTGAATGAAATGCGGATGAAGCGCAAACAGAGGGCGAACATTGCGAGAACGAAGGGAAAACGAATGAGATTCTTTGACAAGTTGAGTGAAGGGATAATTGATTATTTTAGACCTGCTTCATCTCATATCAGGATTTGATTGTGTGTATCGGAAGATCCTTCCTTTGTTTTGATGTCTCAAGTGGCATCTTCGATTATCCTCATTTCCCAATGTCGCTTTTGTGTCGGTACAATGGATATAGGAATATATTGTCGTCCCAACTCAATACGATGACTTCTGAACCTTGGTGTGAGAGTCGGAGTAAGTGATGGGTGTGATCACACAATCCAGGCCACTACGTGTTATTGGACCAAAAGCGACCAGAATTATCACTATTTGAATTTCATCATCCCGAATTCTAGCCAGCGACCTTTTTCTCCACCGAGCGGCCATTTTTGGAAAGCCCTGATTGAGATGTAAAGTGGATTGTTTGTTGAATTGAGTAAATATATCATTGCTTTAAAGTCAGAGCATGCGTGGCTGTGACGGGCAATGTAGTGTACCGCCTGTCCTTGATTCAGCCGATGTTTTCGAATTGAGCCTTGATCAACAACTGGTTGCAATTCAAGTCTTGTCTCTTTGTCTTTTCGAACAAGAGAGAGGGATTTTTGAGGTACTCATCTTTCGGCGAACGAAGGAAGTGACACTGTTTGCTGCAAAGTATGCATATAATCCCGCTGTCAGGAAGTGTGAAGGTCTTATTCCCTTCTGAATCTTTGAATTCCTCCCTCTGAACCCAAGCAGGGTATCGATGACGATGTTGTTCGGCACTGGAGGGTTGATCTGTACGATTTGTGACGTTGTCAGGATGAGCTGTTTCATAAGATTCTGCGATGATTTCTTGAGATTCGTTGAAAAGACTGTCGTTGTCATGACATTCTTTGTCACTTTCAGGATTTGCCGATGGATAAATTGGAATAGAGTAGGATGTGTGAGGCCTTTGGACATGATAGAAAGCTCGATGAATGAGATGATCATAACCAAAGAAACAGATTTCGAACTTCCTATTTTAGCATTGGATCCCAACCTTAATAACATCACTTTAGATCCTTCAGGGTCAATCTCTCCTTGAAAGGTCTCAAGTGCCTAATGTCAGCCGACGCATATCTTCGAAGGTGGAAGCAACTTCAATTCTTGAGCAAAAGTCACAGCATCATCGTAGGTTTTGGTTCTTTGTACGATAACATCCTCAGATTATGAACTTGTGGAAACGATAACAAAAAATGGAACATCAAATCATGAATTTCTTTTTAGATTTTGGGACTCCAATTTCGTTTTCGACCTCGATCGTCGACATCATTCCGTCAGCTTCGTATTCCTCCCTTTTCACTTCATCTCAGCACTTCTCTGGAGTGTTTTTCTGAAATCTGGATCAATATAGGAATCAGATGAGACTACTGCAAACTCTGACACGAACCACCTGAACAAGATCGTCCAACCGAACAACCCATCACCATTCAAGAATCGATCCCAATGACAGGAAAAAGAAAGATAAAACCTCAACAACACTTTCTGACCCGACATGTTTTGAATCGACCTGACATACAGAATATATGCCACCTCATTCGTATACAGTGTTGCACTTGAGAGGATAGAAACCAGTGCTCCTTTCTGTTTAGACGTGACTTTTTGATCAATCGTAAGAATGATGAAATTATGGGTTCACAACCGAGAAACAATTCAAATGGAAAAAGGTCTATTATTCGTTCCGGAGTCACCACTTTCTAATCCCTAGTGCCGTTTCACCGTACACACTTGGTTCTGGCCAGAGGCCATGAGTAGGAAGAAAAAGGTAAAAAAACACCAATCCACATTGGAGGAGAGAATTCAATAGTGGCGTGGAACTTCTTTTATGTGTTCTCGTCATATCTTCACAACCTGTGAACCGATTTTGATGAAATTTTACACAGCAACGTTCTGTTAGTAAAAATGACATTTAACAAAAATGTGGGACAAAAAATTGGGTATCTGAGAAGATGGAAAAAAGGTTTTTTTTCGCAGAGAACAATTTCCTGGTAAAAAACAATAATTTTTTGTGTGTCTTTTATCGATATCTTTACGAAAAAAATGCTTTTTCTTCGGTCTCAAATGAATGTCTGGTTATAGAAAAAAATAGTTAAAAGTATATTTTCATCATCACTTCATGTCAAAATTGTTTTCACAAAAACAATCAAAGGTTGAAGAATTTCAAAATTATCAGGTCGAGAAGGCGATTAATCCCGTTGGTGGAACTGTGAGATGCCAGTACAGTTGCGATTGTTTCCATCTTGAATTGTGGGGTCTGGATTTCCGAGTTGAGGCTACTGGCATCCAAGACCTTCCGATACTGCTCTTTGGCTTTTAGGACGAGAAAAGTCGGTAATTTCAGATCTCGACGTCGTCAGGTGAACAGATTCTGGATGCAGTTGTTTCGACACTCCTAGAATATTCATTATCACTTCATCGCTGCATTTCCGTTTCTTCCGATGGGGACAGTGCGATGAGAGGGGAGAATGATGTGTTTCAGAGGAAAAAACGTCCATTGTTTTGCACATTGCATTCAAATCGTGTTGAACCAATGTCTTTAACAGGAGGAGTATTCAGAATTCAGAGGAGTCATCCAGATTCTGCAGGACAACGCATCATTGATTAAGAGAAGTCCTCATCATCGTCGACTACTGATGACATTGCAGAAGCGACTCAAGGAACGAAAGACCTCTCTCCCTCTCCTCCATCGCATCCGATGAGATTCAATTTAACCGAATACCAACTCGGACGCAATTGGATGATGCGATTGCTACCAAGCTGGACTGAGCTTACATCTCGAGGATGTGGTCGTGGAGTGTCTGAGAATCGAATAGTTTGAACTGCCGTGAGTTCTAAAGCACTATTTCGACTTCCGGGACCTTTGATCTGACGATTTAAGTGCCTGCCACCATTTTTCCTCGCGATCGTGAGAAGATCGACGTCGAAAGTGTGGGATTGATGGATGTCGCCGAGATGACGTTGTATTCGGGAAAACCTCGTTTATGACCCTTTTTTATGTGTGTAGAGGGCATATCTTCACAACCTGTGGACCAATTTTGAAGAAATTTTCCACAGAAACGTGTTTTGGCGAAACACAAATAATGAAAAAAAGCCAAAAAAATGTGATCCATCTGAACTGAATCAAAGGTCTGGGATTGAGTCTTTCTTACGTGGTCAACATTTTGGAATCCAATCAAAGTCGATGACAAAGATGACAGCACTCTTCACGGTTGCTGCCTCGGGATATCCACTCTCGAGAATAACAAACAGTTTAGGAGAAACAGTGACCGTCTGCCACACAAATAAAGACTAGATGGAGTCGTCAATCTTCTTCGACTTCCGGAGGGATGGACTCATCCCTGAAATCACAACAGTCCGAGGCATGCTACGAGATTTCAGAAACCATCAGCTGAAATCAGACCCATCTTTTGAACTACTCAAGGACTCGGATCGTCAGACTCTCCTAAAATGTGATGGACATACATCAAGAAATGACATTGAATGGATTTCTCTACTGGCATCTCACAATATCGATGTTATTCTCATCCTGTCCCATTGTTCTCACTTTTTACAGCCGCTGGATGTGGTATGCATTCATGAGTTCAAGAGAAACCTTGCTGGAATCGAATTCTCAAAAACCAAGAAGGATCATGTGGCAATTGATAAGGCACTTTTCCGCCCAAACATTCAAGCCGGTTTTGTGAAGAGTGGGCTAATTTGTGGTGCCATAAATCCACGAAAATCTCTTATCCCCGGTCTTTCATGTGTGGGACAACAATAGACCATATAATAATATATGCGTCAGAGTTATTGACAGTGATCAAATGTTTGAAGACCAACATTCAAAACCAATCTCCTCTCATGGTTGAGAAATGAATCGATTTTTCTCTCGAGGGGGTGTATGACATGATTGAACAGTATTTTCGAGATCTTTGATCGAGCTGTGGCAATCGTGATCCATTTCGTGTACTGTCAGTGAGCGTCGAACTTTTGTGATGTATTCTTGTCATATCTCAACTCCTTGTGAACTTCTTTTTGATGAAATTTTTGGACAAAAAATGAGAAAAAAAATATATTATTTTGAATATTCCTCCCACGCAATCCCGAGAAAACCTTCCAATCAGATTATTCATAAAGAGATGTCGTTTTAGTCAAAAGCCTGTGAATTGAATCACAAATATTGTTATTTCGCGAGAAACATCGTGTCTTCAACTTTCTTCATTTTTCAATGTTGATTGCACTCAAATCATCGTTTGATGACTCTCTTCGTTTTATCTTGACGATTTGATCAGTTAGAGAATTGAATGAGGGTCATAATTTCCGGCATGGGTTCGGAACGTATGATAAAGTTCGGGATGCTTGTATTTTTCGTTTTCCACGATGTCTAGAAGAGTCCAAAACGAACGAAAGTGATGCAATAGGGAGAAGGGCGAATATACATTCTGAGAGGAAATCTTTGCGAAGCTTGATTTGAACTCAGAGGAGAAATCGACAAACCAGACAGATACATGTTTGTCAACTTTTTGAAATGTGATGATCAAACTTTTCTAGATTATTTCAGCTATTATTCTGTCCCAATCCCTTCAATTAGGACAAATCTACATCACATTCATTGGTTTCAATCTCCTTTTTTTGAAAAGTGTGTTGAAATCGACGGATCGATGCGAAAAAGGGAAAAAAGTCTACTCAACACTCTTCCCGACACTTCGCCAGTGATTCTGAACTCGTGACGGACGTCCCGAACTTAGCCATACATTCCGAACCTGTGCCGGATTTTCATCTCGGAAGTCGGTTGACTGTCAGAGATGACACCATCGACATACTTCAGTGTTTTGGTGCAAGTATTTTTGCTCGTGCTCCATCTCACTTGGATTGGTTTCAACAGTTTTCTGATTGGAAGATGCCGCCGTTCCAGTTCTGCTGCATCATTCTTTTTATTGGAATGGTGTTTGGTTATTTGGTGGATGAAGAGAGCTGAATTGTGGATGAGGACGGCTGTGATTGACTTCGGGTCTTATTGTCGTGCCTAAGTTCAGTGATGAAGCCGAGGTGCTTTCTAACCTTAGTTTCATTCATTTCTCAATGATGATTCATAAAAAGATAGTATCAACAACGATTCTTGAATGGTAATGAGATAGTTATTCTTTTCTCTCGCGCTTTTCCGCTTTAAGCTTTAGTGCCAAGCGGATTGCCCTCATTTCCTTTGTTTCGGCAGCTTTTGTTGAAGCTCCTTTTGTTTTTTGTTCCTTTGCCACATCTTCTCTTATGCGGGGCTCCCCAATGTGTGGAACAGTGGTGTGACTGGCAGTAGGGCTGGATTGTTGTTTCGTGTATTCTGTCGGGTTGAGCCATCATATCGAACCAATTAGCGAGGGGTCCATTCTCACAAGTTTTGTCTTGAACTGCTGCAACTCACAGTCGCATGGAAGGTCGTGTGTCGTTCGTATTGTGTGGTCGCATATGAATTGGGTTCCGGATGAAAGATGATTGATTTCATCACGGAGATGATATGAAGCACGTGACGCCACAATTCCAAGACAATCTTTCAGCACGTAATATTGCGTGAGGGCAACTGGTAGAGATAGTCTCTCGTCAATTTTTTGTTCGCACGACCATTTCCTGTTGCTCAATGTATAGAGCGATCCGTTGCATATCGACAGAAATAATCCGAGTACGGGAGCCATTCTTTATCAAGAAAGCCGAGCAACCCCCCAAACTGTTGATACTGATTCCGAAATTGTTCTAGCTTTCTGTTGAATGCGGAAGGAGTTGTTTGATGAACGCATTAGCGAAATGCACAAAGAAATTCAGAATGTTGCGTTCGAGAGCGTTCAACAAAGCCAAGCACCTGTCAACTAGAACTGTCGACGTGTGAGTCAACCAGACGTGCCGATCAAACGTTGTGAGGGCCCACTGATATTCAGTTTCCATTTTATCCACACATCAAAACAAAACCAACCGTAAACACGTTCCCGGTGCAGGTTCTTCCTCCAATGTGGAAGAGTGGGAGACCATACTTGTTTGTTTTGTATGTGCAATCCATGTAAACAAGTGTTGATCGAGGTTCGGAGGTTCGAAACATCTTTTGGAATAATGGGTGCGTGAAAGTCTTTCTTGAACAACGAGACAACCTGTTTCTTCCTCCTTTCGAACTCGGGCTTCACGATATTGGCACATGCTGTCTGGAGCCTCAAGATTGTGAGATTTGCTATTCCATTGAGTGACCCATAGTCCATCCTTTAGAGATATTGTGATCTGGAACTGGCAATCGAGACACAACGTTTGTCTTCTTCTTTTCACTATTTTATCGTCATCATCATCAGCAGTGTATTTGTAGTGATTGGCATGTTTACAGCCAAGATGGCGCAGAAAGCGTCGGACTGCCTCTATTCATTAGGCGGACTGCGTCTTGCAATACCCGTACGTAAGATTGATGATTCGTTTTCTCATTTGCCTACGATCCCTCTGAGAGTGTCGGGAGAAAACCTCAAAAAAAACTCTTTTACCCTCTAAACAAATCGTTTCGGCAATATCTCAACAACCAGTGAATCCATTTTGATGAATATTTTCACAAAAACGTTTTTTTGATGAAATGAACATTTTGAAAAAAATGTGGTGAAAAAAATGCTGGATATTTGGGAAAATAAAAAAAGGTTTAATTTTTGATCAGCTTTTATCGAGATGTTTACGATCACAATGCCTTTTATTTGATTCAAAACGGATTACTGGTTAGGAAAAACGAGCGGAAAAAGTTGACAACAATGTGTGCATTTCTGGCTTTCACAGTATTTTGAGGTTTTCTCTAGATACAGGCATTTCGGCCCGGTTTCCATTATTATTTTTCTTAGTTTGACCCAAATGGATTTTTCAAGCCCAGTAACCCGAATTACTCTGCTTCTTCTCCTCTTTCGGATTCTCCGAGATGAGCATCTGCACTGTGGCCATGTCGGGCTGAGTGGTGTTGAACTGGCACGCGATGAAGCGGGAGGAGTCTAGAAACAGAGGGGCCAATTTGGAGACAAATCTTTCTGCGAGTCCATCACCTCTGTACCAATGTCTCTGTTTACCCCCTTCAAGCTGTCTCCATAACGGATCTATCCTCTTATTCGCGCATGCTCGATTGTGATTGCACTAAAGTGCGGACAATGTGACCGCCTACTAAAAATGAATGGTTCTGCATTATTCACTATCCCTTTCTTCTTCGCATCGAGTCTAGATTTCGCACAGTATTCGATGTTTTCATGTGAGATGCTTTGGATGATAAATGTCACGAGATCTACTCTCTTTCATCATTCTCTTCAGGAGGAATCAGAAAAGAATGTGGAGAATAGGAGGACCAAACAGCGAGGTATGTTCATGTTCTGAAATAATCTGTCTTTCTTCTTCTTCTTCTTCTTCTTCTTCTTCTTCTTCTTCTTCTTCTTCTTCTTCTTCTTCTTCTTCTTCTTCTTCTTCTTCTTCTTCTTCTTCTTCTTCTTCTTCTTCTTCTTCTTCTTCTTCTTCTTCTTCTTCTTCTTCTTCTTCTTCTTCTTCTTCTTCTTCTTCTTCTTCTTCTTCTTCTTCTTCTTCTTCTTCTTCTTCTTCTTCTTCTTCTTCTTCTTCTTCTTCTTCTTCTTCTTCTTCTTCTTCTTCTTCTTCTTCTTCTTCTTCTTCTTCTTCTTCTTCTTCTTCTTCTTCTTCTTCTTCTTCTTCTTCTTCTTCTTCTTCTTCTTCTTCTTCTTCTTCTTCTTCTTCTTCTTCTTCTTCTTCTTCTTCTTCTTCTTCTTCTTCTTCTTCTTCTTCTTCTTCTTCTTCTTCTTCTTCTTCTTCTTCTTCTTCTTCTTCTTCTTCTTCTTCTTCTTCTTCTTCTTCTTCTTCTTCTTCTTCTTCTTCTTCTTCTTCTTCTTCTTCTTCTTCTTCTTCTTCTTCTTCTTCTTCTTCTTCTTCTTCTTCTTCTTCTTCTTCTTCTTCTTCTTCTTCTTCTTCTTCTTCTTCTTCTTCTTCTTCTTCTTCTTCTTCTTCTTCTTCTTCTTCTTCTTCTTCTTCTTCTTCTTCTTCTTCTTCTTCTTCTTCTTCTTCTTCTTCTTCTTCTTCTTCTTCTTCTTCTTCTTCTTCTTCTTCTTCTTCTTCTTCTTCTTCTTCTTCTTCTTCTTCTTCTTCTTCTTCTTCTTCTTCTTCTTCTTCTTCTTCTTCTTCTTCTTCTTCTTCTTCTTCTTCTTCTTCTTCTTCTTCTTCTTCTTCTTCTTCTTCTTCTTCTTCTTCTTCTTCTTCTTCTTCTTCTTCTTCTTCTTCTTCTTCTTCTTCTTCTTCTTCTTCTTCTTCTTCTTCTTCTTCTTCTTCTTCTTCTTCTTCTTCTTCTTCTTCTTCTTCTTCTTCTTCTTCTTCTTCTTCTTCTTCTTCTTCTTCTTCTTCTTCTTCTTCTTCTTCTTCTTCTTCTTCTTCTTCTTCTTCTTCTTCTTCTTCTTCTTCTTCTTCTTCTTCTTCTTCTTCTTCTTCTTCTTCTTCTTCTTCTTCTTCTTCTTCTTCTTCTTCTTCTTCTTCTTCTTCTTCTTCTTCTTCTTCTTCTTCTTCTTCTTCTTCTTCTTCTTCTTCTTCTTCTTCTTCTTCTTCTTCTTCTTCTTCTTCTTCTTCTTCTTCTTCTTCTTCTTCTTCTTCTTCTTCTTCTTCTTCTTCTTCTTCTTCTTCTTCTTCTTCTTCTTCTTCTTCTTCTTCTTCTTCTTCTTCTTCTTCTTCTTCTTCTTCTTCTTCTTCGGAGTTTCAATCATATAGTGCTGTCAGAAAAGCCCCGAAATTTAGTAACCCGCCATAAATCGAGATTTTTTCTGGGAAATGTTGTTTTGGTGAAGAAATCATCCCGTCAACATTTTGGAGCGAAAAACCCATTATTGGGCGCTGTAGCCTCAAACAGTAAAATGCACACAAAAGCCCTAAACTTTTCAACGTCATTTCTCCATGACCAATTATCCGTTTTCAAACTAATAAATTGAATTTTAGTCGGAAAGACCGAGAAAAACGTTTTTTATGAAAAAGGACATTTTTTTACCTCTGAGAGGGTTGTCGAGAGTAAATGGGTTTTTTGGCTTTTTTCCAGATACCCAGAATTTTTTTTAAAAAAATTTAGCTAAAATGTTCGGATCATCAAAACAACATCTGGCCACAATTTCATGACAATTGATCCAGAGGTTGTTGAGATATCGCCAATACGAAATGCGAAAATGTCACAATTCTAGTACTTAGCCTTTTTCTCAGTGGGTAGCGGGAGATTTTTGTCAAAAACCATATTTTTTTCTTGGTTGGACCATCCTCATCTGATTCGGGGAAAAGCTTGATTTATGATGGGTAAATGAATTTCGGCGCTTTTCTGACATCACAATAAACTAGATGGAAGAAGGAGTAAACAGACCAGCGGGGCCACTTTATTTGACCTGTTAAGCACCGTCCAGTCGAGGTGACAACGTCCAGTCCAACGTCCAGTCTCCTATTTGGGAGACACAAGATCTGACCCATGCTTTTGGTTAGTTGGCTCCGATCATAATTTCTCCTCCTGTGATGTGGGAAGCTGGGCTGCAGTTTATTCCCTCTTTGCTTTCTTGTAGACGATGAACTGGACAGTTGGAGAGTGTGGAGGAGGAACAGCTGACAGCGTTTTTAATCCCCAGAAAGACAGCTGGGCAACATTTTTCAGAGTGAATGTCCATATCACACATTGTAGACACTTGTGTTGATGAGAGATTTCGACTGGTCAAGTGTGGAGGTGAGGAGGAATCAAACCAACATCATTAACACTGCGACAAGATCTGGCAAGATCTCCACATGAACGATCCTGTAAGTTGGACAGGAACACTCAGCAGATGGGTGAATGATTATAACAAGGTGCAGAGGCGTATTCAGATCATCATCAACGGTGATCACACAAGTTGGCGCGGGTCAATGCGTTGAAGTAAAGGTCTCTGGATGATAAGATAAAAAAAGAGGGAGAACATGATCATGAACACGAATCGGAGCAGACGAGCGGAAAACAAGAATCTTCCGAGGTGGCAGAACTCTTTCACCTTTGATGGTAATGATTTCTTATGAATGGAATCTCAGTGGCTATCAGAAGAAAATAAGGCATGGAGTGAAAAGAATAAGCGAACAAACATTCCGAAAGTCGACCGGCGAGAGAAGATGCATCGCACTGATCATCCGAACGACAAAGAAAGCTGTAGAAGTGACTATCGTTGAGTGAATACAAACTATCACAATCTAAATAGATGATATGCAAGTGGAGTCGTGTTGCGTACGAGGAAGTTGCGTCTCATCTGTGCTGGAGTTGGAGTGAAGATCCCGCAACGAAGGCTGAAACAGAAAAGAATGGAAAATGTATTTTGGATCAGAAATGCACACATTCGTGTTTGCGAAAGATGATACGAAGAAGCATTCCATCGTGTGACGTAAGTTGATGGGTCTGGTGAGAGATGAGTGTGAAAAGCAAGCCGTCATCGAAATGACCTCTGAACTGGAACCCACAACAGGTGTCGATTGGACGGTCGATTGTGGAGAACTCAGAAAAAGAGTGTCTCCCCAACATCCAGTGTCGTCCAAAGCCGTCCAAAGGTGGGTGGATCTGGACGATTGTCACGGTTTGCTTAATAAGACCTAATTCTCTCCATCTCGCCGTTTTACGTGTTTTTCTTTTCATTTGATAGTGAAAACAAATCGAGAAATGAATAGTGGACGAAATGAACTGGATCAAGAATGAGCGTCCAATCGAGGTCAATCGTCCAGTTCAACGCTAGCACCGTCCAGTTCAATAAACAGGTCAACACTTTCTCCAAATCACTGTGAAGTTGTAGCCAACTTTCGCGAGATCGCATTGATCACTCTTCAGTGATCTTCGATTTATGGCCTTGTCTCTTCGAGATGAAGAAATATTAATCGTCCAGCGAAATGTGTGTAAAATCAAACAATAGGTGTAATAGTCTCTCATAAACTGTCTCAGCGAGCTTGTAATGATCCTCCCCTTTGTTACTCCTTTGATTTGTGTAAGATCAAATAGAAAGATGATGCAGTCTGAGATCAACAGCAACATACCTTCAGTACAGAATATCCGTCCGCAGCTGGAGGCGATATTCATCCTACACCAAGAGTTTGGCGCCGCACTCGCGACCATCACCGCACGCGATGAGACAGCCATGAGCCGATACGGCAACTTTATAGTACCCCCAGACGCACAACACATCCTGGGTCCACTGTTCCACATTGCCCGTCTCATGTCGGTTCACACTGATGCAATTGTGGGAGCCGATTCCTCCGAGTGGTTCAATCTCGCCCCGGAGGAGTCAACCTGGAAGACAGCAAGTGCCACTCTCGCTGGCACTGACAACCAGCGGGTTTTCGTCCGACCGATCTCCCCGCAACCGACAAACGATGGCCGCGTAACTCCGGCATCGTTCAGAAATTTATCTCACCACAGGCGTAATAAGTGGTCGGACCAACTGGGTCAGAATTTTTGACATCATTCAAAAGTCCGAAGACCAACATTCAAAACACGCAATTAACCACGCTTGTCGCAGCTTGATCAAAGATCTCGAAAAGATTGTTCAATCATGTCATCCACCAATTCTAGATAAAGGTCGATTCATTTCTCAACCATGAGAGGAGATCGGTTTTGAATGTTGGTCTTCGGACTTTTGAATGATGTCAAAAATTATGACCCAACTCGAAGCGACCGACAATACATTGATCGCAGGATCTAACTCGGAAACAGATGAAGATTACCACCCGGTCGCAGCTAAACTCGAACAGATGGTCGAGGCCCTCCCGGCTTTCCAATGGGAGGAGGATGACGAAGATGAGTTGAAGATGAGGATGACAGAGATTGGGGACACTGTGCAAATGTACCCAGATGCGGTAGCGGACAAAATGAAGTCAAAATTTTCACCAATCAACACAACCTTACGAAAGATGGAACAAGAGGTATTTCACCTCGCCAAACTTGGAATTGGTTCGGTTGTTCAATGCCGGACAGGGCCAGAGAGGCTTCGAGCGCTGGAGCTGATGACTTTGAAGTCCGGCGAGTTGGTGAGACGTGCCAACGATGCTCGCCTCTCTCACGTGCTAGGACTTCACGTCGATCCCATAGAAGAGGCTGGCCGACAAGCCTCGTTAGCGAGACAACGGTCACGAATTGAGCAGCTCGAAGAAAGAACCAAGAAGGAAAGGGAGACTCGAAGTGGGGATGGTCGAGGAAGAACCGTATTTTTTCGGCAAGGCCCCGCTATGGGGCGGCAATTCACATCAAACCGTTCGTGGACGACACAGAGACAGAGTCTCCAACAACCATCAGCTCTGCAAGCGCACAAGAAAGGGGCAGCACAATCACCACCCGTCTCACAACGAAACCAAGACCCATCTACGAAAAGAAGGAGGTATTAGGACCTCTCGTCACTCCAACAGTGAGTCAACGCTCACACTTTACGGGAGAGACGCTTGGAAACATTGGAGGAAGGATACGACATTTTTGGAAGGAATGGGACAAGTCTGGATTGGGGGACGTCGTGCGCCACGGCGTCGAGGTCGAATGGATGGAATCTGGGCCGCCGACAAGCGCGGGTATTCCATTCGAGATGAAAGTGGGAAAAGTGGAGGCGGAAGGATTACGGGAAGTCCTGAAGGAGGAGCTGTTGGTGGGAGTGATAAGGAAGATATCACGAGAAAATGTCAGGATATGGAGTCCCACCTTCGTTCTCAAGAAGAAGGATGGAACATGGAGGAGAATTCTAGATTGTCGACCTGATGATCGAGGGAGGATGGTTGACATCCGTCGACTTAACTCACGCGTACCTCCACGTCCCTCTCAACGAGGACCAAATTCCCTATTTCGGATTCTGCGCAGAAGGCAAACACCTCACTCAAACAACACTCTGTCTCGGCCTGACGTCTGCACAAAGAATCTTTACAAAGTTAATCAGGCCAATCATTGCATCGTTCCGACCTCATTTCCGCCTAATGGCTTATTTGGACGACTTTCTGGTTTCAGGATCGACACAACTTGAGACAGAGGTCAACACACGAAAACTTATCACAGAACTCGAAAGACTGGGTTTTACGATCAACCAGAGGAAGTCAGTGGTGATCCCATCGCACAGAATTCAATATCTAGGCTTCATGTGGGATACGGAGTTCAAGAGATGCAGTGGTGGGCGGAAAGACTGAAGAGACCGATCCAACGGTCAATCAGGACTTTCTCACAAATGGTCACGATGACGACCGACGCCAGCGAGTGGGGCGTTGGCGTGGTCTGGAGACGGAAGGAACGAGAGGATTGATGGCAGGAAGAGCTGACAGACGGCGTGGCTCTTACAAGCAACCGCCGAGAAGCACTGGCGGTATGAAGGGGATTTTCAGAGGGAGTGAGAAGATGGCTGATCAGAGCACGGGAGGACGTACTTGTTGTGTCAGATGACACCACGGTTGTTTCGAACATCAACAGGAAGAGCTCGTGCCTCTCTCTGCTGGATGTATTCAGGAGTCTGTTCAGGAAAGCGGAAATAGCAGAATGTCGGCTCTGGGCCGAACAAATTGCCGGGGAGAGCAACTCAACGGCGGACAGATGATCCCGGATGCGCGATGCATCCGATTACCGACTCAATCCACAAGTGTTTCAGTTAATGATAAGGAAATTGGGCGTTTTACACATTCAATCGACACATTCGCAACCGCGGACAATTCACAAACGCTAAGGTTCTGGAGTCTCACCAAGGAGGTGGGCTCGGAGGGCACAAACGCCCTCTTGCAAGATTGGTCGAGCGAGGAATGTGTCTACGCATTCCCCCCGATCCCGCTAATACCGAGAGTAATCGAAAAGAACAAGAAGGAACGACCAACAATCCTCCTAGTCGTTCCAGACTGGACAACGCTCACCAACCTGAACGACCTACTCGAGATGGCAACAGAGACTCTATGGCTGGGGAGAACGACGGAGATCACAACAGAAGGTCCAGGATTGAGAGCATCGTCGAGCTCCAGGCCGCCAGGAGACCTTCGAGCATTCTTCGTGGCGAAATCTGGGAAGGTCTTACCGAAGAACTGAAACTCGACTCTAACACAATGATATGGGTGCAAGCCGGAATGAGCGAGTCCACTCGAAGGATTTATGCAAAGACAATCCGACGATGGATAGAGGAGGCTGACAGGGATGGTCGCGATTGGAAAGACACAAGCGCAGTGGAAGTCGCCAACTTTCTTACGAGGATGATGCCACCAGGTGGCTTACAACGGCCGCCATTCTCAGAGCGAAGTGCACTTACGTTCCTCTCACAGCTTCTCGGCTTAGGACACGTTGGTGTCTCTACATTGGTGAGCGCGACTATGAAAGGAATGAGGAAAGGAAATCCACAGACGGCGAAATACACCGAAACGTGGGACGCGGATCTCATGGAAGCGGAGCTGAGACGGATGTGGGAGAATAGGCTTCAGATGGATGAGGACGAGGTTAGATCAGCAATCGCGATCACGCTCACACTGAATCATGCTCTACGCTTCTCAGAGATCGCTCGACTCCGCCGAGAATCGATCTCCTTCTTCAACAATACGACGGCGCTCGTCACAACGCTGAAATCAGGAGTCGAACCAGAGATCATCAATCTCGACGAGCAGAGCCTGTCGCCAGAACTTCGTGTAGAGAGCTGGATAAAGCAGCTCGACCGACTGAAGGGTGGAAGTCAGTGGACAGGACAGCTCGTGGGCACAGATACCAGATAAAGGAAACCGGGAGACATTGCAAAGATGGTGGGTGAAGTCATGAGGAGAGCTGGTGTGGACACAGATAAGTTTAAACCTTATTCGCTGAAGCATGCTGGATTGTCGAAGAAAGTCGAGCGGGGCGAACACTTAAAAGAAGTTGCAAGGGGAGCCAGACTAAGTGCTAACTCAGGAGTACTTGAAAAACACTATATCAGACCCAAGACGACTCCCAACGCACTCAAAATTTCTTCATCTCGAAGAGACAAGGCCATAAATCGAAGATCACTGAAGAGTGATCACGATTATGGCTTGGAAAGAAGAGATGAAGAAATATTAGACCCGCCACCCACCTCTAACACAGGAAACGACCGCGAGCGTCGCAAGGGGAAGAGGTCTACATCTCTTCTTTCCTCTCCCAACGAGTAACAAAGGGGAGGATCAATACAAGATCGCTGAGACAGTTTATGAGAGACTATTACACTTATTGTTTGATTTTACACACATTTCGCTGGACGATTACTCAATATTTCTTCATCTCTTCTTTCCAAGCCATAATCGTGATCAATCCTGTTGGATTTGTCAATTCGCTGAACAAAGTGAAAGAAAACGGCCAAACAGTGTTAGACAGCAAATTTTGACAGGTATGTGACATACCTGTGTGGCCTGGCCTGACCAAGAGGAAATCACGATATTTCCTGGTCACCCACTGGCCACAAGATTTCAGAATTTGGGTGAGGGTTTCGGGTTGATCAAGCAATTTCGGTATTTTTTTATTCTCTCAACATGCCATTTTTTTAACAATTATCATCTCAAAATCATGTCTTCAAACATTATTCACGTTGCTAGAGTTGATTTTCAACAAATTAGAGCTAATAGATCCACTCAAAACCCGGAATTTCTCCTAAACCCGGAACATGGGGGTTGAAAGATACATATTGGGCAAACTAAGAAAAAAATAAAATTTGAGAATTATAGACCGACGCAAATCAGAGAAACCCTCAAAATACTGTATACAGCAACAATGCCTACATTTTTCTCAACTTTTTTGGATCGTTTCTCCACAACCAGCCATCCGTTTTGCACCAAATAAAGTGCATTGTTATCGTAAACATCTCGACAAAAGCTGCTCAAAAAATGAAAGATATTTTTTTCTAAGACTTTTTTCTCGAGAAAAATATGGGTTTTTTTCTATTTTCCCAAATATCCAGCATTTTTTCTCCAATGTTTTCTCAAATTGTTCGTTTCATCAAAAAAACGTTTTTGTGAAAATTTTCATCAAAATCGGTTCACAGGTTGTGAAGATATGACCAGTTCTCCTGATTCAAACAGGTCCAAAAGAGGTATTTTGAGGGTTTCTCTGATTTGCGTCGGTCTATAATTCTCACATTTTATTTTTTTCTTAGTTTGCCCAATATGTATCTTTCAACCCCCATGTTCCGGGTTTAGGAGAAATTCCGGGTTTTGAGTGGATCTATAACTCGTGCAAACACTGAAAAAAGTGGTTTGATCGGCCACTCAATTTTTCTCACTTTTTTTCACTGTCCATCGCCTTTTTCTCTTTCAGATTTCAGAGTTTCATCTCCATTTTCACAATTATCGTGAGATGCATTCTGATGGTCGATGACCACGTTGAACTTTGTCATATCACCATCGTATTCCTGAGATATCCGGACAACTTGCCCATTTGTCCAACCTGTGGCCTGTGGCCAAACTTATTCTTACACGTTTACTTTCACTAAAATCCCTCTATTGTTCCAAATATTGATCAAAACGTCGAAATTTTGTCATAATAAGGAGAGCATGAGAAACTTCCACACAATTTGGGCTGATCGTTTCCACCACCAAACATAGCACCCTCATGTCCAGAATAGACTCAATCAATGAGGAAGCAGAAGATGATTGGTTCAGTTTGGATGTTCTTTTGATATTAGGAGTTCAAATAGATATTGAAGGAGTGGATCTGTTCGACTTTATGCAGGTGCGAAGTAACATCCCAGACAAAGATGGAACAGTGTTGGTTAAACTCCGAAAACATACCGATCATACCCCACACGATCAAGGCCGTCATTACCTCCTATGCACCTTTACTAATTCGACACTGGGACCATGTCTCTACTATCAACGCCGTTCACGATTTGACGTGAGACACAAACATATTTATGGGAGGACACAATCAAACTCACTATTTCATCTCCGCCCAAAGCCAAAAGATCAATTCTCACAATTTCAAGTGGCACTGTATTCATGGACGACGAAATACCGCGTTTCTTATTCTGCAGTTGGCTCAAATGAATTCAAAATGATTATCAAAGACGTCTGGTATGCTGCACAGAAAGGCGGAAGCGACAGTATTACTGATTATCTGAAAGTTCTGAATCGATCTAAAGTGTCTATCGGGATTGGCGATTATGGAAGGCATTTGAAAAAAGAAGGCTTCCTAGTTCGGAAGGGACAGAATGGATCGATTGTTTTGGATTCCAGTACGATTGGTGGGACTAACTTTTTGATTTCACTCTTTGTGACTCCGAATGGCCCGTTCTCGCCGCTCCTGCTTCATTGTGACTATTCAAATTCCTCTCACACATCTCAAGATTATCGCTCCTTCGCTCTCCACAGCTTATCAATACTGAAACAGTATGACATCAGAACGGTCTGTTTCGTTGCCGACAATGCGGAGGCTTTGCAAGACGGGATTACATTTAATGACTCTTCAGATGAACAGAGACAAGAATTGCTGTCATTCCAACCAACTATCCCTCTCTCTCTTCGTTGCCACAATCATCTACTCCATCTTGCCTGGGGAGATGTGAAATACCATGCTCCTCGCCTGAGTACTATACTAGAATTGATGCACAAGCTGACACAAGCGTTTCCCTCGGATCTTCATACTCTAATTGGGTCAAAACCCCACAAAGTCAGTCAAACAAGATGGTTGGACGAATATGGACCGGTGTGTTGGTTTACAAAACACTACCACCGTTTTCCAACACTCTCCGATAGTGAACGACAATTCTTTAAAGAGCTGGAATTCGTGAAAGGGATTCTCGAACCACTATGGATTCTGAAAAATCAATTTAGTCGGCGAGATTGTACAATCTCTGATGTCTTCCTGCTTTTAAGTACTGCTATCAAAACAATTCTAACAAACGCTGATTCTATGGTTTCTGACAGATGGAAGTCTATTTCTCAACTGACAATTGACTGTCTTTATGTCCGCTTTTTCTGTTCATCATCAGCTCCATTTATGTTGTTTTCCGCGGCTCTCACAAAGCTTGGTCGAGATTCCATTTATCTGAACAAACCAATTGTGGATTTCGACATCAAACTCACTGAAATTCCAGAACCAGCAAGTATTAGCGAATCTGAATCATCAAACGAAATCATCGAGATCCCTTCTGATGACGACTATTCCTCATCGTCTCAACAAACAAAACGGACAAAAACTGCCAAAAGACAACCAAGAACTGTATCAAATCATCGAATTCGAAAAAGAAAACGAACAACGGCGACACAATGTTCCAACGCAAAAGCACACACACCCACGCCGTCAAAAGGGCCTCTTCGACCAAGTCTCCCAAAATGCAACAGTAGTATGCCAGTACCAAGTCTCCACCCTATTCCACAACAAAGTCCATTCTCAATCCATCCACAAACTCCAAAACCACTTCTACAACTCTCTCTCAAGTTCCAAGCACCTCTCCATCCTCTTCCTCTTCTCGTCTCAAAACAACCTTCAACTGTTCAAACGATTCATGCCGCATCACCTCTTCCTCCTCAAACATCAAGTACCCACGTTTCTTTTCCACTTTTTCCGGTTCTAACTAATCCTCAGCAAAACAAACCACTTTTTCCCTCAATAATCTCCACTATTCAGCCTCAACTAATCAACCGAAGGATGCGGGACATTCGAACAGGATTCAATCCCCCATTCCCGTACGTATCCCACGAAAAATCTCTTCCTAATTCTCCAACAATCGATGTTCTTACAAATCTCGGTTCCTACAACACTATTATCTGGAATACCCTGAAAACTCATCGACATCATCTCTCCTGTGCACCACTTGAACTACTTAAGGAACAATTTTCGGAATGGCTGGATCACGTTGAATCAATATCGGAATCCATTTCTTCAACCAAATTCACGACATTCTGGGGACAGTATGGAAGGGACAAACCAGCAATTGAACTGAAGCAACTGGCATGCCAAGTTGGTTCCATTCCATGTTCTGAAGTGGAATGTGAAAGATACTTTTCATACCTTGGAATGCACTACTCACCAGAGCGCCAATCGCTTGATCCAGAACAGCTTCTTGCAGAAATGTACGTAGCCCTGAAGTAGAGAAACAAAGACAACTATCACCAACTAATCCGATATCATTCAATTCATTTAATCATTTTAGAGACTTCTTTTGTGGAAAATTGGTCAGGAGTGAAGTGGGATATGGACAAAGATAAAAAGATGGAAATGAGGAGTCACCAGGAAAGCTAATGAGACAATAGACAATGAAATAGAGAAAGAGACATACTCAGAGCGAGATGGGCTTCGTCGACTGGCCCGCACACACGATCCCCATCAACATCTGCGATCAAGAACGAAGACTGAGTTGAGAGGTCCAGAGGAGATCTAATGAGACAGAAGACAATGAAATAGAGAAAGAGACATACTGTGAGCGAGATGGGCTTCGTCGACTGGCCCGCACACACGATCCCCACCAACATCTGCGATCAAGAACGAAGACTGAGTTGAGAGGTCCAGAGGAGATCTAATGAGACAGAAGTCAATGAAATAGAGAAAGAGACATACTGTGAGCGAGATGGGCTTCGTCGACTGATCCCACACACCACTTTCCCAATTGGTGATCGAGATCTGAACCCATTGTTTGAGACAACGCACTGCCCAATGACCTTGCCTTTTCGCCTGGCCACACAGGTAGGCTTGTCTGACCGGCACTGACCGGTCAGTTTTCATCGAAAAGTACTGACGGTCACTGACCGGAGAAATATCGGAACCCATAATCGGAATTTACCATTTCTCGGAAGTGGTTTCAGGTTAAACAGAGAAATGAGTTATTGACATGAGGTGTGATAGAAACCAGGAATCAGACACAGAAATGACTCTATTCGTGATAATTAAATCAGATTCAATAAGAAAGAACTTACAAATACCTGTTCTTGGAGTTCAGAGAGACAAAGTACGATCAATGGGTTCGATCCGACCTGTCCGTCACCGATTTGCCCTCTTGTGAAACAGTCGTGTATCCAACGGATTTTCAACTCACATGAAGTTAATTTACGAAGTGGAAGAGTCGGAAAATGTTAAAAAGGTTGAATAATGGACACGTAGTTATGATCTCTTCTTCCTTCGTCTCTCAACAGCCTCTCCTTCATTCCATCGCTTGTTTTATCTCCTGGACCCTCTCCCGCATCGCATCTCTCTTCATCTTGTCTCCATCAACTCATCCTTTGTACCGATCAAGACGACCCGCTCGTCATCCTCCCTCGATTCGAACTCGCTCTTCTCGCGTCGCAGCTGCTCATTCTTCTCTTCCAGCCGCTAAAGGCGTGCCCGCTCTGTGTTCGGTTTGATCAGAAGCTGTTTGCGGCTGTACTCCAACACGTGCGCGTTCTGTTCGTCCTGCTCTCGTCTGTCCTCGTCCGTTCTCCTCTGGAGCTACCGCTTGTGCTCGACTTTGAGGCGCTTCTCCGGCTGATCCACTACTTTCATCTGCACCACCTGCTTCTTGGCGTCGCGTTGTTTCCACTCTTCTTTCTCCTTTTTCCTGTTCTGGCGAGCGAGCCAGCTGGGCAGCGCGTATCTTCAAACTCAGAGCAGCCAGCTAGTCTTTAGCGGCGGAGAGCACCGACTCTTCCTCCTTCTTCAGATTGTTGAAGCGAGCCACCGTCCTCTTCTTGGCTTCCTTCGCTTTCTCTTTCAGTTCCTTCACTTTCGCTTCGGCGGCCGAGATAGCTTCCTTCCCTTCTTCGTGTGCATGCTCGATTTCTTCCTTTCCTGTCTTCCACATTTCATCGCGTTCCTTCTTCAGATTCGCTGCGTGTCGTTCAGCTTCGCGTTTGATCGTCTCGGCCCTTTGCCGGAACTCGCTGTTTGTGTGTTCGAGATCCTTCCTTTACTGTTTCATCGACTCTGCCTTCTTCTTCAGTTCTTCTCCTTGCTGCTTCAGCCCCTCTCCGTCTTGGTTGTACTTCTCTTCGGTCGCGTTAAGGTCATCGATGCCCTTCCGAACTCGTTCTTTGGCATTTTTGCGAACCTTCTCAAAATCATTCAGACGGCCCATTTCGGCTGCAAGACCTTCTGTATCGCCTTCCTTCCATACTTTTGTGCGATAGTTCGCTGGTGATCGCATTTTCGCGTCAGACAGACGAGACATGGACGGCTTGACGAACTCGTCTTTGCAGCTGAAGTAGCAGCCATCAAATTCGGAAATGCAGATCGGCATGTTGTGCAGTCGGCATTTTGACATGCAGTTTGAGTCGACCGGCTCGTCTTCGGGCATCTCATCGTCTTCAGTTATGGGAGTGTCCTCGTTGCCATCCCGAGATTGGAGAGGACGATCCACAGCTATGGATTGGATCGTGTTGCTCTTTGCGAGTTTACCTTCACATCGACACACTTTTGAGTGCAGAAAGAGTCCAGCTACACCTGACACGACATGATCGTGTTGGTACAAGTTCCGAGGCACGTTTCCAGCGATGCTTACGCTTCCCGCACCATATCAGCAAAGTGGGCATCGATTGGTGAAGAATGTGTGGTGTTTGACGTTGTGTTGTCCCGTCTGGTCGTGTATGTTGCGTTCTGCACAGCAGCCGAATAGAAGGACGAGAAAGTCTGGTTTTCGTGTCCCCCAAACTTCATCAGGCAAAGTGTGTCGCATTCTGATACGTGGTTGCCGCATTCCGACGCCTTGCCCATCATACAAACGCCCAGTTACTGGTTCACATCTTGCGACTCGCTCCGTGCATGCGAGCATTCATCGATGCATTCTGACGATGACAGAGCCAAGCATTTCTCTGCATTTTGTTTGCAGGCTTTGAGACACGTGTTGGTTCCCTTGTTTGAGATGGACTCGGATTCGCATTGGATGAGGCAATCCTCACGCTCTGGCACACACTGTTGGATGCAGCCGGTGAGGCAGGAAACACACGCAGAGTGGTCGGTCGATGAGGAGCACACGTTGTCGCGCTTTCCAGGCATTGATCCACACATATCAAAATCTGGGAAAGGAGAAAGACGGAGCGGGGATGAAGAGAGGTGAATGCTAGCGAGAACAACGAAAGTAATTAATTCGAACAATATCCACAAATGCCCGAGAGGGGCAATTTCCCTAAAATGGGTGTGAGGCATACACGACGAACACTTCGAATCACAATCCACTAAAAGTGCCAGATCTTGTGTCTGTCTGCGAGAATTGACAGGTTATTGGAGGAGAGGTTGATTGTCTTGCCGGATTCTGTAGGGAAGTGGCTCTTCTGGAATCGTCGGATAGAACATGATTTGTGTGTGTATTCGAACCAACTTCACATCTTCTCCTGTTTCTTTATTCTCACTCCGTGTTCTATTGTTTATCTTTGCTTCTTCAGCTGATGGAATCTGCATCTTTCTTTCACTCATCTCCTTCTGACTTCTTTCGTCAGATGCAAGCTTCCTGAGCACGCTTTCCTTCTCATTTTCGAGATATCCGACTACCATGTGCACTGTGGAGAAAAAGTAAGAGTTAAACGAGGAGAATACTGTGAAAGATGAACACTCTTATGAGATGAAGACGAAGGAGGGATCAGAGTTGATACCAGAGAGGTTTCAATCTAAAACAGATGTGAGGAGGAGAAAATGAACCATTTGTGCAACCGCTTCCGATTAAAGTTTTCGTTTAAGCCAAATTTCGCGAGACAGTCTTGATCCATCCTGTCTTTTTTCCGGCGAGCAGAAACAATGGAAAGAAGGTTGCCAAACGGGATCAGTTAGTAAATATTGACAGATATATCTGCTGGCATGTCAGATTCACGTTCTTAACATGCAGCTTAAGGATTCTCTGAGATCTGACCCTTTGATGAATTCAGAACTGACACTGACCGGCACTTTTAGCCGGTCAGACAAGCCTACACACAGGTATAGGTATGTCTGTGAAGTTGCAGTTTTCTCGTTTTTAGAATGTGATTGAACAAGTCTCTGAGATCTGACCCTTTGAAAAATAATGAAGTGACACTGACCGGCACTTTTGGCCGGTTAGCCATGCCTAGCAGGATTATCACCCCAGTTTTTTTTACAAACTCATATCTGAGCTTGATTGTTTAGAACATGTTTGATTGAATTAAGATCTCAAACCTAATTTTATTTTCTTCGAACTGACCGTGACACCAGAAGTGACATCAGACCCATCTTTCCATCCAGATGTACTTAACCTCTTTCTTGATGGAAAAGATGGGCGTATGTCCAAACAAAGTCTCTATGAAGCCCTCCTTCTCCTCCAAAATTCTCAATCACTCATTTCGCCACCTAATCTACCTGTACCAACATTTTCAGAAGGGGACAATGTCTTACACTTCGTAAATGACGTCGATAAGTTCATTAAAAGTTTCGGGTACAACAGAATTCGCCGCACGTTCTATCCAACAGACAAATATGTTCCGTTCTCAACTATTCTCAATGGGGCGAACGTGATGATCCACTCCCGACTCCCAATCCAATGCCTGGAGGCTGTTTTTCTCGCTATTTACTTTCTGTTCGATGTCCCAAAGCTGACAGCAATCCCAGTTGGATTCAAATCGATCGGACCGTCGAAGAGCCACAAGTCTCATTCTTTCTATTTCAGTCATTTTTCTGTTATAGACACATTGTATTATTCTTGAAACACAAGAAAAAGTTTGGATCTATTGGATTAAGCAGGAAAGACACTCTCGGGACGAAACCCATTGAATTCTCTTCCTTCTCAGATGTTTTGTACAATTTTAAGAAGTGTTATGAGGATAGTATGATCAGTTTACAAAGATTTATCCAATTTCCGTTCCAATTTCTTTGATATCTATGTTTTTTTGTTCGATTTTCATCATTCAGTCGGCCACCAGCTTAAATGTGTAAGAATTGGACTCCCGATCCCTCCAACCATCCCTCCTACCAGAGAGATCGTCTGGAAAGCGCTAAAAGTCGATACGCTCCATTCGGATCCGAAGACACTCTCCAAACTTCTGGACTCGTTCGCAAAACATGCCTCAGACATCTCCCGTCGCTTCTATGGAAGGGTTTCTTTTATTCCATCCTCTTCATTGTTATGATGACCATTATATGTACAGGACACCTATTCTCTCCCGATTCCGAATCCTCTCCCGAACAAGCTCAGACTTATCGCTTATCTACCTCGGCGAAGATATTTAACCTCATTTCCGCGGGAATTGGGTATTTTTCCATCCACCCTTCTTTCACTATCACTCCTTTCACAGAATCACTCCCCGAAAAACAACCCACTCACACGAGAAGTGCTTCTGTACCAAATATTGTCACAAGACGGTCTCCGTCCACATCAAACGTTGCTATCTTTCGAAAAACACCAGAAAGTCATACAAGAGACCTTATTGAGACTGTAAAAGACGAAGGCGAAGGGCTCGATCATTCTCATCGTCTTGAACCTCTCTCTCGCACAACACCCCTCCCACGCCCAAGAAACTCTGGTCCTGTTCGGAAACAACACAAAGTGCTGACGCAAACGGTGAAAGTCGTGTCAACAAGTGAAAAGCAACTTGAGGACATCGCCACCAAAGGACAGATGGATGAAACGGAACAACACAAACAAGAATCGACCTGTCTCGTCAGTATGATCTCATTACCTCTTTCATCGTTTTCTCCTTCAGCTCCTTTCGCATCACCTTCCAAACCTGTCATGACCCTCCAAGATCGATATTCCTCACTCATCAACTCTCTCCTCTGGCCCGAACGGTATGGTGAACAAGCTCTCTCAACAACAAGAGACACCGACTCAGAACCTCAACTCTCCACAATCACTCCAGACGTGTCGCCTCAGTCGGAAAGGTTCGAATCGATGACGACAACTGTTCTTGTCAGCGAGCCGATCACGTCAGAGTGCAACGAAGGAGAGAAAAGTCCAACCACGAACTCTCCTCATTCCCACCCATCGTCACCTGCTGTCTCCCCACCTAAACACCCTCTTCCATCCCCTCATGCACACTTGGCTAACACACAGCCATCACTTCACACGGAGCCTCTCCAATTCAACGCGCTCAATCCACTAAACACAAAACTGGTGAATCGACTGGAATACTCGCCGCTGTTAGCTTCACCAGCTTCCAAACGAAAGATGGAGCGGTCAGCGAGTGTTGGGAGAAGTCTGAAAACGAGATTGGGAACTCTCAAAGATTCACAACAAAGCACAACAACCAACCAGATCGCATCCACGTCTCAACTGACCATCCCCAAACCAACAAGTCTTCCTGTTGAGATGGACAAGCTGAATCTGCCACAAGTTCTGTCAAGACAACCGTCTCTTGGGACACTCGTTCAGACTCACTCTTCGCCTCAGCTGGAATTACCTTCGTCTCGACATCTCACGATGACTCCAAATCGGCTTCTGACGCAACAGGCGAGATTGAAATCGGGGAATCAGGGGTTGGTTGAGATGAACGAAGTGAGAGAGGGACAAAAGACAAGCACGACGAAGCTTACAGACACATCACACCAATATCCAAAATCGAGTCCCGTCACACCACCGCGAACCAAATTAAGTTCTCAGAAATCTCACGCACGCTCGCAGAAGTGTCCGAGACAAGATGATCGGGAAGATATGGATGTCACTCGAACACCGACACGGCAGAGAAGCAGAGCGAAAGAGGATGGACGAGGAAAAGACACCCACGACTTTCCTCCAACCGAAGACGACCGACACAAGCCAAAGCAGAGGAAGATCAATGCTTCTGAGCGAAAAGAACCTCAGAAAACGAAAGACCATCCCCAAAAGCAGGAAGATGCGAAAAAGGAAGAAACGAAGCGAGGAAGGAAACAGACAGCAGAGAACAGACTTCGAACGGAGAAGACCCACAAATCATCTCCCGACAAGACAAAGAGAGCACCACAACCGAGCACAGACACATCGACAGACAATCAGGACAAAGCGAAGACATCCGAGCCAGCCAAAGGCACGCTCACAAAAACTGCGAAGAGACTGTCTTCGCCGATGCTGTTGGAGAAGTCGCCATCTTCGAAACCATCCCACAATCCGAAGAAATGTCCGGAAAAGGAGAAAGACATGGAAGAGAGAGAAATGAAAGGGAAGGAGCAGAAGGAAGAGAAAGAGCGGATGGAAGGAAGAGAGAAGAAGGAAGGTGAGGAGGGAGGGGAAGTGGAAAGCGAGGGAAGTCTCAGTGACAGTCATTCGTCGAATGATGGGCATCGCATTGTCCAGGCCCATCTTCTGCCTCTCACGAAGGAGCAGGTAGCGAATTGGTTGAGGAAGAAGGAGGACAAGGAGAAGAAGAAGGGAAAGAGTGAGAAATGATGTTTTATTTCTCTCTTGTTTGACTTTTAACTTATCATTGTTTGCTTTCAATTCAGTTTGGTTACTTCATCCCAGTCTGTCCTTTTTACACACACATCACCTGTCAAAGAACTCACCTGAAGACGATCCGACCATCATTGTCTCATTCCCGATGTTCCACAATAAAAAAACAACAAACAATCATAAAATCTGAGGTGAGTGGTTATGCCTTGGCTGCTTCGGGCATTTGTGGCACGACAGGGGGAGTAACCAGCATCTGAGCTGATTCGGCATATTCACCGCCTGCTTGGAGCATGGCATTCAGGACGCGCTGGAATTCGTCTCCTGACGCTGTATCAGTCATGTTCAAGGCAGTAGCTTGTTGCTGGAAGTGCTGATGAGCAAGGCGGAGACGTTCTTCGACGTCTGGAGGAAGTGTGAATTGCATCTGGCCGGGCATCATTCCGCTGATAATGCGATACTGTTGGATGCGCTGTTGGTATTGTTCAAGATCGTCTCTCTTCAGAGCCTTCCAACGCTTCCAGCATTGAGAATCTGTTCTGTTTCGCATGATGCTTGCGATCTCACTCCATTTTCCGACTCCAACCTGCTCCACCACTTGCAGCAGACGCTGATCCTCTTCTTGAGTCCATGCCTCATGCGAAATCGTTGCATCAAGAATATTGCAGTAGCGTTCACGACATTGGACATCTGTTCGCTTCGGGACATGAGCACTGATGACAGACCATTTCCCTGGTCCGTAGATGGCGACTGCGAGCTGGAGACGACGATCTTCCTCCCAGTCCCACTTTCCCTTCTTGATATCAGGGTCGAGAGTCTTTTGGTATCTGTGAAGGCATTGTTGGCCTGTGCGACCTTCAAGACAGTTGGCGACTTGTCCCCAGTTCTTCAGACCATACAACTTCACAGCTTGCTGAAGGATCTGATCTTCTTCGTCGGTCCATTTGCTCTTCGTCAGGTTCGAGTTCAGATGACGCTGGTATCGAATGAAGCATTGCGTGGGAGTTCGGTGGATGCCGCGTTGTTGGGCCATCTGCTCAGCAATGATATGCCAATCGTAGCCCTGATGCTGCTGGGCAAGCTGGAGAAGGAATCGATCTTCGTCCTTTGTCCATTCACTGTGGTTGATCCAGGGAGCGTCGACGTTCATCCAGCGGATACGGCACTCGTGGGCAGACCGAGACATCACTTGTTGTTTGGCGACTTGATCCCAATCAATTTGTTCGACGGTCTGATCAAGCTCTCTGATGTCCATGCTATCAATGCTCTTCTTGGTTGTTTCATAGCGTTCTTTGTCCTCATCTGTCTTTGCTGAAGCTTGATACTTGGCCAGAGCCTCTCTTTTCAAATAATCTCTGTTCTGCTGACGGATCGCGATTCGAAGAGTATGTTTCTCGGTGTCGGTCCACTTTTTGATTCTGAATTGCAGAGGAATTTGAGGGTGAGTCTTGCTGCGATTGATAGTGTCCTGATTATCATCTGGACGAGATCCGCTTCCGAGCGAGAACAGTTCAAGGCTGGCTGTTCTTTCAGGCGAAATTTTGGTGGGCTGAGCCGATAAGGCGACCTGATCGACACGTTGCAACTTCTCTATTTCAACACGGAGCTCTTGGCGACGACGATAGATGGCTTCGAGCTGGCTCTGGAGGAAATGGCGGTATTCAATGTTGGCCTGGAGTGCGAAGTCAATATTAGTCTGACCTTCGACCGGTCCTTCTTGGAACGGAGCGGGGAGGGTTGGGGCTACCTCTGGAGCGTATCCTGTGGGACCTTGTTGAGAATCTAAGGAGAAAAAAATTGTACAAGTTTGAGGAGATGGAAACGATAAAAAATGGGGTATGAATCGGAATGTGATGATGGCAAGACAAAAATGAGCTTAGAAAAATCATACCCATCTGAGGGTTCATATTGGTTGATTGACAGAAAAAAAGTGTGAAAGATTTGGATTCACAAGATCAAATCGAAAAGCCTCTCCTGCCCGAAGGAAAACATCTGTTACGGGACGATCTAACCATTTCATGAATTCAAGCCTACATTATCAAAATATTAAGTTCGATGACAACGATTTCAGACAGGCCCTTGATTTTTTTGGACCTTTTCCTTGTTTGCTCTTTAACCTTGTCAATCTGATATCTTCAGATGATTCTCCCTCGTCAAGTTCGATATTGTCTTCAATCAGAGCAACCTCATCAGATATTGTCAACAAACCACTCGAAGCTCTCCGGAAATCTCTTGCTGATTTAGAAAATCTAGAATCGACTGTTCTCTCAATCAAACAAGTTTTCCCTCAAATAAACACAATATTGGACAGTACTAGGGAAAAGATCGCGCCATTCCTCCATGAATTCGAAGATCTACAGATGAAACAAGATGAAATGCAACGCTCAGCTGAGATTATTCAAGATTTCGCCCTCACATCAACTTTCACACCTGAAGACGAGAAGAATCTGGCCATTGCCCCAAATAATCCGCAATTCTTCTCGACATATCTTCGATTGCTCCAAGTTTCCGACCTATGTCGGAAAGACCACGAATTGATCGATGAATCGATCAGAAAAGTCATTTTAGCAAAAGTCGAAGCTCTTCTCGATACAACCGTGACCTTCGTTCAAAAGTGGACAGATGGACTCTTCAAATCACTTGCTGAGTCTAACTGTTCTTTCACCGACATCCTGATCCCACCCACCCTTTTTCAACACATCGAAAACCAAGCCCAGCCTCTATCAGACACAAAAACCGAACACAGTCATCCTCTCTCTGAACAGATAAGCTCGCTGCAGTTAGCGTTTCTTGTGGCAATCCTTATCCTTCAGGGGCGGGATGACATGACGCCGTACGTTGAGCATTCTGTTCAGGTCCTCCATTCAGAATTTCTTCTCAACGAGTATGAAATGTCATTAGAATCGTCTAAACGGAATAATGACACTGCTCTTGGTCAATTAAGTTCTCTTTTCGAAGATTTGGGAGGATCGATAAAACGAACCCAATCTTCCCTCTCACTCTACCTCAACCAATCTCCATCCCTTCTTAAGTCAATTTTCGGCACCTTCTTTCCCGAAACCAATTCTGATTTCTTTTTGAGCACTATTCCGCCGTCAAAACGCGGAATCTTCGAATACACAGTCAGTCTCCTCAAACCGATCACAGAACTCGTCAAACAACATTTTGATTCCATCAAAGCCAACCTTCATACATCTCCTGTTTTGCTCCTGCAATCTGCATTTTCAATCCATTCGCACTCACTCTCGTTGTTGGAAACCAGCAAAGTGACGACTCAGAATCCGAAACAATTGGTCCCATCGTTCTTGCTGACCCTTTTATCATCCATTCACGCCTCGAATCTCCTTCCGACGCTTTCTTGTGTTCCGCCGCCGCAGCATTCTTCATTTTCGTCTCATCCTCTCCTCACCGAGTTTCTGAGGGAACAGAAGGAAATTTTGGGTTTATTTGTTCACGCGGTGTCCAAACTCAGTTTTCCAACGCAACCAACGCCGCATGAATTGAATTCACTCACCCTCAACCTCTTCAGCCCTCCTGAGACACGTATGCCGACTCTCCTTTCATCTCCTCACGATTCTGATATTATATTTATGTTTTTCTTGTTTATTTCACTAATTTCTTCTTTTATTCTCAGAACAACAACCATCTTCGGGGATGTCGAAGGAACAGGCTCCTTTTATCCCTCAATTCGTTGCCGATACACTCTCCCTTCTGAGAATGGTTGTGATGGTAGTTTCAGTCAGCGTGGAACGGGACGGGAAAGACGATACTCCAGAAGACACCAGAATGAGCTGGATGAAGGATACAGTTTGATATAAGACGTAATAATTACAAAAATTGTCATTTTCTATTATATTCTTCCCTTTTCAATGTTTTTCCCCATTTTTCCTTCTTATTCTCCCCAAGTACTCCATCCTCTTCGAAACTGTCCTTTCTCAACTGTCCTCGGCTTTGACAGTTTGGGCAACCCCACTTTCATCATATTTCACTCCAAACACACACTCGGCATCTGCTTTCCTTGTCAACACACTCTCTTATATCCTCGTTTGTCCCTTTTCAACACCGTCGTCCTTCCATTCCCTTCTTCTCAATCATTTCGCCTCCTTTTCTCCTTTCTGCTCTGATTCCCATTCCTTTGATCCTTCTCATGTTGAATTTTTCCCTTCTTTCCCAATCCCAGAGGTCACTGGAAACCCTCCTCTCAACTGTTCCTTTCACGCTGTCTCTGTCTTCCACAATCATCATATCCAAACACATCCACACCCACATCACCTCTTTCACTCACTCCGAGTTGTCTCTCTTCATCAACCGCACAGGAGCAACCGAACTTTACAATCTCGCTGTCGAATGGAATAAAGAGAAAAAGAAGAAGGAAGAAATAGAAAGAATAGCGAAGGAACAACTCGAAGCATCAGTTCGGCAAATCGACCCAATCTCAAACGGGTTTGGCCTGCCTCAACCAGACTCTGACGCAGACAGCGACGATGGCGTGTTTATTGTCCCGATGATGGGTGTGGATGAAGAGGAGGGGAGGGCGGGTGTTGTTGTGGGGGAGGGTGATGGAAGGGGTGGGGTGAAAGAGGCTGGCGGGAAGAGGAAGACGGGAGAAGATGGAAAGCGGATTTCTGCTTCTGATGTTCTTCTGATATTGACCAAACTTACAGCTTCAACACAGTTGCCATCGACTGACCCCAATAATCCCTTGTTTTTCACCTGTTTAAGGATGATCAAATCCACAAATGACAAACGGACAGTTGCAACAACTCTATCCAAGTATGTCCAATTTTTTTAGCATATTGATGTTCTTTGATCATTTTTCCATCCATTTTCTTCATTTTTTGCTTATCATCCCTTTAGTATGGTTGTTGCAGCCATCCAAACGATCCGTGAGTTTGTGGTCAATCCTCAGCAAGGATTCACCCAATTCATCCCAGATATCGACACAAGAGTCTTAAGTGCAAGTGAAATACGATTGATTATACATTTTGACACACTTGAGGTGTGAAGGTTCTCTTTTTGAGAAAAAACAAAAAACCGCAACTC
This sequence comes from Blattamonas nauphoetae, assembly GCA_033064195.1. Classification (NCBI taxonomy): domain Eukaryota; phylum Preaxostyla; order Oxymonadida; genus Blattamonas; species Blattamonas nauphoetae. Next base: position 84,581 of record JARBJD010000024.1, on the reverse strand, counting down.
GTCTGGGAGAGCTGTGAGACAAAGAGTAATGAATGAAAATATTGGACACAGCGGAAAAACACAGAATTATAAAATAATAGTCCTTGGAAAGATACAAATTAAATCATAATTTTGGATTTTGTGGTTGTGTGAGGTATTGATCAGTATCGTTCACAAGATAAGGTTGTTCAGCCGAAAAGTACGATTGGGACTTGACATTAAGCACAATCTTGAACTTCACAAGCGCGCCCGGCTTGCAGAAAGAACGCTGGAGCCTGTTGATCTTTCGAAGATCGCAAAACACATTATCAGGAAAAGTGGTGCAGGCAATCCAGCCAGTCTGCCTGTCGATAGATACAGAATGTTTGAAGGCACCGAGATACGTGCTGGACGAGGACATCGTCGGGAAAAGGTCCAGATAATATGGGAGAAGATCCTGGTTCTTCTGATTGAGAAGATTGCGAATGCTGAACGGAAGAGACAACAACTGCGGTTGGCTGATCTTCGGCGCAGGCTGGAAGACCACGAGAGACGCCGGTTGGTATATCGGAGCCTGTTGTTTAACTTTGGGCTGAACATTGAACATATCGACTTTAGTGTTGTGGGCCGATGGTGGTGTGACAATATTTTGCACTGACGCAGTGGGTCGGGGTTGGGGTAGTGATTGTGGGTATTCGATGTGAAGCTCAGGCGGGAGAGTGTTGATCGGCGGTGGGAGAGGATCTTTGGGCGGATGGGGGAATTGAATTGGCGACGTTTCAGGCGGAGAGGAAAAAACGAGTGGTTTGTAGCCCAAAAACGAGAGAGGTTGCAGAGAGCTGTCTTTGTCCGGAAATGAGATCACTGTGGGAGGAGAGTAGACCTTGTCCACGTTCGGCTTCGGAAGCTCCTCTGATTTGAATTCCGGCGGTGTAAGAGGAAAGATATCAGGATTCATGTCTCCTGCGCCAAAGATCTTTGGGAACACACTTGGATTGGGGAGAGATGAGTCGAAATCGGGATGAAGTGTTCCCAATCCAGGTTGGAACTGAGTCAGTGACGGCGTTAAGTACTCACCAGGGAATGGTGCAGCAGTTGGGAAAGAAATGTAGTTCCTGGCCTCAGGACTGTCGAACTCATTCGATTGGCTAAGGGGAGATTGGTCGAGGAGTGAGGATATATGCGATGGGAGGAAGAGAGAGGAGGAGAAAGTGGACGAATGAGACGACGAACCGATGCCATGGGACGATTGAGAGATAGGCGAAGTGCTTGAGCCGAAAGAAACAGGCGAGGTGCTTAAGTTGATGGGTTCTTCACCTTCACATAACTTAACAGTGGGAGAATTCGAATGAAACGAAATGCCGCGAGGAAGAGTGTCCCGATCCATGTACATATCGAGCACTGTTCCTGTGAGGGGATCTTGTGAGAGGGGTGGATCAAAAATATTGTTTTCGGACGGAGCAAGAAGGACCGTTGTAGTATCTTGGTAGAAACTCGGTTCACTTCGTTGGCCATCGAAGGCTCGAACTTCCGTTATCATGTCCCCGGCGTTCGCCAGTGTGCGAGAAAAAATGGACCCTTAGGTTCAAAACCAGAAAATTTGAGACTGGAATCGAAGAAAGATATGACGAGAAAAGTAAGAAAGAGGACTAGATCTTGTATGTTTCGACGAATTCACAAATCATAAACGATGTCCGGTCCAAAAATGAGGAGTGGAGATGATCCTCCCGTTATTTTGACTTCAATCGATTCACATTTATTATCTGAGCCCAAAGCGAGCCGGGAGCCGATGACGGACATGTCTCTGTTCTTTATCACGCAATTTAGTTGATTCTGTACCCGTCGATACTCTTGAAAGACATAATCATCCACAACTTCGTCTTCATCACGACCCATCTCATCTCAAATCTCTTTGCGATAGTTTAACCTCACACGCTGCCCATTTCAGTAAATGAAACGATAATCCACACTCAAGTCTGGATCATTACATTTGACTCCAGTCTTCACATTCAACCATCGTGAGATGATCTTTCAGAAGGTCATGATCTCGTAATGATCAACCTCTCTGGGCTACTCTCCCCACAATCAAGCATCCGCAGAAATAATAGAAGAATCAAGGACCAAAAGTGGCCCAAACTGGGAAACAGATGATGTTTGCTGGTGAAACAAAGGAGATGAACCAGTCCGTCATTTGTTGATCTTTAGCCTTCGTGGGATGGACAGCAGTTGATTTATTTTGCCTGTCACCTGTTTCTATGACGATTTTTCAGTGATCACTGAACACGAATTCCATTTCACTGAACTGAACGATATCGACATTACACGAATCGCAACTCCCATCCCATTGTTTCAACATGACATTTCCGAACACACATGCGGTTCTGACGTCATTTGAATGAGCGCGAATCGTCGCCTCTCTTCATCTGTCATTCAGAATCAGAAGTATCTCTCATTCACATTTTAAAGGATCTGGCTTCACCTGCTTTGTTGCTTGCTGTTGGAAAGTGAAGATTATAGACACATGGACATCGACTGAGATATTCTCGACGAAAGTCCAACAAGCCAGACAGGCTCATTATCTTCATCAAAATTGATTCATCTCATTCTTCTCTTCACTTTCATTACATTCCTTCGAATAATTCGTGATTTGTGCAAATGGTTTGTCGAGAGACTGATTGATGCGCACAATGGGATGATCCGCTTTCGTTTTGAATGGAAGAAGAATCAGAAATATTGAACGACGTCAATGATTCCTGTCTGAACCGCTTCCCCGATCCAAATTCGACTATCGACACATTGCGAGAACCATTTCTAAATATCGGAGTGATCTCAGACTTGTCATTTGTGGACAAATCAACGATGTACTGTTCGCTTGTGGCCCTCGTGAAAGCAGACCACCCGTTTGATACTATCCTTCAAGACAGAGCTGCTCAATTTCTGAAGAGCCTCGAACCGAAATGGGGCGAACCAGATTTTACCGCGAAACTCATCACTGAGCCCGTTCCCTCTTCAGATGGTTCGCCTTCTGGGTTTCTTGAGGGCATTCACACTCTGTTGTCATCTCCTCACTCGACTATAGTTGCAACAACGTTATCATTCATCAAAACAACAATGAAAACCTCATCACTTGAAATTCGATCTCGTCTCGTGGAATCAGATCTCATCACCAATATCATAGCGACTGTTCAACCTCAGACACTCCAAATTTCTGGAAATGAAGCAATTCTCGGCAATATCATCGAAATCATAATCTTTTGCGTCAAATTAACATATCCGTCATATCTCAGTGACCTTGGCATCACTACATCAGTCGACAAATACAACCATTGTGAAGTGATCTTTCAAAAGGTCGTTCTTTCATCGTCTCATTTTGTCACATTTCTTATCTCAAATTGGATCATCTTCGATGAAGCATTGCTCAGCTCATTCCTGTTCCTTTTGGGCACACTCCTTCGAATCGGCCCATTTCATCGTCCAATATTGGACTATGTCGTCGCATCTCCGATTCTGATGGCATTAACTCGTTGTTTCTCATCAATCGAATACATTCATCATCTCTGGATAACTCTCAATGACATCGACGATTCGCTGACAGATTGGACCGCAGAAGGTGCAGAAGTGATTAAATACGGGAAATGGATGATGCAAGCTCTGTTTTCGGAAGGCTTCGAAGGCACGCTCGAACAGAAACTGATGCATGACACACGCGGACATTCAAACTCCCATTTTGTTTACATGTGTTTGATACTCTCACAAATTCTGGGATCGAATTTGGAAGACCCATGACTGGTTGCATCTCCAATGACCAAGCGAAGACCACTCTCTCTAATCACTCCATACATGTTTGCGCGGACTCTCCTCGGATGTTGGGAATGCTCTAATTACTGGTGTAGACGAACAGATCGTCTTTAATCGCCCCCAATCGTCCAGAAATGGTCTGCTCTTTTGGGTTCGTCGTTCTCAACGTGGCTGTCTTTGACTGTCATATCGTCAACCGTTCTCTCTCCAAACAATTCCTGGCGTCCCTAAACGATGCATTGTGACCAGATTTTCTTTCCCAATCAAGGCTTTTATTCACAGTTTCTAGATTCACAGTTTTTCTTCTTTGATATCATGTTAATCCTGCTTTCCTGATAGATAATTTTGTTTTTACAGCACGGTTCCTCCAGATGAGTTCGTCCATCATCAACGAGTTTGATCGTCCCGTAATTAAGAAATAATCTGAATCACCATGAGCTATTCAAATTGTATCCCCTTTTTCTCCTCATTATCGTCTGATTGAACCAGCGTACTATCCATTTCTGAGGTGGAATCCGACATCTCAAGTATCAATAGGAACTCTGTCTCATACCTTCATCGCACTTGTTTCAATGGTCAGAGATGGCTACGATTTTCATCAGGGGCTTTTTAGGAAAGTTTCAAAACTCTTTTCTTTGATTAGCCGAAAGATGAATCGTCCAAACACAATCGATGAATAAATAAACATCGTTGGAAAAGGTTACCCAAACCCTGCCGATGTGTTTGTGGGGTCGATCACTGTGCTATTGTCATCATCATATACAGTGATTGTGGAGAACACTCTATCGTTCACCTTCAACACGCCTGACTCTCGTCACCTCCAAACTCTTTCCCAGAATCCTTTCAACCCCTCACGTGCAGCATCTCTCAATGTTTGTTGATCAGGATATCATATCCGAAATCCTCAACATTCTCGATTATGGCGTCAAGCTCTCATTGCCCAGCTCTACTCAAGCCCTCTCTACCAATTCTATCACTGACCCTCAGTCAATCAGAGATATTGTGCTGCATGAAGTATTGATGCCAATCGAACCATCTCTCGTCCAGGTCAGTAACAATTCTCTGCTCCCGTGGATGAGCTATGAATATCAAACCACGTTGGAATTAATGTTCTCTTTCATTGAAGTGAATGTATTCTACCAACCGACACAGTATTTCTTTGATTCTTCTCCCATCCCAATGGTCTTCCAGTCCCTCCTCTCAAAAGTGGAACGCGAAAGCACCCATAAATCCACTATCTGGTTCCTATCTCGGACTATCAACAATTGGAAGACCAATAGAACAGAAATTGTGGGCAGAGAAAAGCTAATATTGCATACCCTGGAACAAGAAGGTTTTGTTGAAGGAATCGAACAATCACTGTTTCACGACAAATCAACGAAAGACGGAAACGACGTGAGGATCCACTCATCCGATATTCTGGTCTTTTTGGGAATAAACTCTACTCAAAGGCAATAAATCAGTCCGGAAACCTCAACTGAAATTCTCGCTATCCGCCACTGCTTAAGTACCCAGTTGCCCCAACGAAAGTGAAATTTGATCATCCAAGCGATCTTGCAAATTTTCGAACGCGAACAGGTGTTTTAGTTCCTCCTTGTCACTCATCTCTTCAAACTTCTTTTATTCTTCCTTATCGTTGATTAAACATTTCTGTGTTCCCACGCAGCTTGTTTTGTGCTCCATTCTTTTCAGTCGATTCATGAATCATACTGACCCACAGGTCTCTCCTTGATCTTCAAGATCTGTTGACTTCACTTCATTTCGCATTTCATGAGAACTTTTAAGTGTGATTTCAATCTCCTTTATACTCACTTTGTTCACTTTTTCCATTATGAATTTCTTCAATAACACTCCTCTCTCTGTTCATATCCATTTTCCACTTTGTCCGGTTTTCTGCGCATCTGTTTCCAGCAAAACAAGAATAACAGAAGGGTCAATATTTGACGCTTAGACATGACGAGATAAAACTATGAAAAGATCGTCATATTCATAAACCAGAAGGATAAAAAGAATGAGGTGGATCACATTGAATTCGTGTCCTTCTTCATTCTTCCTTGAGGTATTCGACAATTGTCTTATACAGTTGGGCTCCCGACATTTGCTTTTCCGTATCTCGCTCCTTTCTGGAGTGATCCATGAACGACTTGTGATCCTTCACTTGGCGGAATGTCCTTATCAAGACGATGATAGAAACAATAGCATAGGCCAGATAAAGTGGGATCATGCTGAGATGGTAGTTCCATGGCAATATGTTATCGGAGATGAGGATTGCTGGTGTCACAACATAATACGCGGCGAAAACGAGTCCGAACGCGACGCCTTTCCACTTCGATGAACGGATACCAAGCCCATAATAACTGACGACATAGGTCAAGGCCGGAACAGCCACTGGGATCATTACGAGAAAGGGCATCATGGAGAAGATCCAGAAGAACTCAAGACCTAAATTGAGAAGAGCGTCATTGTGGGAATATAAAAATGAAGAAGAATAATATATTGAATGTGAAGAAGTCAAGATGGCAGACCGTCGAACTTGAGAATGGCGAGAACGTAGCTGGCAGAGGAGATTAAAACAGTGAAGGCTAAGACCCCAAAAACAGAGGATTTGGAGCAAGCAAGAAAGATCAGATAGCCAAACAAGCCAATAATCGCTAACGAATACGGGATGAATCCGAACCAATGCGTCGAGGTCATAATCTTATCATCCAGAATGCTGGGACCAGGAGGAAGGCATCCACAAGGTTCAGGAGAAACATCTCCCACGTCGTTTCCACAAAGAAGAAGAACAGAAGAGATACAATCAGCACGGCGACACAGAGGATGCTGTTCGCCAAGAGCCAATAGTCAAACCCGGTTGTTCGATAATCGTAATGGGTGGCTGACATAGCGAAGCCCCACCCTGCGAACCCGACACCACAGAGGGCCACCACGGTGATGACTCCGAGACAGTAGAAAACAAAGGGAACTGTGTTTCCACACAGTTTCTTTGTAATTTGACGACCTTTGCGGACAGTGACAGTCTGTTGATTGGTAGCCAATCTGTCGTACAATCTGAGGTTAATCTCAATCAGAAGGGGAGAATGCATACGCGATTGTTACCAGAGGACCTTCTTTGCTTATTCCGAATGAATGGAAGTATGTCTTGTTGTTATACTGGAAAGCAAACAGAAATATGAGATAAGGGTCGAGGGAGTTGGAATGGGTCGGAGAATGTTTAATAAAAGAGAGAGGGCATGCTTGGCGTGCACGTGGGTTGTACTCACTAAGTGAAGACCATTCTGAGTCGGGATGTCGAAAAGTGCTTTGTTTCCGCTCCAATTCTTCCAGTGCTCCCTTTGTCCAAAGCCTTGTGACAAAAATGAAATAGGAAGGAGCGCAGAACTGATCGTCTTCAAGAATCTTCGAGAAACGGAGACAGGTCACGTTCAATTCTTTAAGCGTTTCATAGTCGCAGTTTGAAAAGATTCTGAGACGTTCAAGAAACAATATGAATGCATGTCATGAGAGAACACACTTTGAGAGAACATGATCTGGAAATTGCTCTAAACAGATAATAAGTGTAAAAAAAGTACGATACCGAGTTCAACCTCGGAGAGAGCACCTGCTCTTGTCGAATCTTTCTCCGAATTCTCAACATACGCCATGGATTATCGTACTAGAATCCAAATAAAGGGCCATCTCGAAGAATACAGATACACAGATCGAAACACTCCCCGTGGTCCTTTTTTTAGCACATCAACAAAGGTAGTCAACAATACGATAATAAAGAGACGTGAAACACAATTTAAATAAGATCTTCGCTTTTCTGGAAAACAATGTGATGTGAATAGCGAAAAGAAGATCTGGAATAGTGAATAAGGATGAAGAACAAAGATAACAGGAGAGATTGATAGAGTGGAGGGATGGAGGAGTGATAGAATAGAGCGTGTGAAGACTGAAAGGATCACAAAAAAGAACACATCCACCAAAACAACCAAAAATCGTGTGAATATCTAAATCGACTCCAAACTCGCCATTTCTCAGATTTGAACTGATCCAACTTGCTTTCGTGCCGCTTTCATTCCTCGTCGGTCGGACTGCACAGGCGCTTCTGTCCATCCAACCACTCCTCCCGCAAAGCCCTTCCCTTCCTCACTTCCGAGCACACACAATCTGAGACGATGACATCTCTGAGTGACACCCAATCGCTTCTCTCCTTCCCCACTACAAGAAATCCACTTCCTCCAACACATCTTCTTTGCTCTGTCCCGTGGATCACCAGAAGCTCGCAGCTGTCAAACACAGATTCTGACAAGTCAACACAAGAACGGGGCAGATGGCGAGTCTTCGTTGTTCGTGTGTCCATCTCCATCACAACACAGCCTCCTCCAACTCCCGCCCTCTCGTCCATCCTCACTTCTGTCCGGCAGTTCAAGAATGAGCATCTCTTGATCTCCCCCACACACCCCACCACACTCACTCGAATCAGACTCCCAAAACTCTTTCCAACGCACGAGATGAACTGAGATGAGAGAATTGAGAGACCGCGTGTCGTTCTTCCCCACACAACAGCCCCATCTTCGAACGATGTCGACGAGAACTCGCATCCATCCATCTTCACCACACTCTCCCCTCCACATCCAACCACTCCTCCCTTCCCCACGAACTCCACATTCTCTGTTCTGAACGAGATCAGTTCCAACTCTCCCAAAGACTTCACAGAAATGAGAGACAAGCTCAGTTCGCTTTCGCTTCGAATCGAGCATCCTTCAAGTTTCAGCTTTCCTGTTTCGCTGATCGAGAACACAGCGTTCACATCTGATGACGGTGAGAACGAGCTCAGCACGAGATGCGAGATTTCGAATGAATGTCTGCGGATCACAATCATCGCTTCTCTCTTTTTCATCTTCCTTCCTTCCTCTTCGTCCTTCACTGAACACAGAATACGACATCCTTCCCTCGATCCCTCAATCGTCACTGTCTTTGTCTGCTCATGTTCTCCTCCACTCTCCACCACTCCCCCAATCGCTGCATCTCCCTTCATCACAACACCCATCCTCTCATTCTCAACCATCAGTGCTTCCTTCAGCACTTTCGACAGCGTCAGGAACGGCGAGGACTCAGTCCCACTCCCCAAATCACTTCCATCCGGCCCGACGAAGAACACGTTCCCAATCAGCAGAGGAAGGAGAGACACAAAATTGGGCGACGAGTCATCCATTCCCATCAGATCGTCGAATGAAGAGCCAGACAACGAGCCTGTCCATCGATTGAACGTCACCACTTCAGAAAGCACCCTCCCGACGACAAACACATCGTGGCCAGCTGCGTCTGCCTTGTTCTTCTCCTCCACTCGTCCAAACTCCACTCCCAACAACCTGTAGTCTCCACTCCCTCCCATCCCAGCCACATCCAACAGAATCCCTCCTCCTCGCTCACTCGACAGGCATTTCTTGAAAGAGGAGTGGTCGATTGTGAGAGTGTTCGTCGTGATCGTCGCGTGAAGTGCTGCTCCATCACTCGTTGACTTGATGTTTGAGAACAGCGAATCAGTCAGCTGCACAGAGGCTGTTTCAACGATCATGAGACTTGCGGCGGTCAGAGTGAGTTGGGTGGAGAAGTCGAACTGTGTTCCCGCTGTGGAGAGGGTTCCAGAGTGGAGTAGGAAGACAGGCGATGTGAAGGGAGTGAGAAAATGAGAGGTTGAGAACGAAACAGTCGAAGTGAAAGAAAGCGTCGCAGTGGTAAGTTCGAAGAGTGGAGATGTGGATAATGAAGAAGGGAGTCGAAACGTCAGATTTGAGAAAGATACAGAACCAAACGAAATGACAAAGCGAGCACTGCTTGAAAGGAAGAGAGTATGAAGAGTGTCGCCTTCGATTGACAGCTCATTGGACGAGCTGTGAGTGACTGTCGTCGAGAAATCAAGATTAGAAACAACAGAAATCACATTTTTGGGTTCGCCCGAAGCAGCCAGTCGAGACTGCCCAAAATCAAGAGTCGAGCAGGGAACCCAAATCAGTCCGCAGGACACAAAGTCCATCGACGATGGGCCACCAACCAGAACAACATTGGAGAGCGGGACAAGATAGACAAGAAGAGTGGAGGAGATGAGAGAGTGCGTGTCAGTTCCCCAGAAGAGTGTGGGTTCGGTTGACGAGGAGACGGATGGGAAACGAGATGGCGTGATGGACGATTCAAAATAAGAGCCAGAAACGAAGATTGACGAACCGAGTGCAGCGATCCCAGAAGTGGACGACACTCCAGAAAGGTCGAAGTCCCAAGTTCGTTGAGCGTTGTTCGTCGATGCCAGTGACAAAAAGATGCTTCCTCCATTTCCAGACGAAGAGCAATCCGAGAACGATGTCGAAACAACAACAAGCTTTCCAGTCTCTTTCACAAAACAACAAATCGCTCCTCCATCTGTCGACGACGAACAATCTCTGAATGTCGTCGTCTTCCCACTCTCCCCAATCGACAGTGTCTGCGATGCCCCAACTGTCAACGAGATCGTCGATTTCGACGTCAGAGTTGAGAATGAACAGTTCTTCACAGACATCGTTCCTGTTCCATAAATCAACGGTTCACTCAGAGCAGAGTTGGCGAACGACACAGCTGAGATTGTTGTTGTTCCTGCTGTCGATGATAGGAAGCTCTTCGAGAGTGCACTTGGGAGGGTAATAGTGCCAGATGTGATGACGAGTGATCCTCCTGTGATTGTAATCGGATTTATGGTCGACGGGATTGACGATGGGATTGTCAAATGGCAGTTTGACAATGTCAGAGAGCCAGCTGCAATCGAAAAGAGGGATGTGGTGCGACCAGTGGTGAGAGTGCCGATGGTGATAGGGAGTGCAAACAGAGTGACTGTGGATGATGAGGATGATGTCAGGCAGAGTTGGGCATTTTGGGTGAGAGCAAGAGAGTTTCCTGAAGAGGCTGAGAGTGTCCAGAGCGGTTGTAGAGATTCGAAGACAGTGGAGAGAGTGAGAGAGGAGTCAAGACGAACTTCCTTTTCAGATTTCATCGATGCGAGAGAATGAGCGAGTGATTGGCAGGGAAGTGGCGTCTCCCCACAATGCAAATGGTCCTCTCCATTCACATGAAGATGAACAGCGCCTGTCGTGTGAGGGTGACGGAAGAACAGAAGAGATCCAGACGATCCTGCTGTCTTTGTTTCATATCCCCAAAACTCTTCCTTCTCAGCGGATGTGAAGATTCCTGTCGAACCAATTGAGGGAAGAATCGAATCCAGAATCCCACCCGATCCAGAATCGGAGAGAAGAGTGATCAGATCAGAAGAGGTGAGGTGCATCTTGTGTCCATTCGATGTTCCACTCGAACAATCCGTGAATGACACAGATCCAGACAGAGCGAGAGAAGCTGAAGAAGACAGTGTCACAGCAATCACTCCTCCATCCAAAGACGACGAGCAGCTCGAGAAGGCAACATTCGTCAATTTCAGTCCATTCGAGACTGAAGATGTTCCAGACACAATCGATCCTCCAACTGACGATGAGAATCCAGAGAACTCACACAATGTCAACGCGAGTGATCCTCCAGAACTCAGTTGGAAGAAGGAGACAGAGCGATCAGAAGTTCCAGTGAACGCAAGTTGCGAGATCGAAAGCGATCCAGATGAAGCAATCAGAGTGTCAGAGGCAACTGTTGTCACAGTCAGGTATCCATTGCTCGCTTGTACATCTCCAACAATCCACACAGAAAGAGAGGAAGCAACAGAATATGACGATTTCAACGGTGAGTTGGTATGCACTGTGATTTGGATGGTGTTGGATGAAGGAATCGCTCTTTCCAATCCTTTCCCGATAGTCAGACACGGAACTCCAAAATGTCCGCAATCATCGATGTCATGCGAATTGCTTCCACCGACAGAGACCACATTCCCAATCGTGACGAGATAGACAAGAAGAGACGACGAAACAGTGGTTTTTGAATCGGTTCCCCAGAACAGAGTTGGTTCAGTCGATGAGGAGACAGTTGGGAATCGAGAAGTGGCGATGGCTGTTTCAAAGAACGAGCCAGAAACAAAAACAGCGGCTCCTTCAGCGGCAGAGTCTGTTGAGAACGATGCACCTGAAAGGTCGAAATCCCAAGTTCGTTGAGCGTTGTTCGTCGATGTTAGTGACAAAAAGATGCTTCCTCCATTTCCAGACGAAGAGCAATCCGAGAACGATGTCGAAACAACAACAAGCTTTCCAGTCTCTTTCACAAAACAACAAATCGCTCCTCCATCTGTCGATGATGAACAATCTCTGAATGTCGTCGTCTTCCCACTCTCCCCAATCGACAGTGTCTGCGATGCCCCAACTGTCAACGAGATCGTCGATTTCGACGTCAGAGTTGAGAATGAACAGTTCTTCACAGACATCGTTCCTGTTCCATAAATCAACGGTTCACTCAGCGCAGAGTTGCCGAAAGACACACCTGAGATTGTTGTTGTTCCTGCTGTCGATGATAGGAAGCTCTTCGAGAGTGCACTTGGGAGGGTAATAGTGCCAGATGTGATGACGAGTGATCCTCCAGTGATTGTCATCGGAATGAGTGTGGCTGGAATGGCCGATGGGACTGTTATCTTGCAGTTTGACAATGTCAGAGAGCCAGACTCAACTGAGAACATAGGTGTCGTGCGTCCAGATGTGAGATTGCTGATGGTCATTGGGAGGGAAGAGAATGTCACTGTCGACGACGGCGACGCTTTCAGACTGATTTGGGCATTTTGCGTGAGAGAGAGCGAGTCAGTGGAGGAGGCGGAGAGGGTCCAGACGGCATGCGATGACATCAGAGCTGCTGTGAGAGTGAGAGAGGAGTCAAGACGAACTTCCTTTTCAGATTTCATCGACATCAGAGAATGCGCGAGTGACAGGCAGGGAAGTGTGGTCTCCCCACAATGCAGATGATCCTCTCCATTCTCATGAAGATGAACAGCGCCTGTCGTGTGAGGATGACGGAAGAACAGAAGAGATCCAGACGATCCTCCAGTCTGAGTCTCAAATCCCCAAAAATCTTCCTTCTCAGCTGATGTGAAGATTCCTGTCGAACCAATTGAGGGAAGAATCGAATCCAGAATCCCACCCGATCCAGAATCGGAGAGAAGAGTGATCAGATCAGAAGAGTGGAGGCGAATCTTGTGTCCATGTGATGATCCACTCGAGCAATCTGTGAACGAGACTGATCCCGATAGAGCGAGAGAAGCTGAAGAAGACAGCGTCACATCAATCACTCCTCCACCTGCAGTCGCTGAACAACTCGAAAAGGCAACATTCGTCAATTTCAGTCCATTCGAGACTGAAGATCTCCCAAACACAATCGATCCAGTATGAAAAGATGAGAATCCAGTGAATGAACACGATGTCAACGCGAGTGATGCTCCAGAACTCAGTTGGAAGAACGGGTTATCGCGACCAGATGTTCCAGTGAACGCAAGTTGGGAGATGGAGAGTGATCCAGATGAAGCAAGCAGAGTGTCCGAGGCAACTGTTGTCACAGTCAGGTATCCATTGCTCGCTTGCACATCTCCAACAATCCACACAGAAAGAGATGAAACAACAGAATACGACGATTTCAGTGCAGAGTTCGCATGCACTTTGATTTGGATGGTGTCTGAAGAAGGAATCGCTCTTTCCAATCCTTTCCCGATTGTCAGACACGGAACTCCAAAATGTCCGCAATCATCGATGTCGATGGCACCTGTTCCACCAACAGACACAATGTTCGATATTGGAATGAGATAAACGAGGAGAGATGAGCTGACAGAGCTATTTGAATCAGTTCCCCAGAAAAGAGGAGGTGGTGTCGACGTGGAGACTGATGGGAATCGAGAAGGGGTGATGGCTGTTTCAAAATACGAGCCAGACACATAAATTGCGGCACCGTTAGCTGCGGAGTCTGTTGAGAACCACGTTCCAGATAGGTCGAAATCCCAAGTTCGTTGAGCGTTGTTCGTCGATGCCAGTGACAAAAAGATGCTTCCTCCATTTCCAGACGAAGAGCAATCCGAGAACGATGTCGAAACAACAACAAGCTTTCCAGTCTCTTTCACAAAACAACAAATCGCTCCTCCATCTGTCGATGATGAACAATCTCTGAATGTCGTCGTCTTCCCACTCTCCCCAATCGACAGTGTCTGCGATGCCCCAACTGTCAACGAGATCGTCGATTTCGACGTCAGAGTTGAGAATGAACAGTTCTTCACTGACATCGTTCCTGTTCCTGAAATCAACGATTCACTCAGCGCAGAGTTGCCGAAAGACACACCTGAGATGGTTGTTGTTCCTGCACTTGTCTTTACAAAAGTTGACGAGAGTGTAGGTGGGAGGGAGACAGTGCCAGATGTGATGACGAGTGATCCTCCTGTGACTGTGATTGGAATGAGTGTGGCTGGAATGGTCGATGGGATTGTCAACTTGCAGCTGGAGAAAGTGAGGGTGCCAGCAGCGACTGAGAACAACGACGATGAGCGACCAACTGTGAGGATCCCCACGTTGAGTGTCAGAGTGTCCAATGTCAGCGCAGAGTTCACTCCAGACGCAATTTCGATCTGTCCATCGTCTTGAAGAGTGAGTGAGCAACCAGAAGATTGGCGAAGTGTCCATGTTTCTGCGGTTGACTGGAAAACTGTCGATCGGACGAAGGCAGAGTCAATCAGCACAACTTTCATCGTTTTCATGTTCGTCATTGCTGTCTCCATCGTCACACACGCCAACTCCAACACTCCACAGTTCGTGTGATCCTCTCCCACACTGTGCAGATGAACTTCCCCACTCGTGTGTGGATACCAATGATACAACAGCTTCTCAGAACTCATCCCATCAACAATCTTGAACGTCTCTCGCTCTGCAGTGATCAGATTCCTTTCAGGAAGCGCTGGCTTCAGTGTCGTCCATTGACGAGATGCGAGTTCAGTCGAGATGGACGAGCACGAGACAAACACGTTCTGCCCTTCATCTGCTGAGCACATTTCGTTGCCCCATCCAAACGTGAGGAAGGGTGCCGTTGACTCTGTCTGAGTTTGTGTCGAAGTCGTCGACACAAACACAGCTCCTCCTCGTCCAGTCGCCGAGTTGAGTTTGAACGACGAGGTCGTCACTGTGAGCGAGTTCGATGAGCCCAGAGTCACTGACAACACTCCTCCATCCCCATTTTTGTTCGAAATCGATGAGAATGTCGATCCTGTCACGGTTACTGACGTTCCGCTGGTTGTGATCAGACCATTCTTCGCAAGATTGATGGATGAGGCTGTCGAAGACGTGATTGTCAACGTCCCACTTGTTGCGCTGATCAGAGCGGTCGCCGAGAGTGTCAACCCAGTGAATGTCGATGTCTCGATCGTCAGCGTCCCTGTCGCACACGTTGCGAACGCTGTGCTCATCGTCCCTGTCATCGTCGTGTCCATCTTGCAGCCGGTCACCTTTCCCTGCCCAGTTCCTGCCACCTCCAGAAACACTCCTCCACTCAACGCCACCAGATGCAGGTCTTTCACAAACAATCGGCCAGTTGTCACCGACAGGAACGTCGCTGTTGGAGTGGATGCAATCAATTTCGTGTTGAAAGCACTCCCGCTCTTCTCTCCTTGAATTGTGATGGCTTTATCTGCCAGAGGGACAGCGGGGATGGAGTGTGTTGTATCGAGGAGTGTGATTGCTTGCATTGCATAGGCATTTCTGGCTCGATTTTGGGCTGTGCACAATGCGAGCACGTAGGCAACTGTTTGGCACTTGTTCCCAAAGAACCCACAGTAGGCATCATTCTTTCCAGAAGTGGTCACTTTCCAGGGCGGGAAATTGATGGTCTGATCCAGTTCTCCTGTTTCTTGGTTGAAGTGGGGCATGTGGTTGGAAGAATACGAGGGAAGATCCGCGTGTTTCGTCCCTCCTCGGACATCCCCATAATCTGTGCTTCCCGTCGTGCATGGATGGAAGACGAGTGCTTGGAACTGACAATTTGCGACAAAATACATGTGTGCGCTGGATTTGGTGGAGCATCTGATGACCGAGCAGTTGGAGAACAACAGATCCTTCAGATAATTTGTCTGGAATGTCTCGACAACGGAGTGTGATCCAGTTGTGGCCGTGCATTCCATGAAAGAACAACCAGAAACTCGGACTTTGCTGGCATAAATGAAGAAGAGGGTTCCGCAGGTCTGATGGGAGCAGTTGTTGAAGTTGCATTTCGTGATCGTGTCCGTTCCACAATTATGGCTTCGATATACTCCTGTTTGATCAGTGGCGTAACAACTAATGAATATGCACAGATCAATATTCATCGTCATTGTATAGTCTACGCGAACTCTGATGACCCCACCTTGGGGAGCATGACAATCGGTGAAGGTGCACGATGTGAGATTAACCTTGATGCCAGATGCTGCAATGTACAAAGCACCACCTTCGCCGTAGAGGTCTGCGGCTGGAGGATAGCAACCGGCGAATGAATCACCGTGGAAAGTTTTTGAGGACGTGATGTTCTGTTTCGCTGTATATGCTGCGTTCGAGGGAGAATACCATCCCATGCGGAGGCTGCGGGTGTGAGTGTTGTTCACACCGATCATTTCCGACTCGCTGTTCAGATCGCAAACGATTTGGCCATAAAACGCGTTTTCGGTGTTGATCCAGTCTGATCCCACAACCGACGACCTTCCAAAAGGTGAAATCGATGGGGCTGCACTGAAGGCTGTGGTTGGGGTTGTGGTCGAGATATTCGAAACATGGGACGAGATCATTTGGACTGAAGTTGTTTGATAGTCTCCAGTCAGGCACGATTCATGATTCAGAATAAAATTGTCCATAGTGCAAGAAATGAGAAATATCCCACTCCAGCTCGAGTTCGTTTCGAGAAGGCCTCTTGATAGGGAGGAAGGATTCTCGACATGGATGTGGCATGTTTCCAGGTGATATGAGGAACTACTTGACAGAAAAAGTGGATCATGAGATGATGTCGTTATGACGGCATTTCTGACGGTAATAAATGAGTCGGTGGCTGAGAATATTCTCGTGTCAGAGCTCAGATCAATTGAACTTAGCGAGAATGTCGAGTTGGAGAACAAAAGGAGAAAAGAATATTGTTGGTGTGCATCGTTGGTGATGATTGTTGATCGATTTCCAGTCAGAGTAGTGTCACTGTCAGCAATGACGTGTTCGTTCGAGAAAATAGTCGACGATGGCAGTTTGATTTGGAAAGGAGACGACAATCCAGACTGAGAGTCATGTAAGAAATATGTGAGGAGGTGAGGTGGAGAAAATGAAAAGGCGACCGCAATGTAGAATATGAAAAACATGAAGGATCAAACCATCATCCATTGCTTCGATTCTATGCAACCGATATTCGATTCACTTTCGGACTATGAACTGTCCTCTCTTTTTCACGACAATCCTAAAGATCAGCAGACCTTCTTGTCGATCTCGAGACGATGGCGAACTGTCGCTCGTGGAACTCGTTCGTTTGAACTTCGCTTGGCTGGAAAATAAAGTGACGTGACTGCGAAAAGAAGAATCGAAACAGTGAATAAGGATGAAGAACAAAGATGACAGGAGAGTACGAGAGAGTGGAGGAATGAATAAATGAAAGAGAGGAGCGTGGGAAGACAGAAAGGAACACAAAAAAGAAGAAATTCACCAAAACAACGAAAAATCGCGTGAATATCTAAATCGACTCCAAACTCGCCATTTCTCAGATTTGAACTGATCCCACTTGCTTTCGTGTCGCCGTCATTCCTCGTCGGTCGGACTGTACAGGCGCTTCTGTCCATCCAACCACTCCTCCCGCAAAGCCCTTCCCTTCCTCCACATCCGAGCACACACAATCCGACACTGTCACATCTCGCAGCGACACCCAATCCCTTCTCGACTTCCCAACCACAAGAAATCCACTTCCTCCAACACATCTTCTTTGTTCTGTCCTGTGGATCACCACAAGCCCGCAGTGGTCAAACACAGATTCTGACAAGTCAACACAAGAACGGGGCAGATGGCGAGTCTTCGTTGTTCGTGTGTCCATCTCCATCACAACACAGCCGCCTCCAACTCCCGCCTTCTCGTCCATCCTCACTTCGGTCCGGCAGTTCGAGAACGAGCATCCCTTGATCTCCCCTACACACCCCACCACACTCACTCGAATCAGACTCCCAAAACTCTTTCCAATGCACGAGATGAACTGTGAAGAGAGAATTGAGAGACCGTGTGTCGTTCTTCCCCACACAACAGCCCCATCTTCGAATGAGGTTGAAGAGAACTCGCATCCATCCATCTTCACCACACTCTCCCCTCCACATCCAACCACTCCACCCTTCCCCACGAATTCCACATTCTCCGTTCTGAACGAGATCAGTTCCACCTCCCCCAAAGACTTCACAGAAATGATCGACAAGCTCAGTTCGCTTTCGCTTCGAATCGAGCATCCTTCAAGTTTCAGCTTTCCTGTTTTGCTGATCGAGAACACAGCGTTCACATTTGATGACGGTGAGAACGAGCTCAGCACGAGATGCGAGATTTCGAATGAATGTCTGCGGATCATAACCATCGCTTCTCTCTTTTTCATCTTCCTTCCTTCCTCTTCGTCCTTCACTGAACACAGAATACGACATCCTTCCCTCGATCCCTCAATCGTCACTGTCTTTGTCTGCTCATGTTCTCCTCCACTCTCCACCACTCCCCCAATCGCTGCATCTCCCTTCATCACAACACCCATCCTCTCATTCTCAACCATCAGTGCTTCCTTCAGCACTTTCGACAGCGTCAGGAACGGCGAGGACTCAGTCCCACTCCCCAAATCACTTCCATCTGGCCCGACGAAGAACACGTTCCCAATCAGCAGAGGAAGGAGAGACACAAAATTGGGCGACGAGTCATCCATTCCCATCAGATCGTCGAATGAAGAGCCAGACAACGAGCCTGTCCATCGATTGAACGTCACCACTTCAGAAAGCACCCTCCCGACGACAAACACATCGTGGCCAGCTGCGTCTGCCTTGTTCTTCTCCTCCACTCGTCCAAACTCCACTCCCAACAAGCGGTAGTCTCCACTCCCTCCCATCCCAGCCACATCCAACAGAATCCCTCCTCCTCGCTCACTCGACAGGCATTTCTTGAAAGAGGAGTGGTCGATTGTGAGAGTGTTCGTCGTGATCGTCGCATGCAGTGCTGCTCCATCACTCGTTGACTTCATGTTTGAGAACAGCGAATCAGTCAGCTGCACAGAGGCTGTTTCAACGATCATGAGACTTGCGGCGGTCAGAGTGAGTTGGGTGGAGAAGTCGAACTGTGTTCCCGCTGTGGAGAGGGTTCCAGAGTGGAGTAGGAAGACAGGCGACGTGAAGGGAGTGAGAAAATGAGAGGTTGAGAACGAAACAGTCGAAGTGAGAGAAAGCGTCGCAGTGGTAAGTTCGAAGAGTGGAGATGTGGATAATGAAGAAGGGAGTCGAATAATCAGATTTGAGAAAGATACAGAACCAAACGAAATGACAAAGCGAGCACTGCTTGAAAGGAAGAGAGTATGAAGAGTGTCGCCTTCGATTGACAGCTCATTGGACGAGCTGTGAGTGACAGTCGTCGAGAAATCAACATCAGAAATCACAGAAATCACATTTTTGGGTTCGCCCGAAGCAGCCAGTCGAGACTGCCCGAAATCAAGAGTCGAGCAGGGAACCCAAATCAGTCCGCAGGACACAAAGTTCATCGACGATGGGCCACCAACCAAAACAACATTGGAGAGCGGGACAAGATAGACAAGAAGAGTGGAGGAGATGAGAGAGTGCGTGTCTGTTCCCCAGAAGAGTGTGGGTTCGGTTGACGAGGAGACTGGCGGGAATCGAGAAGGGGTGATGGATGAGTCAAAATAAGAGCCAGAAACAAAAATTGCTGCTCCCTCAGCTGCGGAGTCTGTTGAGAACGATGCACCTGAAAGGACGAAGTCCCAAGTTCGTTGAGCGTTGTTCATCGATGTCAGCGACAAAAAGATGCTTCCTCCATTTCCAGACGAAGAGCAATCCGAGAACGATGTCGAAACAACAACAAGCTTTCCAGTCTCTTTCACAAAACAACAAATCGCTCCTCCATCTGTCGATGATGAACAATCATTGAATCTCGTCGTCTTTCCACTCTCCCCAATCGACAGTGTCTGCGATGCCCCAACTGTCAACGAGATCGTCGATTTCGATGTCAGAGCTGAGAATGAACAGTTCTGCACAAACATCGTTCCAGTTCCTGATATCAACGATTCACCCAGCGCACAGTTGGCGAACGACACAGCTGAGATGGTCGTTGTTCCTGCTGTTGATGATAGGAAGCTCTTCGAGAGTGCACTTGGGAGAGTAATTGTGCCAGCTGAGATGACGAGTGATCCTTTAGTGACTGTGATTGGAATGAGTGAGGCTGGAATGGTCGATGGGATTGTTATCTTGCAGTTTGACAGTGTCAGAGAGCCAGCAGCGACTGAGAAGAGGGATGAGGTGCGACCAGCGGTGAGAGTGCCGATGGTGATAGGGAGTGCAAACAGAGTGACTGTTGATGATGGGGATGATGTCAAACTTAGTTGGGCATTTTGGGTGAGACTGAGCGAGTTCGTCGATGAGGCTGAGAGTGTCCAGAGCGGTTGTGGAGATTCGAAGACAGTGGAGAGAGTGAGAGAGGAGTCAAGACGAACTTCCTTTTCAGATTTCATCGATATCAGAGAATGCGCGAGTGATTGGCAGGGAAGTGTGGTCTCCCCACAATGCAGATGATCCTCTCCATTCTCATAAAGATGAACTGCTCCTGTCGTGTGAGGGTAACGGAAGAACAGAAGAGATCCAGACGATCCGCCTGTCTTTGATTCAGATCCCCAAAACTCTTTCTTTTCTGCTGATGTGAAGATTCCTGTCGAACCAACTGAGGGAAGAATCGAATCCAGAATCCCACCCGATCCAGAATCGGAAAGGATAGTGATCAGTTCAGAAGAGGTGATGTGCATCTTGTGTCCATTCGATGTTCCACTCGAACAATCCGTGAATGACACAGATCCAGACAGAGCGAGAGAAGATGATGAGGACACTGTCACAGCAATCACTCCTCCATCCAAAGACGACGAGCAGCTCGAGAAGGCAACATTCGTCAATTTCAGTCCATTCGAGATTGAAGATGTTCCAGACACAATCGATCCTCCAACTGACGATGAGAATCCAGAGAACTCACACGATGTCAACGCGAGTGATCCTCCAGAACTCAGTTGCAACAAGGAGACAGAGCGATCAGAAGTTCCAGTGAACGCAAGTTGCGAGATCGAAAGCGATCCAGATGAAGCAATCAGAGTGTCCGAGGCGACTGTGGTCACAGTCAGGTATCCATTGCTCGTTTGCGCTTCTCCAACAATCCACACAGAAAGAGAGGAAGCAACAGAATATGACGATTTCAGTGCAGAGTTCGCATGCACTTTGATTTGGATGGAGTCTGAAGAAGGAATCGCTCTTTCCAATCCTTTCCCGATTGTCAGACACGGAACTCCAAAATGTCCGCAATCATCGACGTCGATGGCACCTTTTCCACCAACAGACACAATATTCGATATTGGAATGAGATAAACGAGGAGAGATGAGCTGACAGAGCTATTTGAATCAGTTCCCCAGAAAAGAGGAGGTGGTGTCGACGTGGAGACTGATGGGAATCGAGAAGGGGTGATGGCTGTTTCAAAATACGAGCCAGAAACAAAAATTGCTGCTCCCTCAGCAGCGGAGTCTGTTGTGAACGACGCTCCTCTCAGATCGAAGTCCCAAGTTCGTTGAGCGTTGTTCGTCGATGCCAGTGACAAAAAGATGCTTCCTCCATTTCCAGACGAAGAGCAATCCGAGAACGATGTCGAAACAACAACAAGCTTTCCAGTCTCTTTCACAAAACAACAAATCGCTCCTCCATCTGTCGATGATGAACAATCTCTGAATGTCGTCGTCTTCCCACTCTCACCAATCGACAGTGTCTGCGATGCCCCAACTGTCAACGAGATCGTCGATTTCGACGTCAGAGTTGAGAATGAACAGTTCTTCACTGACATCGTTCCTGTTCCTGAAATCAACGATTCACTCAGCGCAGAGTTGCCGAAAGACACACCTGAGATGGTTGTTGTTCCTGCACTTGTCTTTACAAAAGTTGACGAGAGTGTAGGTGGGAGGGAGACAGTGCCAGCTGAGATGACGAGTGATCCTCCAGTGATTGTCATCGGAATGAGTGTGGCTGGAATGGTCGATGGAATCGTCAATTGGCAGCTAGAGAAAGTGAGTGAGCCAGATCCAACAGAGAACAACGATGCTGAGCGACCAACTGTGAGGATCCCCACACCGAGTGTCAGAGTGTCCAATGTCAGCGCCGAGTTCACTCCAGATGCAATTTGGATCTGCCCATCGTCTTGAAGAGTGAGTGAGCAACCAGAAGATTGGCGAAGTGTCCATGTTTCTGCGGTTGACGTGAAAACTGTCGATCGGACGAAGGCAGAGTCAATCAGCACAACTTTCATCGCTTTCATGTTCGTCATCGCTGTCTCCATCGTCACACATGCCAGCTGCAACACTCCACAGTTCGTGTGATCCTCTCCCACACTGTGCAGATGAACCTCCCCACTCGTGTGTGGATACCAATGATACAACAGCTTCTCAGAACTCATCCCATCAACAATCTTGAACGTCTCTCGCTCTGCTGCGATCAGATTCCTTTCGGGAAGAGCTGGCTTCAGTGTCGTCCATTTGCGAGAAGCGAGTTCGGTCGACACAGACGAGCAGGAGACAAGCACGTTCTCTCCGAGTGTGGCTGAACACTTTTCGTTGTCCCATCCATACGTGAGGAAAGGCGGCAGTGCATCTGACTGAGCAACTGTCGAAGTCGTCGAGACAAACACAGCTCCTCCTCGTCCAGTCGCCGAGTTGAGTTTGAATGATGAGGTCGTCACTGTGAGCGTGTTCGATGTGCCGAGCGTCACCGACAACACTCCTCCATCCCCATTTTCGTTTGAAATCGATGTGAAAGTCGATCCAGTCACGCTCACAGAAGTTCCGCTGGTTGTGATCAGACCATTCTTCGCAAGATTGATGGATGAGGCGATAGAAGATGTGATAGTCAACGTCCCACTTGTTGCACTGATCAGAGCGGTCGCCGACAGTGTCAATCCAGTGAATGTCGATGTCTCGATCGTCAGCGTTCCTGTCGCACACGTTGCGAACGCTGTGCTCATCGTTCCTGTCAGCGTCGTGTCCATCTTGCAGCCTGTCACCTTTCCCTGCCCAGTTCCTGCCACCTCCAGAAACACTCCTCCACTCAACGCCACCAGATGCAGGTCTTTCACAAACAATCGGCCAGTTGTCACCGACAGGAACGTCGCTGTTGGAGTGGATGCAGTCAATTTCGTGTTGAAAGTACTCCCGCTCTTCTCTCCTTGAATCTGGATCGCTTTATCTCCAAGAGAGATTGCAGGAATGGAGTGTGTTGCATCGAGGAGTGTGATCACTTGCATTGGATAAGCAGTTCTGGCCCGATTTTTGGCTGTACACAATGTGAGCACGTATTCAACAGTTTCGCACTTCTTGTCATAGAAACCGCAGAGGTTTTCATTCTTTCCAGAATTTGTCACTTTCCAAGGCGGGAAATTGATGGTTTGACCCAGTTCTGCCGTTTCTTGGTTGAAGTGGGGCATGTGGTTGGAGGAATACGAGGGAAGGTCGGCGTGTTTCGTCCCTCCTCTGACATCACCATAATCTGTTGTGCCCGTCGTGCATTGATGGAAGACGAGTGACTGGAACTTACAATTTTCGACAAAATACATCTGCGCGCTGGATTTGGTTGAGCACTTGAGGATTGAGGTGTTGGAGAACAACAGATCTTTCAGATAAGATGTCTGGAATGTCTCGACAACGGAGTGTGATCCAGTTGTGGCCTTGCATTCTGTGAAAGTACACCCAGAAACTCGAACTTGGCTGGCATAAATGAAGAAGAGGGCTCCACATATCGGTGTTGTGCAGTTATTGAACTTGCAGTTCGTGATCGTGTCCGTTCCACAATTGTGGCTTCGATAAACTCCTGTTTGTTCGGTACAGTAAACACTATTGAATGTGCATTTATCAATGATCATCGTCATCGTATAGTCAACGCGAACTCTGATGGCTCCTCCTTCGCTGGCATGGCAGTCTGTGAATATGCACGATGTGAGATTAACTTTGATGCCAGATGCTGCAATGAACAAAGCACCGCCTTCGTTGTTTTTGTCGAGGGTTGGAGGATAGCATCCGGTGAATGTATCACCGTTGAAGGTTTTGGCCGAGGTGATGTTTTGTTTCACTGTATAAGCTGCATTTGAGGCAGAATACCATCCTGTACGAACACTGCGGGTGTGAGTGTTGTTCACACTGATCATTTCCGACTCGCTGTTCAAATCGCCAACGATTTGGCCATAAAACGCGTTTGAGGTGTCGATCCAGTCTGACCCCACAACGGACGACCTTCCAAAAGGTGAAATCGATGGGGCTGCACTGAAGGCTGTGGTGGGGGTTGTGGTCGAGATATTCGAAACATGGGACGAGATCATTTGGACGGAAGTTGTTTGGGAGTCTCCAGTCAGGCACGATTCATGATTCAGAATAAAATTGTCCATAGTGCAAGAAATGAGAAATATCCCACTCCAGCTCGTGTTTGTTTCGAGAAGGCCCCTTGATAGGGAGGAAGGATTCTGGAAATTGATGTGGCAGGCTTCCAGCTGGTATGAGGAACTCCTTGACAGAAAAAGGGGTTCAAGAGATGCTGTTGTAATGATTGAATTTCCAACCGTGATACATGAGTCGGTTGCTGAGAATATTCTCGTTTCAGAGCTCAAATCAATTGAACTTAGCGAGAAGGTCGAATTGGAAAACAAAAGGAGAAAAGAATATTGGTGGTTCGCATCATTGGTGAGGAGTGTTGACTGGGTCCCAGTCAGAGTAACGTCATTGTCAGCAATGACGAGTTCGTTCGAGAGAATGATCGAGGACGTGAGTGTGATTCGGAAAGGAGACGACAATCCAGACTGAGAATCAAGTGAGATATATGTGAGGAGGTGAGGTAGAGATAATGAAGAAGTGACCGCAATGTAGAATATGAAAAACATGGAGGATCAAACCCACATCCTTTGCTGAGACTCCATGCAACCAATATTCGATTCACTATCGGACTATGAACTTTCCTCTCTTTTTCACGAAAATCCTGAAGATCAGCAGACGTTCTTGTCGATCTCCAAACGATGGCGAACTGTCGCTCGAGGAACTCGTTCGTTTGAACTTCCTCCCAAACTCTATGAGTTTCAACAGTTATCATCACTGTTCGTCCTGTTTCCTCACATCAAACATCTCTCATATTCCATTCCCCACACATTGATGCCTCACCCAATTCAATCGACTCTTCTCCGAGCACTATCCGCATTTGTCCCGACGTTAACCTCTTTGGAAGTGAATGATTGGCTCCCTAACGATGATGATTTTCTCGAACAGATCCTGAGAGCACTTCCGTCTCTACAAAGTTTGTATCTCCAAAATATGTCCGCACGAAGTCACTTTAGCCCTTTATCTTTCTCGACATGGGACAATACCCAAAGTCAATTCCAATGTATTGATCCTGATACAGAAGAAACTCTTGATGTGGAGGAGGACAATTTTTTCACTTCCACGTTGAATTGTGAGATGGTTTCACTCAATAATGCAATCAACAGCTGGAGAAGCATGATGGATAACAGCAACAGCACCAAAATTGTCCGAATTCAACCAAAATCTGATCCCATCTTTATCCCATTTGTCCATGATGATGGAAGCGGTCATGCCGTTCTCCACCTCGGCCAACTCGAATTTGAAATGCGTCCAATACTTATTCTCCCATCATTGTATCAAAATATTCCATATTTTCATCCCGAATTGACCACACTCGGACTTACTGGAAGCCCTCTCGACGACCTCTCTTTCCTGCATTCTCTGCCTAATCTCGTCCACTTGACCCTGAGTGGAACAAATTGTTCTATTTCTCGAGGAACTGTCCCAGATTTTGCAGAACGGTCGCCTTTCGATGATTTAGAGACGATCTTTCAAGAACTCCCCGAAGATAGGCCAGTCCAGAAAATTGGCCAAAAATTTCATCAAAAATCGATCGATCTCTTTTCTGAATCACCTGACGATGATGAAATACCCGAATTTGCTTTCTCCTCATCATCATCGAACCCCCTTCCATCAGGTGTGAAAAGCGGATGGGATCGAGTTGCATACCTCCTCTATTCATCACCTGCCATCTACACCAATCTAAATTCCCTTAAATTGCCAGAAGAGCTTCAGATTGTTCGCCTGACCACCGAACAATCACAAACTTCAAGAGAGATGATCACCATCCTGGATTTTGTTGAAAACGCGATATCGGCTCGTTCAAGCCCACCACAGCAAGTTTTATCAAGACTATTGATAGCTCTGGCAGAAAACGAGCCTGAACGAATGATCCCTCCATCACACAAAGAACCAACACCAGAAATTGACAACGGCATCGGGAAATTCACCTTTTTACACTTTGTTCCGTTCTTACCATCTTCATTTACAACTCCTGAAGCAATATCATCGCCGCACTGCCTTAAATCGAATGTTACCACACTCGAACTCAGCACAATGTCTTTTGGTGATGATCTGACCCTCCTTCCGTCGCTCTTCCCTCATCTCGTCTCACTCACCTTCACCATGTGTCAATTTCAACCCTTTGTTCTCCTCCCAACCTTTTCCTCGCTCCGAACAATCACTTTTTCAGAATGCACGTTCGATCTCATCTCCCTCGACGCCCCAACCCTCCAATCCATCACCATCGACAGATGTGCATGCGACACTGTGTCGATCCAATCTCTTCTCCAACACGCCCCAACACTCTCCCATCTCTCTGTTTCCTCCATGCCAAACCTCACCTCTCTCGTTCTTTACGCCGAACTGAACAATTTATCCTCACTCGCTTCTCTCCAACTCTCCAACCTCCAAAATCTCTCCGAATTCATCTTCACGGCCACCAACCTCGAATCTCTTCTGATCACTCGCTGTCCGCGTCTCTCGATCAAGACACTTCAACCGACAGTCGCTCGGCAGACGCATCTTCGCTCGCTCACGCTGAGTGGCGTCCTCAACAAGGATCATGCGAATTCGGGTGAAGTTGTGACAGACAATCAGCTGTTTTGGGAGAAGAGCGCTGGGAAGGTGTCGAGTGAGGCTGAGCACGCGAATTTGATTGTTCATCCGACGTTGACGTCTCTGGACCTCTCGTATTCCTCCCTCGATTTCCAGCTGAGTCTCGAAACGCCTAATCTGGAGACTCTAATTCTCGATGGATGCAACACTCTCGACGATATGCTCCTAAATCGGATCCTAAACAGGCAATCGAAACCTCTCACGCGATTGAAATCACTCTCCGCATGTTCCTGTACCTCTCTGTGTGCCCCAACCATTTCTGATCTCCCCACTCTCTCCCGCGTGTCGTTCGCGAGAAGCAAGAACTTGAAAACAGTTCTGATCGACGCACCGAATCTGACGTGGCTGTGTCTGACTGGCTGTCTGCTCTTCCAACATTTTGGTTTCCTGCGAGCACCTCGGCTTGTGTCGCTTGATCTTCCTCGCTTCCCATCTCAGCCAAATCAAGTTGTTGACGGGAAATGTGAAGTTGTGACGATTGATAACACGTCTCACAACAGATTTGAGAACTCGGAGCAAACATACAACTTGGAACATTGGCAGACTGAGTGGATGGCTGCTCGGAAGGATGAACTCGAAGCGGATGTCAGAAAAACAACGTCATTTCGTTCGAGTGCCGTTTCGAAGGAAAGAATGCGGATTCTTCCGTTCCTCACCTCCCATCTGACGTCTCTTGCCTTGTTTCAGCCGTCGTCTCTGTCATTCCTGACCATCCTCGAACAGGACACCACGCCGTGTCCGAACTTGATGAAGCTCACGTTGGAGTCAGATCGGCTGGACACAAGACAGTTCGCGTTGATTCCTTCGTTCGCGCCTCTCCTCACACAACTCTTCGTCTCCTCGTCAGTCTTGACAGAGGCTGTCCTCTCCAATCTCCCCAACTTGGACCGTGTTGGTCTTGTCCGCTGTCGGAATTTGGAAGTTGTTCGGATTGTGGAGACAGGCGATGGGAACATCTTGTCAGGGCTGTTTTTGGAAGAATCTCCAAAAGTCAAATCCATCGAGATCGTCTCCGCATCGCCTCGTCAGGTTGGTGTTCAATTCGACGCAAACAAGTTCCTCGATCTGAAATTGAGTGAATTTAAGAATTTGGAGAAGCTTGTTGTGCACTCTCCTCTTCTTCGAACTGTCATCGCCTCCAACTCCCCACTTCTGTCTCAAGTCGACATCAGAAATGGGATGGCTGAAGGAGCTAACATTCACTTCCCACTGACCACTCTCTCCCTCTCCTCCTCTCGTCCTGTCATCACCATTGATCCCTGCCCCGAACTTCAGACTCTCCAGCTCCTGTCTGGATTGACTGTGGACGAGTTGATGATTGGGAAGTTGATGGAAGATGTTGGATGGAGTGATGGGAGCACGGAAGGAGGACAAGACACCATCCGAACACTCACACTGTCTGGTTCGAGATCTCTCAATTTTACGAAACCGAACATCATTCCACACTCCCTCACTCTTCTCGAACTTGATTCAATCGCTTCCCTCACAACACAAAGCTTGAATGAGCTGCTCTCGTCTCTCTCGACAGGCACAAGTCTCAAAACTCTCCGTCTGTCAAATCTCTCCCAAATCGAAGAAATCACAACCATCCCACAATCTTTGGAAGAGCTGGAAGTTCGATTTTGCGGGAAGTTGGAGCGGTTGTGGGTGGATCGTTCGGAACTGCGAGTGCTCAGACTGAGGGGATTAGGAGGGTCGAAAACGAGTGACATTCGCGTTCAAGGAGAGACACTGCAAGAGAAACTGGCGAAGAAACGATCGCAATTTGAAGAACTGCAGAAGAGAATGTCAAAGAATCGTAAAAACGATGAAATGGACGAGGAAGAGAGGAAGGCCGAGCTCGACTTGGTGTTGTCTCACAATCGCTCGGAAGTTGGTGAAAAACGATTCAAACTGGAACAGCCAGCAGCACATGACAGTCTCCGCGTGCCTCGTTCTCTCACCACAATGTCGTTGACGAAGGTCGGCTGGATCAACACAGCTGTTCTCTCTCATCTCGTCAACAATCTCCCTTCTTTGCACAAGTTGCAACTCGATTCTCTGCCGAAACGGAGAGGGGTATTGTCTAAGACCGTTGGAGATGTTGTGATTGGACAGATTGAAATTCCAACGGCTGTTCCGTTGCTTCGGGAGCAGTTCCCATCAATCCAAAAGATCAATGACGTGGAGCTGTCGAAAATGGAAATGTGAGAAAGTGTCTTTTTTTCAAATCTTTATTCTTTGAAACATTTCATCCCAGCGTCGTTCTTTCTTCAATTGCTCTGACCCATAACGAGTGATTCATCTCTGACTCAAAAGGAATGAACACGATAATAAAGAAAAAAGACGCCTCCCCAAATACAACTCAATCTGATTTGTCGTCCCATCAATTTGAGTTTTCAATGGGTTGCTCACCATTCCTGAATTGGAGCGAAGAAGTACCAAAAACTGTAGACGAATGGGCAGTTATCTTTCGATCTCTCGTTTCCACTGTGAACTCCCAACCTGCACTTGATGTCACATTGGAAGCTAAAGCCGTGCAATTTCTCGAAACTGTGGATCCGGAGGATGAAGAAATGGCAGATGCTCTTCTCAGCAGCCGTGTATCGAGTTCTGATGATTCGTGGACCAACTTCATACAGTGCATTGTGGTGCTCATTTCATCACCAAGTCTAGTCATCACCGCAGCAACGATGGAGATGCTCGGAACTCTGATCAGAAACTGTTCAACAAAAGTCCACTTTACCCTCGTCAAAGCTGATCTTATCCCTCAACTCGTCATCACTCTCAATATCCTGTCTCTTTCCTTTACAGAAGCAGAAGATATCCACACCAATCTCGTTAAAATCATTGACAATTGTTTGTTTCTCTCCACTCCACTTGGTCTCTCACTCCTTCGAATTAAAGATCGCGAAAAACGACAGACTGTTCACGAGACGGTCTTGAAGCATGTTCTCGTACCATCGGAGGAGTATATTTGCCATCTGTGCGTTAACCGCTTTTCGATCGTCGATGGTGACCAATCCAAGTCTTTTCTGGCACTCCTCGCCCAAATCCTCGAAAGATCTCCATATTATCGACCCACACTGGAATTTGTTCTGAATACACCTGTCATTCTCACGATTCCAAGTTGTCTCACATACTTTGACAATGATGACTCAATCTTAAAATTTATGAGATTAATGGCCGAGATCCAGGATAGATGGAACACACAAAGGGGATATGAACGACATATATGGAAGACAATGGATCAAATGTTGAGAATGGAGGGATTCTGCGATGCGATTGAACAAAGATTGCGAAACGACCAAGACACGAACTCAGGACGATTCATTGGTCTCTTTTCGATTGAATGGAACAACAAGCTGGGCACGAATCTTCCATATCATTGATAGACACAGACAAAAATCGGTGAACATTTCGAGCTGTATATGACTGCTATTTGACAACAATCACTGATTATTTGTGATCTTTGTCGCCTCGTCATTTGCCAGAACGAATTTACTTCTCCCTCAGTCTCCCTCTCTCGTCACCCCACTCTCCCACTCCTCCGAAATCAAACTCGTCCATCCTCGCCATTCCTCGCTGTTTGTGGCGACATCAGTGTTTCCTGATTGTTCCACAAAATGGTTCTCCCTTGGCGACACATCTCGGCCATCCAGAAGTGACATGGAGCAAGCTCATCCTTTAACTGCAATCCCTTCATGTGTCATTTCACATTCTCTTTCCTGTTCCAGGCAAACTTGTTTGTGGTGCCGAGACGATTCTCGAAAAAAGCAAAAAGTCGGAGAGAAGAGGTTATTTACCAGAATTTTTTCTGACATGAAGATATTATGGAATCTCAAAAAATTAAGTTGTTGACATCAAATTACATTCATGGAAGGAAAGGATGAACAATATGCATTTGGACATTTTCTTCGATTTATTGACAAAGGACTTCAGGCAGTCGGTGTGGACCGGAATTCGCCTTGGATGAGAGAACAACACGCGAAGGAGCACGACCGCCGAGCGAAGATTGCTGAACAAGAGGGCGACCATGTCCGGGCGCAGGCTGAACGGGAGAGGGCCGCAGCAAACAGAGATGGAGGGATTCAGAACAATGGAGACTAACAATGTTGGAGAGAGATCCTATACACTTGCCACACATTCACCTCATGTTTTTTTGAGTTGTTTGTTGTTCAAAAGGATGTCCTTCTTCGAGTAATATGATGTCATCTGGATGGTTGGAAGAGTTTTGCTCGACTATGGCCAATCCCTGCTCCGAGGAGCTCTTCGTCTGTCTTTTGATTCTTTTCTATCAGCTTCTTCGTCATCATGATTGTCTTGACCTCTATTGTGTAAAGAAATGATCTTTGGCGTTCAGGTTGTCATTTCTGGAATTGTGTCGATTTTTCTGAATTGCACGCCTGCATTTGTGGTTCACTTCCATTGGATTGACACCAGTTTTGGTGTGTGTTGTCATCTCAGTCTCGTTCTTTCTTCAATTGCTCAGACCCATAACCAGTGATACATCTCTGCCTCAAAAAGAATGAACACAATAATCAAGAAAACCGACCCCACCTCAAGTGCAACACAATCTGATTTGTCGTCCCATCGATTTCAATTTTCCATTGATTGTTTACCTTTCCTGAATTGGAATGAAGAAGAACTTGAAACTGAAAAAGAAAAGGCAATTATATTTCGGTCTCTCGTTGCCACTGTGAACTCCCAACCTGCACTTGATGTCACATTGGAAGCTAAAGCCATGAAATTCCTCAAATATATGGATCCGGAGGACGAAGAAACAGTCGATGTTTTTCTCAGCCACCTTGCATTATTCTCTGATGGATCTTCGACAGACTTGATACAGCCCATTGTGGTGCTCATTTCTTCACCAAGTCAAGTCATCGTCACAGCCACAATGAAGATGCTCGTTTCTCTGATCTGCTTCAGCTCAACAAAAGTCCATCTCAGCCTTGTCGAAGCTAATCTGATCCCTCAACTCGTCATCACTCTCAATCTACGATCTCTTTCTTTGGCAGATTATGAACACATCCACACCGATTTCGTTAAAATCATCCGAACCACACTTTGGCTCGCAACTCCAGATTGTCTCACCCATCTCAAAATTGAAGATCGGGTTGAACGACAAGCTGTTCGTGAGACGGTCTTTCAGCAAGTTCTCACACCAACCGAGCAATATCTTTGCCATCTGTGCGTCAACCGCTATTCGATTGTTGATGGAGACCAATCCACGGAGTTTATGAAACTTCTCGCCCGACTCCTCGAAATATCTCAATACCACCAACCAACAATGGATTTCGTCGTGAATGTGCCAGTCGTTCTCACAATTCCAAGTTGTCTCGCATTCTTCGAAGTTGATGAATCAATCTGGATTTTTCTCGAGAAAATGTTCTTTTCCCAGCGGAAATGGAACAGAGGAAGGAGAATAGTACAGCAAATGTGGAAGCCAGTACTTCGAATGCTGAGAACGGAGGGCATCGAAGAGGTGACTGAACAAAAGCTGCAAAACGACCGAAATTCATACTTTGGAGACCGTATGGTTGAAAATTCGATTGGATGGAACCACCAGCTGGGCATGAACATTCATAAACGTTGGTAGAAACAATCTGGAACCAGCGAGCGTTTCGAACGATTTCCGACTTCTCTTGGGCAACAAACACTGTTTATTTGTGATCTTTGTCGGCTCTGGCATCGCCTCATCATGTGCCAGAACGAATTTACTTCTCCCCCAGTCTCCCTCTCTCGTCACCACACTCTCCCACTCCTCCCAAATCAAACTTGTCCATCCTCGCCATTCCTCGCTGTTTGTGGCGACCTCATTGTTTCCTGATTGCTCGACGAAATCGTCCTCTCTTGATGATTCGTTCCGATCATGAAATGGGATTTCAGAACACTCCCACATCGACGATGATCTTGGACGATTTGAGAAGACGGAAGAACGAAAATGCTTCTTCATGCACACCAGCCACTTCCTGTTCACTCTCCACTCGACCAGAGATGCAGAACCAATCTGGATTCTTCTTTATAAAATGAACGATACCCAGCGGGGATGGACCGAAACAAGGGGTGAGGAACGACAGATGGGGACGATAGTGCTTCGAATGTTGAGAATGGAGAGCATCCATGATGTGATTGACCAAAAGCTACGAAACGACCAAAACACCTTCAATGGAAGACTGATTGTTGCCAACTCGAAAGAATTGAATAACCTGCAGGGTATGAACGTTCCATGGCGTGGATATAATGAGACAAGAACCGCCGACCGTTTCGAACAGTTTCTGTCTTGTTTGGGGCCACAAACACTGTTTTTGTGTGCCATCGTTGTCGGCCCTGGCATCGCATCGTGATTTCACTTTCGGGAACGATCGGGATGATCTCTCGCCAGTCTCGCTCGATTGTCGCCACACTCTCCTTCTCCTTCGCCGCCACTCGTCGATTGTGGATGACAGCGAGTCACTCCTGTTCATGCTGGTCGATTTCAGACCCTTTATCAATCTGATGCTCTCCTCCCACCCTGTCCCCTCTCTCCCTCCACATTCTGGATCTCCATCGCTCGACCGACACTTCGGAAGACGACTCGGAAGGATCGGAATATGTTCTCGTACAAGTGATGGCCATCCTCGATTCCTTCTCCATCGCCACTCGCGCCTCCCACTCCCCTCTGCCTCTCCCTCACCACACTCGGTGAGGTGCATGCTGATGGTTGTTCGTTCGAAGCACAAGCAGTTCTCGCCCCGACTGTCTTCCTCCTTCGCTTTCTTTGACTCGTCGTCGTGTTCTTCACCCTTCTCTCCTCTCTTCCTTCGTCACGCACGATTCCACTCCAAACTGGACTGTTCATTTTGAAGGAACAGACTGTGAAGATGGAGAAGCTATTATCTCGCTCCAAGATGGATCGTCGTATGGTGGAGAATGGAGAGTATCAAAGGATTTGGGACAGTTGGGATCAGATCTGGAATAAATCGAAGGGAAAAGACATGGAATGTGAAAGAAGTGAAGAGTTTGCATGAGAGGACACTGTCGATCGAGGTCGACTGTCCTGTCTCGTTCGCGATTCCGCCATTGGCTCAATTCTTTCGGAGATTGAGTGGAGTGATCTGTTGACCCCAACGAAAGGGAAGGTGGCATTGTCTTACGATGATGAGTTTGAGAGTAGGAAGGGAAACACGCTGACATTGGTTGAACAAGACGCAGCGAAAGAAACACTGACTCGAGAGTTATCAACATCGCGATCTCACGAAGACTCAACACCGGGATCATCCCAATCGAATCGCATAGCGTATTCCCATTTGTGGAATTGGAGGAGACATGCCAGGTATTGATTGTTCATCGGTACGAACAGACAGAGTGATGATCTCGAAACTGTGGTGGAAGGAGACGAGAATCGGGATCTCTTCAAGCATGCCCAATTCCTCGATTAGCCATATTGATAGCGTCAAGTGGGAGAGGTGAAGGAGTGATCTTCGCTCTTAATGGAGATGAGGATAGAAATGAACCCTCCCGAGCGAGGGAGAGAAAGGGGATGAAGGGGGCGTGATGGAGGAGGGAGTGTGGTGGATGAGAAGACAATCGAAAGACGATTCATTTCCAGAGAACGCTGAGTCAACGAAGGACATCATGAAAGGGACATGATGAGTGATGAAGGACGCGAAATAATAGGAAAGCTGACCAGAGGATTCTGGAAGGATCTCACTATTAGAGAGATAGCCGCTCGGGATCAAAGCACTGAATGTGATGAGGTCGGGAGTTAAGATTGGTGGATGGTTGATACAGGCTATGTGTAGGAGGGAAACGCAAGAAGGCTGTAACCGTCTCTATCGTTCAAAGACGTCAGGGTGGAACAGACAGCTCCACATTATTCGGAAAAAGGAGAGGAGGGACGGAGTTGAAGGAATATCTCTGAGGAGGAGAGGTGAGTGATGATTATGAGAGAAGAGGAAAGAATCTCTTGGAAGAAGAGAGTTGAGTGATGATTGTGAGAGGAGATGAACGAATATCTCTGAGGAGGAGAGGCGAGTGATGATTATGAGAGGAGAGGAAAGAATCTCTTGGAAGAAGAGAGTTGAGTGATGATTGTGAGAGGAGATGATGGAATTTCTCTGAGGAGGAGAGTCTAGCGATGATTTTGAAGGGAGGTGAAGGTGATAGAGATTGTGGGAGAGCAAGGGGCGTGGGAAGGAAAGGAATCAAGACAGGCTATCATCATGAAGGAGAGAGAGGACGTGAAGGGGCAAGATACTCGCAGCCAATCCTCAAGCGGAGAGAAAGGATCGTATCCGCGAAGAACTAAGTGGGAATAGTTTGAACAGCTGAGGAGATCCCTCACAAAAAACGAACAGCATATTACTATTGTTGGACATAATCCAAAAGGAGAATGATAGAACAAAGAGAAAGGATGTGGGAGTTAGTGTAGGATTGAGAATGGAATCAGAACAGGAGTCAGAAATACGAGGGTGGGATGCGAGTTGGCTCGCGACGGCTTGAGCCTTCGCACTTCTCTCGTCACCTTGACTTTGAGAAGGAGAGAGGAAGAGAAGGAGCGATTGGTGCTCGTAATTAACATTTGTTTGAATACTTTTTTATCCATGTTGTTGGTTTGATGTGACCACCCATACTATCTTTATTTCGGATCGGTCAGACCATCACACACAGACTGGGAGACGAGCCTTGTTGTTTAAAAAGATTCGTAATACAATGAACACGCTCATCAATACAACAGACACATCATCAAACACAGCACGCCCTGATGTGTCGTCGCCTCACTTGTCATTTTCAATGGATTGCTCCCCTTTCCTTAATTGGGATGAAAATCGACCTCAATCTAAAGCGGAATGGACAGTTGTCTTTCAGTCTCTCGTTGCCACTGTGAAGGCCCAGCCTGTCTTGGATGTCTGTTTGCAGGCGAAAGCCGTGAAGTTTCTCAACCCCCATGAATTATTCTTCGATTTGTCTGTGACAGACTTCATCCCTCACGTTGTGGTTCTCCTTTCAACACCCAATCAGGTCATCACCGCAGCAGCAATGAAGATGGTCGAAACTCTCGTCAATTATTGTTCACCTCCAATCCGGCTTGCCTTCATCAAAGCTGATCTGATCCCTCAAATCATCAATAATCTCAATCCCTTGTCTCTTTCATTCGTCGACGCAGTGGATATCCACATCAACCTCATGACAATCATCGGAACTACAGTTTGGCTCTCAAGACCGTATCCCTTCAGGAAACTCGGAATTGAAGATCGGAATAAACAACGAGCTATTCAGGAGACAGTTTTGAAGCAAGTTCTCACACCAACCGAGCAATATATTTGCCATCTGTGCGTCAACCGCTATTCGATCGTCGATGGAGACCAATCCACGGAGTTTATGAAACTTCTCGCCCGACTCCTCGAAATATCTCAATACTACCAACCAAAAATGGATTTCGTCGTGAATGTGCCAGTCGTTCTCGCGATCCCAAGTTGTCTCACATTCTTCGAAGATGAAGACTCAATCTGGTGTTTTCTGGATGAACTGAACGATCCCCAGCGTGAATGGAAGGGAACAAGATTAGAAATGCGAGAGATGTGGAAGACAATGCATCGAATGTTGAGAATGGAGGGCATCGAAGATGTGACTGAACAAAGGCTGCGAAACGAAAAAGACGGAATCGAAGGAGGATGGATTGTGGAGAATTCGATTGAATGGAACATGCTGCAGGGCATGAACATTCGTAAACGTTGGTAGACTCGGACAAGAACCAGCGATCATTTCGAACACTTTCTTCGTTCTTTTGGTCAACAAACACTGTTTGTGTGTGATATTTGTCGGCGCTGGCATCGCCTCATCATTTGCCAGAACGATTCTATTTCTCCTCCAGCCTCTCTCGCTCGTCACCACCCTCTCCCACTCCTCCCAAATCAAACCCGTCCATCCTCGCCATTCCTCGCTGTTTGTGGCGACATCATTGTTTCCTGATTGCTCGACGAAATCGTCCTCTCTTCATGGTTCGTTCCGATCATGAAATGGGATTTCAGAATGCTCCCACGTCGACGATGATCTTGGACGATTTGGGAAGACGGAAGAACGAAAATGCTTCTTGATGCAGATCAGCCACTTCCTGTTGACTCTCCCCTCGACCAGAGATGCCGAACCAATCTTTCTTCATGACAACTGTTGTGCATCACCCGTGGCCCGTGGAGTGTTGTGGACTCTCTCCCGTTTTGTCTTGTGGGGTTTGTCTCTTCGATGAACTTGCGTGTTGCTTGGAATGAACACGATACGGTCGTAGCCCCCATCGTTCAACCAGCCGACCCTCTCATCCACCCTTCGTCGGCCAACCATACTTAGATGGACACTCGAGACCAATCGATTGGATTTGTGGGCCTTCCTTCCGATTCCCTCCTCGTTGTCTCCCATCTCGCCCGAAGTCCATTTGAGCGCGTTCTCCTCATCGCCCTCGAACATCTGCAGACACATCCAAGCCATTCACTTTCGTCGTCCAGAGACACACCAGCTCGCTTCCATTCATGGCCGTTCTCAATCCCTGCTCCGTCACCACCCACACCCTCCCACTCCCCTCTGCCTCTCCCTCACCTCCCACCTCTGCCCTCCCACACTCCTCCCCTCTGCTCTCTCCCTCACCACCCACACCTCCCACTCCCCTCTGCCTCTCCCTCACCACCCACACCCTCCCACTCCCTCTGCCTCTCCCTCACCACCCACACACTCCCACTCTCCTCTGCCTCTCCCTCACCACCCACACCTCCCACTCCCCTCTGCCTCTCCCTCCCCACCCACACCCTCCCACTCCGCTCTGCCTCTCCCTCACCACCCACACACTCCCACTTCCCTCTGCCTCTCCATCACCACCCACACCCTCCCACTCCCCTCTGCCTCTCCCTCACCACCCACACACTCCCACTTCCCTCTGCCTCTCCCTCACCAACCACACCCTCCCACTCCCTCTGCCTCTCCCTCACCACCCACACACTCCCACTTCCTCTGCCTCTCCCTCACCAACCACACCCTCCCACTCCCGTCTGCCTCTCCTCACCACCCACACCCTCCCACTCCCCTCTGCCTCTCCCTCACCACCCACACACTCCCACTTCCCTCTGCCTCTCCCTCACCAACCACACCCTCCCACTCCCGTCTGCCTCTCCCTCACCACCCACACCCTCCGACTCCCCTCTGCCTCTCCATCACCACCCACACCCTCCCACTCCCTCTGCCTCTCCCTCACCACCCACCCCTCCCACTCCCTCTGCCTCTCCCTCACCACCCACACCCTCCCTCTCCCCTCTGCCTCTCCCTCACCACCCACACCCTCCCACTCCCTCTGCCTCCCTCCCCACCCACACCCTCCCACTCCCCTGTGCCTGTCCCTCACCACCCACACCCTCCCTCTCCCTCTGCCTCTCCCTCCCCACCCACACCCTCCCACTCCCTCTGCCTCTCCCTCCCCACCCACACCCTCCCACTCCCGTCTGCCTCTCCCTCACCACCCACACCCTCCGACTCCCCTCTGCCTCTCCATCACCACCCACCCCCTCCCACTCCCCTCTGCCTCTCCCTCACCATCCACACCCTCCCACTCCCCTCTGCCTCTCCCTCACCATCCACACCCTCCCACTCCCCTCTGCCTCTCCCCTCACCACACTCGCTGTGGCGTGTGCTGCACACCGTTCATTTAAAGTCCACCCACCCACGCCCGCATACTCTTTTCTTCGTCTCGTCCGATTCTGTCCCATTCCTGATTTCTCCCAACTTATCCCTTTCTCGAACTATGTCACCTCTCGTCACTCTCACAGCGATGCCCGACACTGAGACAGAAAGTGATGATTCTGAAAGGGACGAGAAACGATGTCTCGCAGAAGCAGGACGTGGACGTGCTGTTTGGGGGAAGTGCTGTGTGTGGTGCTTCGACTCAGCCGAGACATCAGCCAGTGTTGTTGGTTTGGTGTTGTGGGATGGAGACACTGTTGTGATGGACGATGGTGTCGGACAGGTTGGCTGTGAGGAGAGAAGATGATGATGATGAAGATGATTCAGGGACGCTCTGATCATTTGTCTCACATCTGAGCCGAACTCTTGTTCATCGGAAGATCGCTGTCACTGTGAGTGGAAATGCTCTTCTTTTTCGTCTCCGACCTGTCTTGGAAGTCAGCCAGCCAACTCAAAATGAAGTTGCAGGACGATTGTTGTTTGTGTCGTTGACAGTTGAAGCCCCAGATGCCCTTCGATCAGATGCAAACACACTCTCGTTCACAGTCTCAAGTCGCACTCCATTTTCATTTTGAGAGTCGTTCATCTCACTTGACTGCTTCCTCCCATGCACAACCACGCACTGATCTCGACTCCATCACTCTCTTTGCTGGTCTGGTGTCTGTGGATGGATGATTCGATTTGAGAGAGCAGATTGGGGAAATCCGTGTACATACTGTCAGCATTTCTCTCTTTATCATTGGATAGTTGTAATTTTCGTTAGTTTCCTTTTATTCTCCCTTTTGGACGTCTTTTTCATTTCAACCCAATTCTTTGACACATTTCTCTGACCCAAAACGAAAGATTGAACCAGAATTCTTAAGGAATGGGTGCTTTTGTCTCGAAGATATCCTCCTCCATTGATTCTCCTTGCCCTGGTATCTCTTCACACTGCTATTAATGTTTCCAGAGTGTTCTCGTTTCCTGAAATGGACTGAAAGTAGAAATAAAACTGCAGACGAAAAAGCAGTTGTCTTTCGGTCTCTGGTAGCCACAGTGAAGTCCCAACCTGCACTTGATGACTCTCTGGAAGCTAAGGCTGTGAAATGTCTGGAATCTGTAGATCCACTGAGTCAACGAGCAGCCGATGCTTTTCTCACCAGACTTGCGTCGTCATGTGATGAATCATTGACAAACTTCATACAATCCATTGTGGTACTCATTTCTTGTACCAGTCAGACAATTACAACAGCCACAATGAAGATGCTCGATTCTCTGATCTTGTTCTGTTCGATAAAACTCCGACTTGCCCTCGTGAAAGCCAATCTGATCCCTCAAATCATTAATACTCTCAATCCACTGTCTCTTTCTTTTGCTGAAACAGTTGATATCCACATCAGCCTCATGGAAATCATCCACCTCACTCTCCGGCTCGCAACTCCGCATAGTCTCGCACGACTCGGACTTAAAGATGGGGATGAACAACAAGCTGTGCACGAGACGGTTTTGCAGCAAGTTCTCGCACCTTCGGAGAAGTATATTTGGGATTTGTGCGTGAACCGCTATTCGATCATCGATGGAGAACTATCCACGTATTTTCTGGATGTCATCGCCCAACTCCTCCAGATATCTTCTTATTATCGACCCACAATGGAAATTGTTCTTCATATGCCTATCTTTCTCGCGATCCCAAGTAGCTTCACATTCATCGAAGATGAACACTCAATTGGGTCATTACTGAATGAAATGAACTCTGTCCAACGGGAGTGTAACAGCAGAAGGGGAGAAATGCGACAGATATGGAAGACAATGGATCGAATGTTGAGAATGGAGGGCGGGGAAGATGTGATGGAACAAAAGCTGCAAATCAACAAAAACGGATTCTACGGAAGAAGGAATGTTGACCAGTCGATTGAATGGAACAACCTGCAGGGCATGAACATTCAGAAACGTTGGTAGACTCGGACAAGAACCAGCGCCTTGTCTGTACTGTTTCCGTCTTCTTTTGGATCACAAATGCTGTTTGAGTGTCATCTTTGTCGGCTCTGACCTCACCTCATCATTTTCCTGAACGATTCCACTTCTTCACCAGTCTCCCTCGCTCGTCGCCACACTCTCCCACTCCTCCCAAATCAAACCCGTCCATCCTCGCCATTCCTCGCTGTTTGTGGCGACCTCATTGTTTCCTGATTGCTCGACGAAATCGTCCTCTCTTGATGATTCGTTCCGATCATGAAATGGTATTTCAGAAACGCTCCCACGTCGACGATGATCTTGGACGATTTGGGAAGACGGACGAACGAAAATGCTTCTTCATGCAGATCAGCCACTTCCTGATCACTCTCCACTCGACCAGAGATGCAGAACCAATCTTTGTGACAACTGTTGTGCATCACCCGTGCCCGGTGGAGTGTTGTGGACTCTCTCCCGTTTTGTCTTGTGCGCTTTGTCTCTTCGATGAACTTGCGTGTTGCTTGGAATGAACCCGACACGATCGTTGCCCATGTTGTTCAACCAGCCGACCCTCTCATCCACCCTTCGTCAGCCATCCATGCTCGAAATGATGAATTTTGGATCTGCTGATCTGTCTTTCCAATCAATCAGCCCTGATTCTGATCCCCACCTCCAGCTCTCAAATTTCTTGACGCCTCAAAACGCCCGACACTCACCACAGCTTCCATCTCAATCAGATGATGATCAAACACCTCCATGACCAGACCTTTGAGACTGATCTCATCGATCTCAGCTTTTTTGATCTCAGAAAATAACTAGTGTTCAAATTCTCATAAAACTCGAAATACCGAAGTAAAAGACCCACTATCCGTGTTGAATTTTGTTTATAAGCACTTTCATTGAAATCTCGAGATGAATCATCCCACAATAATTCTTCTTCCCGATCCGATTGAAGAACTGGATGAATCACGCTTGTTTATCAAAAAAATTATTAATTCCACCGCGACGGATCTCATATACCATTTCTTGACGATTATTTCTCTCTTAGAATGATTTATTCAGCAGGTTTGCATTCGTTGTTCTATTGTTTATTAGTCTTCAAGATTTCTTTTCATTATATCCTTTTTCTTCTATACTTCAACATTCTTTTCCATTTTCTCTTTTCATTTCCATTTATTTCCTTATCTTTCAAATTCTCCCTTCGTTCAAGTCTGGAAACGAAATCTCTGGCCTAACTGGATGTCACTCTCTGACTCTTGTGTGCAGTGGCTCAATTTGGTGTTCGACCTTCCAAATCTGGTGTCTGTTCTCTTCCACGACTCGTATCTGTCGCTCCACTCTGTCTCCGAGTCGCTTCTGTTCAAGGTCCGGAAAGTGTTCACACTGAAGAACCAGTCTCTACAGACCCTCCTGACTGACTGTGTGCTCTCCTTTTCTGAACAATCGCACTTTTCATTTATCGTTTCCAACAGTCCTCGCTCTTCTTTCTTTTCGTTGCTGATTCTGCTCTACCATACCCTCAGCAGGCAGCATTTGTGATGTGCGGTGGATCAGTCTCCACATGTCCAGCAAGTGACGCTCCATGACATGCCGAGCCGAAGAC
The DNA here is from genome assembly GCA_033064195.1 of Blattamonas nauphoetae. NCBI lineage: Eukaryota > Preaxostyla > Oxymonadida > Blattamonas > Blattamonas nauphoetae. The sequence continues at coordinate 42,432 of JARBJD010000024.1, read as the reverse complement.
GGGTGTCGAAGATGAGCGAAGAACTGTCAAAACGGGATGGTCCCAAAAGTGGTGATATCGGACAAATTGACGAAGAAAACATCTCAGAAGACGGAGAGAGTGCAAACCACACTCGTTTTAGTGACAAGCAGGACATTTTGAGTGAGGAGCTGATCCAAGTTTGTGTTGCGAACCTTCTTGTCTTCTATTAACCCTATTCGGTCTCTCTCGACTTTTCATCGTTTTTGCCTTCAATTTGTCTCTTTTCATTTTGAATTCACACTCATTTTTTACAGGACCAGCTTCGGATGAGCGATCTGGAATTTGGGCGATTGAGTGGCGGTCTTGTGCATTCCCGCTCCGAAAACGACGCTGAATGGGAAAGAACAGACGTACTGTCGGAACAGCGTGAGATTGGAGCACACAGAAACATCATTCTCCACTCTTGACACCACCTCACTCACAACACTTGGCTGTCCCAGACTCACCCTCCCCACCATCCTCCCACCACTCTCTCACCGACCTCCGCTCTCCTCTGCCGCAAACCATCGACTCTTCGCATTTCGATTCTCACTCCACCTCGCCTCGTCCACTCTCACACGCACTTCACACTCCTTCTCCTTCCCAACACAAGTCTGAATCGCACTCACAATCATATTCAAACCACGGAATTCTGATCAAAATAAAAGAAGAGAGACATCTCGCGTGGAGGAACAAGAAAACGATTTGGACGTCTCGATCGACAACGGGACGCCTCTCAAATCCATTGTGGGGACACCTGCCTATCTGTTCATGATGGAGTGTCGTGACGCGGAGAGGATGATCAGACAGGAGTTTGTGGCGTGCTTGGGAGACACACTCTTTCAGGTCGAAGGAATCACTCCGCCTGTTCTCAAATCACTCGGCGGATCCACACTATCCAAGAACGATGCATAGATAATGATGTCCTTTGTGATGTCGTTTGGACGCTCGGTGATTGAGAATGTGGTGATTCATGTGGACAAGGAAACAGATGCGAAGGATGAGAAGACAACTGACAAGTCACAGATTCTAACTCGAACAGAAAATCTTGTGAGTCGATTGATTTCCCGCGAGATCGACATTGGGGTGACCGCATTCATCACTGAGACGACTCGCATGCGGAAGGAGGGGAAGGAGAAAAGGAGAAACGATGCCCAAGCGTCTTCCTCGCCTTTTGGATCGCCGCCCGTTCCCACTCCAACGTCGATGCTCACACCCAGTCCACCATCCCCACTCTCAAAACTGACACTCCCGCCAAGCCCGTTCAACAAAAGCTTGTCTGCTTCACAATCTTTGGGAGCACTGACACCCGATCCAGTTACGCCTTCCATTCTCCTTTGGATCCAACTGTCGGAAGAACGATCGCTTCTTTCTCAGACTCGCGTTGGAAGGACGTGTTGAGCTATCGAACGTTCCCTTCGTGTGGGAAGCTGAACGTGGCCTTGTCTCGCCCACTCCTCTCTTGCTCAGCTGGAACACTCGTCATCTCGCCATCTTCGTTCACTGCCACCGATCAATCTCAACTCACTGTCCCTCTCGTCTGTTCTTCTCCTCTCTCCTCATCTGCCTCCAACTCAGCGACGGACCAAATGAGGATTGAAATGGAAGAAGTGGAATTCTCGAATCTGAATGTGGATGGATCAGTTGATGGGGTTGTGCAGATCGAAGGAGCTGATTCTCTCCGACTGAAGAAAGTTGACTTTTCGAACGTGAAGAACGGAGCATCCGATGCCGTTCGAATCTTCGTGATGGGAGCTGGTCCACTCTCCTTCTCTACCCGAACGCATTCGACGGAGAGACTGTGGTTGTGAGTGGAACAGAGAAGGATGGGATGTGGTGTGGCGAGGCTGATTTCCCGTGCAGAAGCCTGAACGAGGCGGACAAGCATCTGAAACACGCACTTCCGTCGACAATGGAAGTTCAGACATCTGCTGTCCTCCACTCAGAGCTGGACCTCACTCACGACATCACGAAAATCACATCAGGAAGCGGAGAGAAGGGCAGAGTGGATGTGTCGAGAGAAGGATGTCTCGTGAACCAAACAGACACCCCCACTCACTCTGATTCTGTGTTGTTGCATCGACCGTTCGCTGTTCCCCGTCTTCTTCCCGAATCGACGCCTTCTCCGTCTGATGGATGGACAGCGAGAGGTGGAATGAGCAACACGTGGCGATCGGATGGACTGAATGATTATGCATCGAAAGCAACTTCGAGAAGAGTGCGAAATGGAGAGAAGACGTTTTTTACCCTCTTTTCAGTGTTCATTCTATCACACTACAACCATTTCGCTTTTTCAAGATTCTTATTTTGACCAATTGACACAACAATGAGACAAATATAGATACGCCTAATTAAGTCATTGATCTCAGTCCCAAAAACCGGAACTGAGATCGATCGATCTCAGTTTCTGCTTGATCGATCTCATGTATCAAAGGTCTGTCCATGACCCACTTCAATCAGTTCAGTGGCAACTGCATCACCACTTCATTCATCCCATTCGATTGGGACAATTGCACACGAGCAAGAACAGACAAAGCCTCAAATATGCCAAGGCAGTGTTTTAGTTGTACCATCAAGACATCCCAGCTATCTGTCAGTTCATTCTCCATCAGCCGCACCAACACGGAGTCTCGATGCATTCCACACGTCACTTCCAGACCAACCAACTCAACTCCACACTCAAATCCATTTTTTCCAACATGATTTATCACAAGACATTGCGGCTGTGTCCGAGCTGAAGTGAACGCCAAACCTCAATCTGCGCCGGAACTGGAGCAGCTTCTGACTCGCCTTCTCTCCCTCTCCACCCACACCCTCCCATTCCCCTCTGCCTCTCCCTCACCACTCACACCCTCCCACTCCCCTGCCTCTCCCTCACCACCTACACCCCCCACTCCCCTCTGCCTCTCCCTCACCACCCACACCCTCCCACTCCCCTCTGCCTCTCCCTCACCATCCACACCCTCCCACTCCCCTCTGCCTCTCCTTCACCACCCGCACCCTACCACTCCCCTCTGCCTCTCCCTCACCACCCACACCCTCCCACTCCCCTCTGCCTCTCCCTCACCATCCACACCCTCCCACTCCCCTCTCCTTCTCCCTCACCACCCGCACCCTCCCACTCCCCTCTGCCTCTCCCTCGTCACCCGCACCCTCCCACTCCACTCTGCCTCTCCCTCACCACACTCAGGATGGTACATACTGGAAACCGTTCATTCGAAGCGACCACACTTCTGCATCTGCTATTCTTCATCTCGTCTGATTCTGTCCCCATTCCTCATTTGTCCCCAACTTCTCCCATTCCCGAACTATGTCTCCTCTCGTGACCCTCACAGCGATGCCCGACCCTGCGACTGAAAGAGATGATTCTGAAAGCGACAAGAAAAGATAGCTCGCAGAAACAGGACGTGAACGTGCTGTTTGGGGGAAGTGTTATGTTTGGTACTTCGACTCAGCCGAGACATCAGCCAGTGTTGTTGGTTTGGTGTTGTGGGATGGAGACGAGGATAATTGGCTGAAAGGGAGGGGTGGCCTCAGAATGTCGAAAGGAGTGTTCGCAGTGCCATTCTCGATCCCGCATTGCCCGCTTGTTCAGAACCCGGAACAATTGCATTTCGATCTCACAATCGTCACCTTCACGACCAGTCAGCACGCAGACTCATTCATCATCGAATGGAGCTGTGCTGAACGAGAAGGGGACGACACTGACGAACACTCTATCGTTCCCCATTTTCGGCGTCGGTTTGATCAAATTGGTTGGATCCAGAAGGATCGACCCCTGAATACGAGTCTTAAACTTGAAATGAGATGAATGAGACATATCACTTTTGAACAGACACCTCATCGAAACATAATATTTCTGCCGATGTGTCCAAGGATCTGATGAACAAAGCGAATCTGACTTTCTGCGGGATTTTGTGGAGTGAGAGTGGTTGTCTCTGGCCGTCCACAAACAGAACGAGGGTGTGTCTGTTCATGTCCAATTCAAGCGTCACAACTGAGTTCTCGTTTGGTGGCTGATTTGCTTTTGCGATTGTCTTTCCGCTTTGAATGACTTCTCCCCACTTCAACCAAAACACTGAAGACCACGGCATATCCTTAAGATACCCTGTTTTGGATTGTTCGACTTGGGACGATTCGATCACACCAAAGACTGGAAAGATGAAAGAAAAGAAAGAAACTGGTTGAATAAGATGTGTCGCATTGAATCGACAATCTCCACACCCCTCGCGTGATCTCGTCGGAGAAGCACGATTTGTTTTCCGTCACGATACTAGTGATTCGTCGTCCTTCCTTCCGAAAGTGAGTTGGATCCCAAACTGTGATAGCATTCTCTGGATTTTCACTCCCTTGAATCAGTTTAACATCCCTAGCTGTTTCTGTCACCTGTGCTTCCACTGCCACCACTTTCGAATGTGTTGTGCTCAGCTTGTCGTTCAGTCTCTTCTCCATTGCAACAAACTCATCGAGCTTCTTCGTCAGCTCGGCAATCGTCGTCGCTTGATCGGCAATCGTTGTGGTTTGTTTGGCAAGTGTCTCGTCCTTCTCCTTGTTCTGCTGAGTTTGGCATTGAAGGGCATCTGTCATTTGTGCGATTTTCCAATCTTTCTCTCCTATTTGGGTGAGAAGTACGTCTCGCTGGGCAACAAGTTCATCCACAGGCATCGATGTCTCGTCGGAAGCACCATCCAGGAGTGACAGGAAGTGAAGAGCAGAACCCGAATGGCCTTTGACAAGTGGATCGGGATGAGAAGAGAGGGCGGTGAGAGAGGATGACAGAAGTGTCTTGTTTGGGATTGGAGTGGGTGGGGAAGAAGTGAGGGACAGTTGGAGGATGGAGCTGACGAAGGCGAGAACAGGTCGAAGATGAGGTTCTTCCTCAATTTGGGTTTCGTTGTGTGGTGATTGTTGTGGTTGTGTTTGGAGAGTTGAGGGAGATTGGGGAGGAGAAGTGAGAATTGTGGGAAGGGAGAGCCAGAGAGGAGATGAGAGGAGGTGTGGGAGAGAAGGAGGGTGGTGTTGGAGGATGGTTATGAAGAGAGGAAGGAGGCGGAAGCTTCGAGAGTTGGGAAGAAACTGCGAGGACGAAGATGAAAGTTGGAGGAGAAAGAACGAAGAATTGAGAAGAGGAAAGAATGAAAGAAGAGAAGAACATCCAGTGAAGAGTGAAGATAATAGATGAATGCAGAGTGATGGGTTAGATTGGTGTCGAGTGTCGATTGAACTGGATTTGGGAACGATCCCGAAACGAGCACAGATTGTGTGAAGGATCTGAGAAATCAACATCAACATCATCAATGAAAGCGGAAAAATGGGAAAAGGGGGAGAACAAGCACAAATGGAAAGAAGATGATTGAAAAAAAGATTGTGGAGGAATGAAATTGGAAATTATGACAAACCGCGAAGGGCTCACCAGATCCATCGACAATCGATTTTCCGAGTGTCATCAGTTCTTCTTCCGAAATCAATCCAGTCTGAGAAAGAATATCGTCATTGAACCGGCACACTTGACTAGGATTCTTGTCGTCCAGATTGTGTCCAAAGTTAGGTCCAAATGAAGGCTGCCATCAAGGATAATTTAAGAAGATGACATAAAGAAGGAAGTCCAGACTTCAATGGATACGGGAAACATTTCACTTGAAGGGTTGATTTTCATTCATAGATTATCTCAATCTTCGCTCGATTGTTGTTCAATCACTCATTATGGGTCGGAGAAAAAGAGTGAAACAATGAGATTGAAATGAAGAAATCATCCTAAATGAAGAACAAACCATTCCATCGTGATGAGTTAGACGATACAGAAATGAAGAGGAGGCCTTGAACGAGACAAAACGTGTTGTGGACATCAAAACGATGATGAACGACCAAGGAACGAGAGAGGGAAGACAGATCAACAGAAGATGAGATGGAGACGTTGATGGTTGTCGTTCATTTCTTCGAATGATACAGTGACGAATGACAGCAGATGTGGACTGATGAACAAATCCTGTTCTTCTGTCCAGCCGAAGGACGAGAAGGCGATGTGGTGAAGGAGATGTCTGAGCCGATAAACGAGCCACCTCGGCACCATACAATTATACACTCTCATCGCAACTTCAATCCGGTATGTTGTTCTTTCCGAGCAGAGTGTTGGAGATGTGGTCCTGCATTGGATGGTGAACGTTCCAGCTGGTGCGATAAATAAGCCAGTCGACGCAGTCGCGGAGGAGTCAACAAGAGTACCAGATGAGCAGCAATCACGTTCTTTTCTCGAGTGCGGTTGGGGTTGAGTTTGGCGAAGTGTGGGGAGACAGCCGATGATCATTCGGTAAGTCGGCGAGGGCGAAGAAAAGTGAGTCCCCGGAGTGTCTGCCGAGGTTACCGAGGATGGGCCGATTTGAGATCAGAACGTTCAGAAATTGCGACATTGAAAGAACGACCTTCTGAAAGATCATTTCGCGGTTGATGTGTGCGTCAACTGGCGCTGTGGTGCCAACTGCCCTGAAGTGTGATGGATTGGCGAGCAGGACGAAGACGGCGAGGATGTAGATTTGAACTCGATTGTCGTTTCATTTCCAGCTTTTGACAAGACGTGACGTTGAACAGTCGCAGGGGTCGGATGAAGAGGGTTGATTCCACGAAATGAAACTGCCAGGTGTCGTTCAGTCATTCTCTCCGCATTCCAGTCCACCCCGTCTCCACCAAACATCAACTGACTCTAAGCGTGTGCAGAGTGACTTGTCATTGTTGTCTGTTGGAGTTTCACGGCTAGTGTTTGTGTTGTTCACACGATTCGTTTGTCAGGACAAATGAATCGACGTCGTTCAAGAGAAGCTTCTCGTTCCTTCCTCCCAACATTCACAATCAGCCAAATGCGGGGACACTGCGATGGTTGAGGCGGGTGCGTGAACACTGTCGATGGATTTGGAGAGGAGAGTGCATGTCGGGATGGGGTGTCGAGGGAGATCTTGATCAAAGGGTATCAATTGTCCCGCTGTCCACTCCCCCGCAGAGAGAGAACGTGTTGTCTGTGGTCAGAGGCGGAATGACAGTATAACATCGATTTAATGGCGGCAAGATCGAGTCACGAGGGAGAGAGTGGCAGTCACTGTCCTTCATTGGACGATGGGATGTTCTCATCAATTTTGTTTTTGACTGTTGTGTCGCCTTCGTCAGCTTCGTCAAAATCAACGAGAACAATCGCTTCCACTCCATTTTGGGCTGAGTCCTTCTGAACAGCCTCCAAATCCAGAGCATTCTGAACTCGACGTTTGGCTCGTCCAATCTGGGCAATTACGAGAGAGGGGAAGAGAGTTGTGGGCGTGCGGATTATTACCCTCGTGACCATGCCGCGGAGGGGTTGGATCAGAGATACGGTGAGGTGTGAAAGGTTGTTCGCGAGGAGAAGGTTGGGATTTATTTGTGATGTGACGAAGGATCGGCCAGAAAACAAGAGTGGAGAGCTGAGATGACGTGGGGAAGATTGAGATTGCGAAAACTGTCAAGAACACAATTGGTGTTGTCCAAAAGAAGTCAGAAACTGTTTGAAAGGTTCGCTGGTTCTTGTCTGATTCTATCCACGTCACGGAAGGTTCATGCCCAGCAGTTTGTTCCACGTGATCGAGTGAGCAACAATCCATCTTCCAATGATTGCGTTTTTGTTGTTTCGCAGCTTTGCCTCAATCACATCTTCGATGCCCTCCATTCTCAACATTCGAAGCACTTTCTTCCACATCTGTTGCTGGACACCCCTTGTTTTGTTCCATTTCCGTTGAAAATCGATCATGTCATGCAGAAAAGTATAAATTGAGCCATCGTTTTCGAAAAATGTGAGACAACTCGGGATCGCGAGAAAGACTGGCATACGAAGAACAATTTCCATTGTCTGTTGATAACAAGGACATATTTGGACGAGTCGGGCGAGGAGAAACAGAAAAAATTTGGATTGGTCACCATCGACGATCGAATAGCGGTTCACGCACAAATCCCAAATATACTTCTCCGAGGGTGCCACGACTTGCGTCAAAACCGTCTCGTGCACAGCTTGTTGTTCATCCCCATCTTCAAATCCGAGTTGTGTGAGACCAAACGGAGTTGCGAGCCAGAGAGTGATCTGAATGATTTCCATGAGGTTGATGTGGATATCAACTGTTTCAGCAAAAGAAAGAGACTGTGGACTGAGATTATTAATGATTTGAGGGATCAGATTGGCTTTCACGAGGGCAAGTTGGACTTCAGCTGAACTCCAGAAGAAGAGACATTTGAGCATCTTCATTGTGGCTGTTGTAATGACCTGACTGGTAGCAGAAATGAGTACCACAATGGACTGTATGAAGTTTGTCGTCGAATCATCAGAGGGCGATGCAAAGTTGCTGAGAAAAGCTGCTGCCGATTTTTCGTCCTCCGGATCCACAGTTTCGAGAAATTGCACGGCTTTCCCTTCCAGAGAGTCATCAAGATCTGGTTTGAACTTCACTGTAGCAACCAGAGACCGAAAGACAACAGTTTTTTCGTCTTCAGACTCATTTCGATTGTACTGCCAATTCAGGAAATGAGAACAGTCTGAAATACATGAAAAGCAGTGTGAAGAGACACCAGGGCAAGGAGAATCAGTGTAGGAGGATATCTTCGAGACAAAAGCACCCATTCCTTCAGAATTTTGGTTCAATCTTTCGTTTTGGGCCAGAGAAAAGTGTCAAAGAAAGATATTCAGACGAAATGGACATCCAAAAGGGACAGTTAAAAAGTAACCAATGAAGTCTGATATCACCCAAGAATGAAGAATGCTGATGGTGGGGAACAATGGTTTCTCGGATCATGTTGGAGTTGGCGCCGAGCAGAGTCAATCGGTGTCGAAGGTCAGTCCACAATCGTGTCTTCTGCATCAAGCTGAACGAGAAGTGGACATCTATCCAACAAACGCAGAGAATGCAGAGAATGCGACGGCCGAATCCTGTCATCGCCTGCCGAGGACGAGGGAGAGGATGTGGAACTGACGATTTTGGGTGTGCTGATTGTGAACGAGTTTCGATGTGACTGAGGCACCAATCATTCAGAGAGGCCATCATTCTGCGATCAGAGCAGCGTTGATGTGGCAATCTAACATTTTGGGGAACAATGGTGATCGACGTGTCAGGACGTCCATTGTTCATTCAGCTGTTCTCTCATTCTCAATCCCTCCTCATTCGATCTGTTCTGAGAAGACCCATCTGGCAGAATGTTGTCGTCGACTGTTGAGATCCAATTTGTGGGTGTGTGTCTCCAGAGCGAGGTGACAAGCACTCCCAAAATGAATCGCTGACGGTCCGATCATGACTCGCGCTTCATGCGAATGCTGGATTCATTGCGATGTCCGATCCGCTTTCAAGTGTGTTGAGGTCCATCAATCTCGCTGAAATCTCATCATGTCATTCCCTCTTCTCCGAAAGCGCAGTGGCTTCGTGCTTTCATCCACACACACGGAGAGGAAAGCAGAGTGGAAGCGACGAACAGACAGAAATGGTGGCGACTGGAAGAGGACACCAACATTCACTCGCGCGGAGTGATCTCATTGTCTCGTCTGCGGCTTCATTCGCATCCAGATCGCCTTCTCCTCCTCCCTCCCCTCTTCTCGCACCATCTGGACTCTCTCCAGCCTTCCCTCCATATTTCCACCACCCTCTCAAACCGACTTGCGAGCGGATGGTTGTGTGCGTGGCAAGTTGAACTGTCTCACACTTGCACATCGTACGTTGATGTTAGGTTGTCTAGAATCACCACTCATCGTCTGCCGCTATAGCCATCTCCTTCTCGCTTGGGGTTTGATTCTGAATCAGAGACTGAGTGTGTGCTGCAGTCGGCCTCACACTGCATCAGAATCGAGTAGCACACACGTGCCAGAAGCATCCGCTGCTTCGATCCTCCGCTTATCTTCCTCCCCACGCGCAGTTCTGTCCCGTGAGCATCGACAGAAGCATCAGCTAACCACACCCCAATGGCACTTCCAGTGCGTTGTACTCCCCGTGCTTCATTGTCAGAGGGGACGATCCATGTGACAAGAATGGCGAGTGGAGTGCGTCGGGCAATGTGGTAGATCGCAGCGGAGTGCAGTGGAAGAGGCCGAGAAGAGGAACGAAGTCGAGCGAGGAAAGTTGGAGTTGGGATGCATGACCAATGACAGCAGATGTGTTCTGATGAACTGAGTCTGCTCGTCTGCTCAGCGGAAGGACGGGAAGGCGATGTGGAGAGGATGACTGGGAGAGCAGCGAAGACTTTAGTATCAGCGGTTCTTTGAGCGCCTTCCCATTTCTCTGTCGGAAAGTCTCACTTCACAATCTCTTCTGTCTGCGCTGGATCCTTGGGCCGATCTGGCTGGCAATCATGTTAGTTTCTTCTGGCGATGATCCATCGATGGACGCAGAAGACTCGGAGCCAACTAGACGTCATCCGACCACTCGCTTCCCACTTCTTTTCCAATCTTCTCTCTTTCTTTCCACTTTCGTTGGGTTTTGTCCAGTTCAGGTGTCTCAAACTTCACAGAGAACCCCTGATCTGGTTGCTCGATTCGGCGATCGGTTCCATCTGCTCGGCGACGCTGACCCTCAACCATTCAATGAAATCGGCGTTGAACAGACGCAGCGACGTGCACCACCTCCACGCAGCTTGATCCAGTCCCTTCTCCATTCTTCCTTTGTTATCCACGTTCATCCGAAGATTCTCTCGAAAGGTCTGAGTTGGAAGAGGGGCATCGTTTGGATGTGATTTTGCGCTGCGCTTCATTTCTTCTTTCAGCAATTCTCTCCGCGTGGGAGAGCGAGGAGGGATTCGCTGGGGTGATTAGTGAGACGATCCAGGAATTAAGAGCATTGTCTTTCATAATTCAGCAGTGGGAGGGGTGAGGTTGAGGATAGTGTGGCGACCATCGAGGGAGACTGGCGAGAGAGAATCCTCATCATTCCGGCAAACGAAATCACGATGTGATGCTAGAGCCGACAAAGATCACACACAAACAGTGTTGGTTGTCCAAAAGGTGTCAGAAACAGGAGGAAATTTGCGCTGGTTCATGTCTGTTTCTATGACTGTTCCGGAAGGTTCATGCCCAGCTGGTTGTTCAATTTGATCGACTCGTCAACAATCCATCTTCCAATGATTGCGTTTTTGTTGTTTCGCAACTTTTCTTCAATCACATCTTCGATGCCCTCCATTCTCAACATTCGAAATATTTCAATCCCAATCTGTTGCTCATATCCCCTTGTTTTGTTCCATTCCCGCTGAGAATCGATCATTTCATTCAGAAAAAACCAGATTGAGTGCTCATTTTTGACGAATGTGAGACAACTTGGGATCGTGAGAACGACTGGCATATGAAGAAGAAATTCCATTGTCCGTTGATAATTTGGAGATATTCGGAGGAGTCTGGCGAGGAGCGTCAGAAAATACTTGGATTGGTCTCCATCGGTGATCGAATATCGGTTCACGCACAAATGGCAGATATACTTCTCCGAAGGGACTAGAACTTGCTTCAAAACTATCTCTTGAACAGCTCGTTGTTCATCCCCATCGTCAATTTCGAGTTGCGCGAGACCACGTGGAGTTGCGAGCCAGACAGACTGGCGGATGTTTGACATGAGATAGGTGTGGATATCGACTGCTTCTGCAATAGGAAGATTCAATGGATTGAGAGTGTTGATGAGTTGAGGGATTAGATCAGCGCTGACGAGGAAAAGTTCGACTTTTGCCGAACCGTAGACCATCAGAAAATGGAGCATCTTCATTGTTGTTGTGGTGATTGCTTGACTGTGTGAAGAAATGAGCACCACAATGGACTGGACGAAAGATGTCGAAGAATCATCGGAGAACGATGCAAGGCTGCTCAGAAAAACATCGACTGTTTTTCGAGAATACAGTTTCACAGAATCTAGAAATTTCACGGCTTTCGCTTCCAGAGAGATATCAAGTGCAGGCTTCAACTTCACAGTGACAACGAGAGATCGAAAAACAACTGCCTTTTCTTGTTCAGAATCTTGGTCTTCGTCAGTCCAATTCAGGAAAGCAGAATCGTCTGGAGAATATGAAAAGCAGTGTGAAGAGATACCAGGGCTAGGAGAATCGGTGGAGGAGTGTTTCTTGGCACTTAAAACTGACATTCGTTTTGATTCCGAGAAGAATCACTCGTTATGGGTCAGAAAAAGAAAGTGTGAAACGATGAGATTGAAATGAAATATATATCAAAAAGGAAAAATAATTCAATCAACGAAGAGTCCGAGGATTCATAAATGAAGACGAAGCTTGTGAACGAGATGAAAAGGATGACAACATGAACTCGTCGAAGAACAATGAAAAGAGAGAAGCTGGTCATGAAGTCAGATGACACAACGCAACAGCAGTCACAGAGACGAATGCTCCAACGACTCCGCAGTTCGACCATCCCCATCTCCAAGTTTTTGTCGCGTCGAACGGGTTGGGATGGAAGATGAGTGTCTCCTGAGCAACAAAGAGCAATGAGTGACAAAAGAGCAAACGATGCAGTTCGAGGCAGAGAGCGTGGAGACGAGGAGGACGCAGGTTGTTCATATTCAGTCCCTCCTCATTGTTCCATCCCACCCTTGCGCAGACTACATCCCGTAAGCGATCCCACTTCAAGTTGGGTCTCAGAGGTTGTTCAAGGATGTCCTCGATGCTATCCATTCGAAGAGAGTCAACGACATCAAACAACGCAGATGTCGTCACCCAACCTTCGAGATCAGTTGCTGCGCATCAAACTTTGTGGTCAGGGATAATCTGACAATTTGGTCAACATCATTGAATGTCAATGCACAGGCATGGGATCCGATCAGACCGATCTCACCCTTTTTCGATCTCACCTCCTGCTTTCTTTCAATTCGCCTCTAAAAGCTTTTCAAAATACGTTTTTTCACAAATTTCTTTATCAAAACTGAAATGAAGAATTAGGCATGGCTGACCGGCCAAAAGTGCCGGTCAGTGTCACTCCCGAAATCTGAAAAGGGTCAGATCCGACACTAACGATAAATTGCCTGCTATGAAGAAGAAATCGACAAGATAGCCGATACTAATGTCATTATTTGAGTACTGAAATCGTGTGATATCCTCTATCGAATTATTGGTGCGATTCAGCTCTCTTTCTTACCCACTGTGCCTATATCGATCATCACCACATCGTTTTGTACTTCTACGTGTTCCTAATGTGGTTTGTATGATTCATTTTGTCTTTTTTCTATCCTATATTCACCATTTTCGTTTTTATCATCTCCGTCTCTCTCTCAATCTCTAAGGCACCGTCTATCGCAGCAACTCGTTCAGTCCGATTAAACCGACTCAGGATCAGCATGTCCTGTCCATATTCACTCATATCAACCCAACCGAATGTCTTTCGTCTTTCTTCCATCATCTCCACCCACCACTGATGCGATCCTGGCATAATCAGCAGAGTAAGTTCTTCTCCCGCACTTATCTCACCAATTCAGATCCTCCAACATGATCCTCTTCCTTCACGCAGCTTTAACGTCGGTTGAACTGTACGGACTTCATTATCTTCCAATTTGACGAAATATGCTGTGAACTACATACTGAACAACTTCTTCAATCAATAATTGCGAATGGCGGAGGTAATAAAATGAGAACCATGTGTCGAACAGATTGTAAGAACTTAAGACACTCACTGAACAATTCTCTCACATTTGTCAACCAAAACCGCATGCCAGAACGAGAAATGGAAGATCGTACGACAGAAACACGCCCACCACCTGACACCATGCAACTTATCTCGTCGACATTCGTTCTGTCTCCCAGACTAAGAAGGAGAGCACAAAATTTCATGCGGTGTGGATCGATTTCAGACCCGACACTGATGGATGTTGGATGACACGAAATGCGGCGGAAGGAGAGGGGGAATGAGTCAGAATTTGGAGGAATGACAAAGTGGACGCGTGGGATGAGGAGCGGATCACCGAAGAGCCATCTGGACGATGACGTGCCACACATCGCACACAAACTTCCACTCGCATCCTCCATAGCAGCTGTCGATTCGAACAATGGAATACACGCAGAACCAGATCTGCACATTGAAGGGATAGCGCACGTAGACTCGCCTCTTTGATATGGTGGGCGGGAATAGGGATGTCGAAACCGCGTTGACTCTGACATGAACCAGGGGCTAGGGCGAGAACTAAGGAGAGCACCGGAAGTGGAGAACACGCACAGTCTGATCGCTGCGAAGAGCCTTCCTTGTTTCCACCATTTCACCTTCGCCGTTGGATTCAAATCCCCCTTCGACGATTTCCGGTTCAGTCCAACATGCTCAACTTCGGAAATGACCGAAGCGTCGCTGGATGGTGGGGAAGAGGGGAGGATGGGTGTGTGTGGAGAGCGGAAAGGGCGAGATGACGAGCATGTGACTCCGATCTTTGAGGTGAAGCGGAACACATCTCAGTTGCCTGATCGTCGCAGATAGATATTCTCATTCTCTTTTCACCACTCGTTCGCAGTTATACGCTCATTCCAAAGCATTACATTTGAACCTTTCATCCTTTTCTCGATTGTTTATGTCAAATTCGTGGATGTGAATTCTTCTAGGTGAACAGTTTTGGAAGTGATCTGATCCGCCCAAAAGATATTATGATCGGATCCAAAGAAGTGAACCAATGAAAAAGGAGACAATTCCCACCTCTCACAGTTTAATCTCTACAAAATTATGTGGACTGTACCAAAAATAGAGATGTTCATGTCTCTTAAAATGAAAACCCTCACATTCTTTCTAAAAATCCGGAGAAATGATAACTCCAGACTATGGGTTTCGATATTTCTCCGGTCAGTGACCGTCAGTACTTTTCGGTGAAAACTGACCGGTCAGTGCCGGTCAGCCATGCCTATGAAGAATCAGAAAGTGAAGTCAAAACAAGCCCATTGATGCTGTTGGATACTCCTGATCGGAGTCTGAATCACAAATTCAAAGAGGATAAACGTGAGTTAAGAGAAGGAAAGGCTCCGATTACACGTTTTTGTTGGAAATGAGTTCAGCTGGAATGAGTTACGGACTGTTTCAAGTTTTGAACAGGGAAAGACGCGTCATCAAGCCGTTTTCGCGGTAATAAGAGAGAAGGGAAGTCATTAGAGGTGAAGTGGAATCATTTTGGACATGAAATATTCTAAAATCAGAGAGAAAAAATATGAAAAGTTGGAGAAATAGATACGCTTAAATAGGAGACTGATCTCACCCAAAAATCTCATCGTGAGATCAAAAGATCTCACGATAAGCTTAAAAGTACTCACGCCTCCCAACCCTGTCAATGCACTTGGAACTGTGAGAATGACGGGCAGAGTGTGAACGAAGTTCATCGATCTTTCGAGAGTGGTACAGATTTTGTGAATGTTGTCAAGAAGGAACATGACAGTCTCGGATTGCTCGCCATCCACAATCGAGTGACGGTGCGTGCACAGATGTCGGAGAGACTCTTCCGATGCCAGCAGGAGTTGAGTGAAGGTTGTGTCATGAACTGCTTCTTGTTCATCTGGACGAGTCATTTTGATGTCACCCACTGAACAAGAACGAGAAGCATGGAAGGGTTGCCACTGACAAAGAATAAGCAAGCAACGCAGAATTCCAATGACAAGACAGATGCGGAAATGGGAGTGGGTCTGTTTTGTTGTTTTGGGGATCCCTTCCATTCTTCACTTCCACAACTCGACTCGAGTGTCCCTTTCGGTGTCTTTCGCGAATTGTCGAGACAGCGTAAGTGTGTCCAGTAATCAGTGGCGACGAGGCTTTGAGAAGATCTGGAATGTTCGTGTTCAGTCGTGGAGTTCTTCTGTGTCCATGGCATCAATGGAGAGAACTGCCACAAAACAATCCGAACTGCCACTCTCTTCTTGTCTCGTCCAAGATACTTCGAGTACATCGCATGGAAGCCAGAAATGTGGACAGAATCAGACGAGACAAAGAAAGGGTTGTGAGAACCAGGGTAACATGGAATACACTCAAGCCGTTCGTTCCGGTGACGAAGGCAGAGATGAGCAACTGGTCAAGAACTCATCGATAAGTCAAACAAAGCGAAGGAGGAGAACTGTCGAGGCGAGCATTACATGTGCTGTGAGCTAACAGCCATTAGCACGCGTCACCCCGAGTGAGGTGAGGGAGAGGCAGAGGGGAGTGGGAGGGTGTGGGTGGTGAGGGAGAGGCAGAGGGGAGTGGGAGGGTGTGGGTGGTGAGGGAGAGGCAGAGGGAGTGGAGGGTGTGGGTGGTGAGGGGAGGGAGAGGGAGTGTGAGGGTGTGGGTGGTGAGGGAGAGGCAGAGGGAGTGGGAGGGTGTGGGTGGTGAGGGAGAGGCAGAGGGAGTGTGAGGGTGTGGGTGGTGAGGGAGAGGCAGAGGGGAGTGGAGGGTGTGGGTGGTGAGGGAGAGGCAGAGGGAATGGGAGGGTGTGGGTGGTGAGGGAGAGGCAGAGGGAGTGGGAGGGTGTGGGTGGTGAGGGAGAGGCAGAGGGGAGTGGGAGGGTGTGGGTGGTGAGGGAGAGGCAGAGGGAGTGGGAGGGTGTGGGTGGTGAGGGAGAGGGAGAGGGAGGTGAGGGTGTGGGTGGTGAGGGAGAGGCAGAGGGGAGTGGGAGGGTGGTGAGGGAGAGGCAGAGGGAATGGGAGGGTGGGGTGGTGAGGGAGAGGCAGAGGAGAGTGAGGGTGTGGGTGGTGAGGGAGAGGCAGAGGGAGTGGGAGGGTGTGGGTGGTGAGGAGAGGCAGAGGGGAGTGGGAGGGTGTGGGTGGTGAGGAGAGGCAGAGGAGAGTGTGAGGGTGTGGGTGGTGAGGGAGAGGCAGAGGGGAGTGAGAGGTGTGGGTGGTGAGGGAGAGGCAGAGGGAGTGGGAGGGTGTGTGGTGAGGAGAGGCAGAGGGAGTGGGAGGGTGTGGGTGGTGAGGGAGAGGCAGAGGGGAATGGGAGGGTGAGGGTGGTGAGGGAGAGGCAGAGGGGAGTGGGAGGGTGTGGGTGGAGAGGGAGAGCATCAGAGTGATAAAGTGTCTGAAATCGACCAGCATGAACAGGAGTGACTCGTTGCCATTCACAATCGACGAGTGGCGGCGAAGGAGAAAGAGTTTGGCGACCATCGAGCGAAACTGGCGAGAGAGAATTCCAATCACTCCCGCAGATGAAACCATGAGGTGACACCAGAGACGACAAAGATCACACACAAAAAATCGTGTTTGTTGTCCTAAAGAAGGCAGAAACTGTTCGAAACGGTCGGTGGCTCTTGTATGTTTCTATCGACGTTGTTCTTGAACGTTCATGCCCAGCTGGTTGTTCCATTCAATCGCCTGGTCAACAACACTTCTTCCATGGGATCCGTTTTTGCTGTTTTGTAGCTTTTCATCCATCACATCTTCAAAGCCCTCCATTCGCAACATTTGATGCATTGTCTTCCCCATCTGTTGCTGGTCTCCATCTTGGTCGTTCCATTCACACTGGGAATCGATCATTTCATTCAGAAACCAAAAGATTGAGTAGTCATTTCCGAAGAATGTGAGACAATTTGGAATAGTGAGAAATACAGGCATATGAAGAACAAAATCCAGTGTCGGTTGGTAGTATTGAGATATTTCGAGGATTTGGGCGAGAAGCATCAGAAAAAATCTGGATTGGTCACCATCGATGATCGAAAAACGGTTTACGCACAAATGCCTAATATACTTCTCCGAAGGTGCGAGAACTTGCGAAAAAACTGTCTCGTATACAGCTCGTCGTTCATCTCGATCTTCAATTTCGAATTGTTCGAGACCATACGGAGTTGCGAGCCAGATACAACAGTTGATGATTTTCATGAGGTTGATGTGGATATCTTCACAATCTGACAACGAGAGAGACTGTGGATTGAGAGAGTTGATGAGTTGAGTGATAAGATCAGCTTTGAAGAAGGCAAGTCGGATTTTGGCAGAACACAAATTGATCAGAGTTCCGAGCATCTCCATCGTTGCAATGATGATTGTCTGATTGGGTGTGGAAAGGAGCACCATAATGCACTGTACGAAGTCTGTCGAAGAAAGATCAGCGGTTCGCCCAAAGCTGCCGAGAAAAGCATCGGTTTCGCCTTCAAAATAAGGAGTCACAGATTTGAGAAATTTCACGGCTTTAGCTTCCAGAGAGACATCAAGTGCTGGCTGCAACTTCAATGTGGCAACGAGAGATTGAAAGATTCGAGCTTTTTCTTCTTCAGATTCATTTCGATTGTACTGCCAATTCAGGAAAGCAGAACAGTCTGGAGAAGATGAAAAAGAGTGTGAAGAGATACCAGGGCAAGGAGAATCAGTGGAGGAGGATATCTTCGAGACACAAGCACCCATTCCTTCAGAATTTTGGTTCAATCTTTCGTTTTGGGTCAGACAAAAGTGTCAAAGAATCGGGTTGAAATGAAAAAGACGACCAAAAGCAAGAATAAAATGTAAACAACAAGATTGGAACTATCCATCAATCAAGAGTGAGCCATAAGAGAATGCAGAGAAGCAGATGAAGAGAGAAAAGCTGACAGGATGCACACGGATTTCCACAATCTGCTCCCTCAAATCGAATCATCCATCCACAGACACCGGACCAGCAAAGAGAGTGATGGAGTCGAGATCAGTGCGTGGTTGTGCATGGGAGGAAGCAGTCAAGTGAGATGAACGACTCTCAAAATGGAAATCGAGTGCGACTTGAGACTGTGAACGAGAGTGTATTTGGATCTGATCGAAGGGCATCTGGGGCTTCAACAGTCAACGACACAAACAACAATCGTTTGCAACTTGATTGTGAGTTGGCTGGCTGACTTCCAAGACAGGTCGGAGACGAAAAAGAAGAGCATTTCCACTCACAGTGACAGCGATCTTCCGATGAACAAGAGTCGGCTCAGATGTGATCCGATTGATCAGAACTCCCCAATCTCTCACGTTTCAGGTCGTACTGAGCAAGAAACGCGTGTCTTCGATGGTTCCAGTCAGATTCGGCGCATCCACTTCGCTGAACGATCAAAGCACCAGCAACCCTGACTAAGCGGGAAGACACACCGAAGATCCCTGTTTCAGCACAATCTTTCAAACTCGCATTCCAGCTGCGTTCTCCAAGAAAGCGGCGAACGGGTGGTTGATGGGGAAGACCAGTTCTCAACAAATCTGAAGTGGCTGGCTGAGAAATGCTGTCGCTGGTGTCGAGCGACGAGTTGGCATGAAAGGGAGGGTCAGGAAGATGGAGTGAGTTGGGTTTGATTCTTCGTTTTCGGATTCCTTCAAAACGCTTGTTCTGCGATGTTTCCTCCCAGCAAGACGCTCAGTCCTTTCGAGCTGTGACAACAACTGTCCCCAGATTCTGATTTCTTGTTTTTTGTTGTTACTCGAGCGCGTCGTCGATGTTGTCCAATCGAAGAGAATCAAGACATCTCTTCCATCGTCGCAGCAGTTCTCTCCCAATCTTTGAAGAGAGTTGCTGGGTATTAAACATTTTGGTCTGGCAAGATGGGACGATTTGGTCAAAGTCAAAAAATGGAATTGTTCTTGAGAGTGAGAGACAGATGGGCAGTTGGGGAACGAAAGCCATTCTTGAGACAGTACACACATGAGGATGGTGTCGGAAGGAAGTATCATTAATTCAGGAAATGCGTATCGAGTATCCATCCAAGTGTGGTTGGTTGACGAAGGGTGGATGAGAGGGTCGGCTGGTTGGACGATGTGGGCAACGATCGTGTCGGGTTCATTCCAAGCAACACGCAAGTTCATCGAAGAGACAAAGCGCACAAGACAAAACGGGAGAGAGTCCACAACACTCCACGGGCACGGGTGATGCACAACAGTTGTCACAAAGAAAGATTGGTTCGGCATCTCTGGTCGAGTGGAGAGTGAACAGGAAGTGGCTGATCTGCATGAAGAAGCATTTTGGTTCTTCCGTCTTCCCAAATCGTCCAAGATCATCGTCGACGTGGGAGCATTCAGATATCCCATTTCATGATCGGAACGAATCATGAAGAGATGTCCCAATAATTTTGAAAGAATCCATCCGTTTCACTGGTCTTTCTATCAAATTCTGTCTATTCTTGTTCCAGGAACAGATTAAAGTCCTCAATCTCCACGGATATCTTCTCTCAAAACTTCGTTTCTACACATCCTCTTTTCAAGCACTGACTCTCCAACCTTCATTGTGACCTCACTGCTCCACCTTTGATAAACTGCGTTCCACTCAGATCGATGTACATCAAGTCACATGTGTGAAGATCGGGTGTGCTCTTTTCACTTTCTTTGAAACTCGTAGCACCTGAAAGCGGATTCTCTTTTTCCATGACGGTTACTCTTGGAGATTAAGATAATGATGTCCCAATGTCTCTTCACCAGTGTCAAACAGACATATAAAACCTGTTTGTTCTCAATTATCTCTCATAATTTCAGATAGACAAAGGAAAGGAGTGTTCAGGACACGATCGATGATGATCTTGCCAGATGGGTGCAAACATGTGTCCAATTCAAGAAAAAATACTTGTACTCCTGGGTTCATGCAGAAATCTAATTTCAACTGATAATTCAAGTGCAATAGAGCATTTTCGAGACTATTGAGTATTTTGCCTCTATTTCTTCACAATACATCTTATCCGTACTCTCCATTGTAGAACCTTCTTTTTTCACATTGTCTCACCTCATGATCTTCTCTCATCTGTTTTTGAAACAATAAATGTGTTCAATTGGCGTTTCAAAAAAGTGTCGTTTCTCGTCACGATCGAAGCTCAATTTCGAAACAAACCCCTTTTCCATCATATTTGAGTGATTTTAAGAATTTGGAGAAAAATAAAAAAAGTGAAACCATCCATAGTGTTTTGGCTCTTTTCAAAATTATTGGGACAGATGACGATTTCGTCGAGCAATCAGGAATCAATGAGGTCGCCACAAACAGCGAGGAATGGCGAGGATGGACGGGTTTGATTTGGGAGGAGTGGGAGAGATGAAGGAGAGTGTGGGAGACTGGGGGAGATACAGAATCGTTCAGGAAAATGATGAGGCGACAAAGATCACAAATAAACAGAGTTGGTTGCTCGTAAGGCGTCTGAAACAGCACAAAAAATACACTGGTTCTGGTCTGTTTCTACCAAAGCCCTGGAAGGTTCATGCCTTGTAGGTTGCTCAATTTGATCGAGTGGATAGCAAGAAGTCCGCCTGTAGTCGTGTTGTTGTCGTTGAGCAGCTTTTGGTCAATCACATCGCAGAATCCCTCCATTCGCAACATTCGAGGTATTCTCGTACATATCTGTCGCTCAAAGCCCCTTGCGATGCTCCATTCCTGCTGAGAACAGATCATGTCATCCAGAACATATCTGATTGAGTCATCATTGTCGAAGAATTGGCATGTTAATTGGATTGGACGTTGCCAATGTTGGACTGGACAATCGACCTCTATTGGACATTCATTTTTAGACTTGCTTCTCTCATCCTCAATTCACTCATTCAATCATTTTCACAAAGAAATGACAATAATCACTTAAGAAATAGCGAAATGGAGATAATTTGATCATATTTAGCCAAGTGTGAATCTCGACTTGATCCACCCACCATTGGACGTCATTGGACGTGACTGGACATTTCGCTGAAATTTTTTTTCTGAAGTCTACACAATTAGTGCATCCCGTTTATTGAGGTTTTGACGAGTCGGCAAAATTGGACAGTCCAATGGACGGTCCAGTCCTGGACTGTCCAATCGACACCTATTAAGGGATTGAGTTACATCCTCATCTCAATTACGGTTTGATGTTCACATGTCTCTCTCACTTTTTTTGAATACTAGGCGACTTCGTCTCGGTTTTGAAATACCGTGGGGTCATAAATCGCGACGCAAAGTCAACAGATCTAGAATTCATTCATTCTTCCCCAGACACAACATCTCTCACCCCACGATTGATATCACCATCGAATCTCTATGCTTGAACTCAAATGTGTGAATTTCTCATTCTAAATTCTTCTTTTATTCCATTCTGTTCCAGCCTTCGTTTCGCATCCTTTCCTCAAAGTTCTGCCTCGATGATACGTGACTTTTTCACTGGTGAGATCAACTTACTTGAGTTTCTTCAATTTATGATGTGGAATCCGATATTCTCTGTATTCAGGTCGCTTCTGCGGCTATGTCAATCGTTGGGATGATCTGTGTGATCATTTATATCTTCCCTGTTGTCTTAATCAATGTTTGTTTGCTTCTTCTGCTCATTCTTTCAATTCTTCTCTTCTCATAGCAACTGAGATTCATTGCATGATGACTCCTCACAATGTGGGGGAATGAGTTCTTTTCATTGAATATGAATCTCTACTGCTCGTATGCACAGATTCATCCTCTACAGTATGTTCTCTTTCATGTTTTTCCTCATCTTCCAGATATATTTGTCCAAACGCATTGGTGAGCGCTGACCTGCTCGATCACCATTGATTGTGTTCTGGACACGCCTCTGCTCCTGTTTGGAATCATCCGCATATTTCCAAAGAATTGCAGTCAAATGCAAGAATTTGTATTCTGGATACCTTGACGGATATTCACAGCAATTGTGATGATTCTTGGTATCATGTTTAGGTCCACTCTCAACCACACCCAAGCCCTCATCTCCACAAGTATCAACGCTGTGTGTGCTCGAACCAATTCATCAGAGAAGTACCGCGTAACTGTCTTGGCGGAATCAAAAAGGCTGTCTGTGACTCATCGAACTATTTCTCCAAGGAGTTGGGTTACTGCGGCACAACTCTTCTAACTTCGGGAAACTCAGTGTCGATGATGATTCTCTTCACCTCTGTGGTTGATGGTCGGGTCAGTATGTCTTTTGAACGAGATTGTTGTTGACACCTCCGGATGTCCACATTTCTCTTGTTTGTCATTCCGCATGCCTCATTCATTTTCTTCTCTCTCATTCCAGTTCTTTCCCCGTGTTGGTTATCTGCATCACTCCTCATTGCACATGTTACGATTGTGGCTGCCCAGCACGTCGTTCACAACAAAGATAAGAATGAATAAACTGCAGCGGCGTTTTTATATTCATGGGAGGAAAGGAACATATCGGCCCAACTAACAAGATATCAGCAAGAATTCGAGATCTCACATCAACAGTACAGATCCTCGCAAAGTTGTAAACTGAAATATCTTTTTCTTTCAATTGGTTTTATTTGGGGTGCATTTCATGTACACAACGACAAATCGTTCATTTAACAATCCCTGCGGAGAAAATATGTTCGGAGCCAAATAACCAATATCATGGGTCAGATCTCTCATCGCCCAAATAGGAGACTGGACATTGGACTGGACAATCCCACCTCGACTGGACACAGCTTAACAGGCCAATCGAAGAATGTGAGACAACTTGGGATCGTGAGAAAGACAGGCGTATTCAGAAAAAATTCCAGTGTCGGTTGATAGTATTTCGATATTTTGAGGAGTTGGGCAAGGAGAGTCATAATTTCATTCAATTGCTCACCATCGATAGGGGTGGGCAGCGGTCGGTCCGACTGCTCGTCGACCGACCGACTGCTTTTTTTGAGGTGATCAATCCCATTTCCCACGACAACTATTCTCGTTTAATTGAGATCGTCTAAAAAACAAGTAACAGAACAATGAAGAGATAACAGTGTGTGAGATGACAATATTAATAGTAATTTGGAGGTTGGTACATGACAATGGAGATGTCGTTCAATTCCTCGTGTTCCCTCTGCTCTTGTCCTCCATCTGGGAGCAGCCACGTGCAGCATCGTGTGCCGGAGAGTTGTTCCTTCAAATTGACTGCAGGAAAGGAGGAATCCGAGAGTCAAAGAGACTTTGGATTTCGTCTGCTCCTTTTGTTCTCTCCGAAGGAGTCCCATTCAATCTCGTTCAAGTCCACTCTATATTCTGATTCTGTGAGTGTCCATTGGATGTTGTGTGGATTATCCACAAGCAGAACAGCACCAGTGAGGCCTGTTCCTCGACACAGCCAGACATGAAGAGTGGACACATCCACAACAATGCTTGTCTGGGTTGTCATGCTCGGTGAGGAAGAGAGAGTGAGTGAGATGAGCGGAGACGTGATGGTCAGATGAGAGAATGTTGTTTCTGTGAGAGACACAGATCCATTGTCAATCACTGTGAGGTTCAGGATTCCGCAGTTCGATGCTGTGTTCAGGTCTTCAAACATGACCTTGTCGAGATCGAAGTGAGTGTGCTGGACTGTCCCACACATCAATCCAGATTCAGAATCAGTTGACAGAGACGATAACGTGGAATTGTCGAGTCTGAAGTTCGTTCTGTTCAGCGAGAAAAGAGTGGATGAAAGCATTGTGGAATGGAAATCGTCGGATCGGAGCTGTGACACGACAAACGTGCCAGAGTTGATTGAGAAAAGAGATTGGAGCGACGAGGCATGTGATGAGATGGCAGGAGAGGGAATGAAGACAGAGACAGTGCAATCATCCATCTCGATGTTGGATTCGGTGGATGAGACGAAGCTGCCGCAGTCGGATGACGTGATCCGAAACACAATTTGTCGCAAAACGACTGAACTGTCGTCGATCTTCAGCATCAATCCGTCGGGACTGTCTGGAGCTTCGAACTCCGTGAGTCCTTGTCCGTGAAGCACGACGCTTTTTCTTCCAATCAAAACAGAGACATCGCTGAATGGACCGTATGGACGAATCGTGGTCATTTCATCTTTCTTGTTGGTCTCGTTTGTGATGCCGATTGTGTATTGGAGAGTGCAACATGGCAACGTTTTCATTCCACATTTATGGCTGTCTGTGCCTGAAATGTCCAAATGGAAGACTGATTGTTTCGGTGCGAAGAGGTCGATCGCTTCTGCATGTTCAGAATCACCAACAACAACACGCGGGAAGATCGACGAAGAACGGCAGTTTGTGATTGCCAAGAGCAGTGCCTTGTTTCGGATTGGTATATCATTTCCGAAACGTGAAGTCATCGCGTGTCCAATTCCTTCCTTGTGAGTGTAACGATTGCTGATCAAGTCCACTCCCGTGAAAGGATTCAGTGTGTCGGCCTTGTCAGTGAAAAGTACAACACCAGCTTCTCGCCATCTGCAGAACTTAAATGAGGACGAGGTGATGTTGACGACGGACCCTTCGTCCACCACAACCAGAGCATCCGACTCAACTTGACAGAATTGGAACTGCGAGGAGTGGAGATGAAGGGTGGAGAAGGAGAGGCGGAAGAAAGGCTCGGTCGAGCGGAGATTTGCGAATGACGAAGATCTGACGGTGGTGTTCTTCGATAGACCAAGAAATGTGGACGAGCCAGAAAAGACGAGAGTCTCAAAAGTCGACGAATCAATCAAAGAGACGGTGGAGTCGGAAGAGAAAAGAGCGATGTTGTTCAGAGGGAGAGCGTGGGCATCGAGATCAATCATAAACTTGGAGGTGGAGGTGTGGGGGAGGAAGAAGAGCGAGATGTGTAGTTGTCCAGGATAGAACATGAGAATATCGCGAATATGAGTCGAGCTCTGTCCAACTCTGAAGAATGCTCCATCATTCTGATCCGTTTCGAGAATGAAGATCAAGTGTGACAATTCAAATGGATTGTTGGGTGCTTGGAGGATCGGGACGGCATACAACGAAAAGTTGAGACAGGCTCTGGTTTCCTCTGCCGAAGGACCAGAAGTGAGACGCATACAAGGCGATGCGAGAATGACAGGATGCTCAGGAGCAGTGAAATTGCCAACAGCTGAGATTGAGAAAGCCGAGCGAGAGGACACTCGAGCGGAGAAATGGATGGACGAGCAGGGGTCCAACTTAAATCCGCACATGTTCGAGTCGTGGCCACTTTCTTCATTGGCAAAGATCTCCCGAGTCTCAGAATTGATGGAGAACGTGTGCTGCCCAGTCTTGTCAGCGACAGACATTAAAAATATACCGTTGATGTGTCCCCACACGACGCGAACAGTTCCCTGATCTTGTTGGGGAGGCTGTCGAAGGCGACAACGTAACCGGCACACGTGGGGCTGTGCACAGAGAACACCACTTCGGTGCATTCAACGAAGTTGTCTAGTCCGAGTAGGCCGCTGATCAAGTTGTAGTTCAGTCCCATCTCTCGATTGGCAGAGTTGACGAGCTAGCACATGTTCAGTGACAGTTTCCCCTTCAAAATCGTTTTGGTCGTGAATTGCAAGATATGATAGTACCATAGCACAATGAAAATGGGAAGCAGAATTGTTTTGGTTGATGGTAATACACCCACCACACGCGGTGGAAGTCGATCTGGTGAATGTTGAGGAGGTGACAGAGATGGAGAGATATTTGTGGATGACGAACACAAAAGATCCTCCGAGAGAAGAAGAACAGTTGTATGTGGAGATGAATGTGGCTGAAAAGGATGATGTCGACGAGAGAGAGACTTCATGGGCGATTGTTCCATCCATCTCAGCGTGTGATGATTCCACGAAGGAATCGTCCAACATCAACGAATGACACTGCGTGGTTGATCGAGGTGAGCAGATGCATCCACCAATTGTCGAGGAACTATCGTTGAATTCGGACTTGGCGCGAATTACAGTTGACCCACTGTATTTTGTGTCCCCCTGAACGTTGATAAAGACCCCTCCCCCTTCACCCGTACGAGTTGCGGTATTCGAGAAGATGCAGTGCTCAATATCCACAGTGAGGCGACATTCCTCGTTGATCGAGCCGTCGAGAATCTCTGCGACGGTTCCATCGTTATGGTCTGATTTCGACGATAAAAATGTGCAGTCCTTCAGAGTAAGATCAATGATACCAGGAAGATGGTGTACGATGCTGACAAGCTTCCCCCATTCGCTGAAGATGTGCAACAATTGAAAACGCATTGGATGAAGGCATTCGAGAGATCTGAAAGTGTTTGTGGAGATTCACAAGTCTTCTCTTCATACAGTCCATTCGAGAAGGTTGTGTTCTGAGCGAGAAAACTCGCGGTGTGACAAAATAGACGGACGATTGTTATATCGATTCCGTCCGAGACAAAGGAGAACTGCGATCTCAAAATCAACGAACTCTCTGCCACAGAATCTGGTCTAGAGGAAGTAAGAGAGGACATGGTTACATTCCAGATTGTGGTTGAGAAAATACAAGAGTTGATTTTGTTGCCTTAAAACTGAGTCCTCAGACATCAATGTCATGTTTGAATATGTCCTTGCGAGGAGAAGAAGATCATTGTAGTGGCTGATGCTTCTCACAAAAGGGTCAAGTCGAACTGTGTAAAACAGCTTCATGGACTGGATCTGTCACATTTGAATTCCACGTCTCTTCTTTGATTTTTACTTCCACAGGCAGTGATTGGTAATAAAAGCAATAGTTTAAAAACAGGAGGACAAACAACGAATGACTTAGAAGAGTCGGAGTCGGTCAGGCAGGCAGACTTTTTGTCCGATGATGGGGAAGGACAGACCGACTCAGGGACTCTTGATCCACGATCTCTGAGACATTAATTTTGTGAAATATGAGATGAACTAAATATAGCGATGCTGTGAATCAAAAATGAAAAAAAGAGAGGAATAAAGTGTCCAGGACGGGATTCGATCCTTGGTCCGGGGAGCAAAAAGCTGTCGTGCTACCGCTCGACTAAAGGGCACTTCGAAAAAGTCGCCGACTCTTTATTTTGTAGGGACTGGACTCGATATTTTCAGACCGACCACTGCCCACCCCTAACCATCGACGATCGAATAGCGGTTCACGCACAAATGGCGAATATACTGCTCGGTTGGTGTGAGAACTTGCTTCAAAACTAGCTCGCGAAGAGCTTGTTGTTCATCGTGATCTTCAATTCCGAGTTCTGCGAGACAATCTGGAGTTGCGATCCAAACTGTGGATCGGATGATTTTAACGAAATCGGTGTGAATGTGTTCATAATCTGTCAAAGAGAGAGATCGTAGGTTGAGAGTGATGACGAGTTGAGGGATCAGATTCGCTTTGACGAGGGCAAGTCGGACTTTTATCGAACAGAACAAGATCAGAGAATCGAGCATCTCTATTGTGGTTGCGGTGATGACTTGATTTGGTGAGGAAATGAGCACCACAACGGGATGGATAAAGTTTGTCGACGAATCATAAGAGGACGACTCAAGGCTGCCGAGAAAAGCATCTGCTGGTTTTCAATTCTGTGGAGTCACAGAGTCGAGAAAGTTCACTGTTTCAGTCTCCAGAGAGGCATCAAATGCATCTTGTAACTTCACAGTGACAACAAGGGACCTAAAGACAACTGCTTGTTCACGCGCTGATTACATTTGATCATCAGCTCAAGTCAGGAAAGGATAACAGTCCATTTAGAATGAAAAAAGAGAAGAAGACAAACCAGGGCATGCAGTTTCAAGTGAGGTATGAACATCTGTGTCTCAAGTTGTCATTCAGATAGAAAGTGAGAATATTCACTCGTTACGGGTCAAACAAAAATGTTTAAAACAAAGAGAGTGAGATGAAAGAGACGTCCAAACGGAGCAACAAAACATTGAGAAAGGGTGAGGATGGACAGGTTCAATTGAAGATAAGAGGGAGTAAATGAAGGAGAGTGTGGTGACGACGGAGGGAGCCTGGAAAGTGTTCTGGAAAATGATGAGGTGATTTCAGAACGGATAACGACAACATACAAACTGAATGGCTTAAAAGAAGTCACAAACGGTTCAAAAGAATCGCAGGCCCTTGTCTGTTTCTACAAACGATATGGAACGTTCACGCCCTGCAGGTTGCTCCATTTGATCGACTTGACAACAATGTCTCTTCCGTCGTATCCGTTTTTGTTGTTTATAAGCTTTTCGTTGATCACATCTTCGATGCCCTCCATTCTCAACATTCGAGTCACAGTCTTCCACATCTGCCGCTCTCCTCCCTTTGCTTTGTTCCAGTTCCGCTGAGCATCGATCATGAAAGCTAGAAAATACAAGATTGAGTCTTCATTTTCGAACAATGAGAGACAACTTGGGATCGTGAGAAAGACAGGCATATGCAGAACAAATTCCATTGTTGGTTGATAGTAGTGGTAGAAGCGATTTGGGAACCAATCTGAAATTGTCATTGAAATCAAAACTAAAAGTCAAGTCCGATTGACCAATTTCGTATCTGTATTAAAAGGAATTTATGACATTTTGATGACATCAATATTTGGCCTAAATTCTAAAAATATGTCCAATATTTTGACCTCGTGAAAAGTGTCATTTTTGAAGTAAATTTTGGCAACATTCGAAAAAATGTTGGCGCTTTTTTGGTGTTTTTCCCTTTTTTACCACAAATCAGTTGAAACCAATGTGAGAACCATTTCGAAAAATTCTGCAAAAAATTCTAAAATCTCGGGGACACTGTCGGTCATCGATCAAGACAATCCTGATCAAAATCGGTTGAGAATTCGTCGAACTGTGTACCGAACTTAGGTCGAAAAAGTGACGAAAAAGTCGATGTTCGGATTTCGCCACTATGAACACCTTTATGTCTCAAATTGTGTTCAAACACGTTATAAAATTACGAAATTGATGTTGATAGGTGAAATTTTAGGAAAAAAGCACTTTTGAAAAAAGTTTGATCCGACCCCACAACATATTTTGAAAATGACAAAATTTTTAAGGAGGAGAAAGTGACGTCTCGCTCTTCTCCTACACGTCACTTTTCGCCCTCTGATGGTCTCAAAACGTGTCAAATCGGTAGTGGACAGGTATTCGCGTCATTCGGTTCTGACGATCCTCGACACACGATCGTTTTCACAATTTTTGTCAATTTTCATTTCTCATTGATTTCACGTCAACCACTTCACAATCGCACTCAAGCGACGCTTTTTTGAGAATTCTGGTCGTACACCACCTATAGTTCACTTTTTATGGACGGTTCTTCGATCACACCTCTGACGACACACTTGCACCAACATTTTGACACTATGGATTTTTTGATCTGAATTTCGTTACAAATCCTTCTTTCTCACGGTATGAGTGAGGTGTGCTCAAATTTTGAGGAGATTTTGTCGGATAGTTCTCTCATAAAGTCACTTTTTCATGTTTTCACTTCTCAACTTTTGACCGTTTTTGTCACTTCAAAACCGACTGTAGTCCCTTTCATTTCATCACTTTCTCTCCCCATTTCACATATGATCTCTTCACCATTCCTCTTCATTTTGCTCATATCACTTCCATTTTGTGGGCCGTTCTCACTTCACTAGCACATCATTTTAGTCAACTTTTCATCACTTTTTTCACAAAAACAGAGTAAATGAAAGCGAATGAAACATGAACAAAACGGGCAAGTATGATACTGAGAGGGAAATTGACGAACGTGAAAACGGTGTGAAATGTGACACCAATAGTGAAAATGTCGCTGTGTTCCGGTTTTTCTCTCTTAAAAACAACAAAAATGATTCAAAAATGTACGTGATATGATGAAGATTACGGAAAAATACCGAGATGTGAAGTGAGCCGTTGAATGGCGGATCTCTGCAAAAGTTCGGAAAACTCAGTAAACGAGAATTAGTGTGTTGAATTGGAGAAAAAGTTTAGTTGAAAGAAACATGAATGAAGTGGTTAAAAAGAGTAAACAACGAGAAAAAGAGGACTGAAGTGTGACCAAAAATGAAACAATAATGAGCAAAGATTAGGTGACAATTCGATCAAAACTAGAGAAAACAAAGCTGAAACAAGATAGAAATGATGTCGATATGGTGAAGAATGCATACTTTTACCGAGATCTGGACCCGGTTGTGAAACCTCAAATAGCTCTGCAAAAGTTCGGAAAAAGGAAAAAACGAAGCATACCACGATGATCCTGAGCACCAGAAGAATCAGAAACGCGACAAATCAGAACGAAACTATCACTTGTGAGAAATGAGTGATCG
This sequence comes from Blattamonas nauphoetae, assembly GCA_033064195.1. NCBI lineage: Eukaryota > Preaxostyla > Oxymonadida > Blattamonas > Blattamonas nauphoetae. The sequence continues at coordinate 11,684 of JARBJD010000024.1, read as the reverse complement.
AACCCATTGATCCTCGTTTCTAGTGAAAAATCCAAAACTGAGAAATCAATGAAAGAATTTTCATTTTTGAATTTTTTAATTTGTATTAAATGAATCCAACTGAAATGTACAAAGAAAGACGTCGAGTATGTTCAGAACAAGCATGAATTGAATCAATGAGAGAAGAGAACTGTTCGCTAGTCTCTGAGTATGTCAGAAATAATGTGCCGGTGACGTATGTTCATGAGGGATTGTCATTTTTTATTTTCAATGAAAGAGCAAACAAAAATGAATCGACAAAAATACAATTCACAAATGATTGATCATAATCTCTCAACAACCAACGAGAATACAGCAGTGATTGACTCACTTCAGAAGACAACAGAAGCACACAAGACAGCGATATCTTCAATACAGAGAGTGGTGAGCACAAATGGATCGATCACAACACCAACAATTGGAGGATTGATCAATGTGAATGGAGCGAAGTGGAATATCTCAGAAGGATCACTTCCGAAGTATCCTGGAACATATCCGGCATCAACATTTTCTTCTGGAATTTCAATCTCACAATCACTAGCAGAAACTTCAGGAATTCAGTTCAATGGTGATGGAATTATTATGTGGTCTCCCTGTGACAAACCAGCATTGTACTATTACGATGAGGACACGGGTTCAGGAGTGTTTTCAATATCCACAACGGGAAGTTTTTCTCAACTGTCAGACAGAAGAGTCAAAAGAAATATTGAACCATACCCCGATGTTCTTGAACAACTGAATAAAGTCGAAATCGTGCAGTACCAATTCAACACATTTGACTCGAAGATCAACAAAGTGACGAAACAAATCGAGAACGAAACCAATGAAGAACACTTGAAGAACTGCAGAGAGAAATGCGAATGCTTGAAGAAAGAAAGTGAGAAGAAGCACATTGGTGTGATTGCACAGCAGATCCAAGAAATATTCCCTGAAGTCGTGAATGATTCCAATCCAGATTGTCTTCAAGTTGATTATGCAGAACTCTCTTGCTTCTGTGTGAAAGCCATTCAGGAATTGTGCTCTATTGTTGGACAACAACAGACACTCATCAATGAACTGATCCAAAAATATAATACACTGATTAGTATTCCAACATGAGATCAACCAGAAATTCATAATACTCTTTTATTATTTTTCCATTGATTGTCTCTGATGTTTCCATCTCGATTGACTCACCAGAACTGTCTTTGAACCAGATCTTCACAATAGATTGTCGAGTAGTTACTTCCCACTTCTTTCGCTTCGCAATCTGTTCATTGCAGAAAGCAACATATGAATCATTGAATGCATCAGTCTGGATCCAATCACCATGGATTGTGATGTGCTGTGGAATATCTTTTGAAATGACAGTTGAGTTACCATTTATTTCTTCTCTCACATGTATGAGTTTGCAGTCGAGGAAGTGAACATATTTTTGATTTCTGGAATTGGTAAAATCAGGAGGGAGTTGAGTAGTGTGAGAATTCTGAATTGAGAAATAGTGTTTGACCATTCTTGTTTTCTACAAAAATAAAATATCATAGTTGTTCTATTCAATACCCTCTCTTCACTTCTTCATACGCTTCTTGGAGTCGACGATCAATTACATATCGCACTCGTGGTTGTCCATTTTCAATCCAGAATAACCAGTATGTTGCTTGATGTAGTGCTAGAATTGGAGGAGGAGGTCCATCTTTGGTTGATGTGAAATATGGATCAAGTTCTCCCTGATTGATTGGTGTTCCTCTGTAGACGATATTCACTGATTCTGCTGTTGAGATACCTTCTTCACCACCAGCGATTTCACTTCGATCTGTTGGAACCATGAATGTGAAACATGTTGCATCTGTTACTGGTTTTGTTCTCTTATATTCCTTTGCTCTATAGTCAAACATTCGAGTTGAACAAATTGAATTTTCAAACTCTTCTGTTGCGGAACAACCAATGAAATCACCATTCACCATCATCATTTGATAGAACTCTGGTGAGATTGTTGACATTGGGAAATTGGGAAAGTTGGATCCAAGCATTTCGAATTGACCAACATAGTGAGGATTTCTGAAGACTGTACATTCGTTTGGTCTTTCGGGGAATAAGCACATCAGATTCATGAGATTGTTGAGTTTGATACTGATGTTTGATCTCACTCCCATTGCATTTGCTTTTGATTGAAATGATTGTGTGTCAATTCTTTCTGCTTTCATGACATACAGAGTCTTCGAATATGTGTTGAAGAGGGATTGTTTTGTTGCATCAGTGATTTGATATCCATAGCAAATTGTTGAGACTTTGTCCACCGAAGAGGATTGAACAGTGCAAGTGAAACTTATAGCTCCAACCTCAGCGACTGTACTGGCAGGTGGAGCATAGCTCCTTTTACTGCTAGCTTTCAGTACTGGATTTCCTATCTGTGTAAATTCCTGTGTTACTGGAGAAAAGTCCCCATCAGACATCAAGAGCATGTTGGTTTGATCCGACATACTTGTCAAGTCTTTATCTGGAAACAATTCACGGCAACCTTGTGAAGATTTTCGAATGACAGTTGAATGTTGAATTGGACAATACACTAGTGAATCAGTTGTCAAGTGAAATCGTAAACGTAAATTACCAAAGATTGAATTGGGATATTGATCAAATGTACTCAATGGAAGTAAATTCACAAATGGAATAACCAACGGAATTGTCTTTGTGAGTTTATTTGTGGATTTATTGACGGGAACATAGTAGAATCCGCACACACTCTGATCCATTCTCTGAACATTTTCCCAAAGACTGTAGCAGTGCTTCATATTGTTTTCTCTTCGTACGACTTGAAAGTGTGATACAGAAATGATTCGTGAACATGATTGTTCTGAAGTGAATTGTCAATGATGTTTCCATGACTGTCGACGAGTCTCATGTCTCGAATTGCATCTGAGGATGATTTGTATCCGACGAATATTCCGGATAGTCCGACGTACTCTCCTGTTTCACTACTCGTATATGAATATGGAACAGTAATCGTGAGATCAATTCGCAAATGACTCTTCATAAATTCAGTAACATCATGACCGTCATAGCACAATGGAACTTCAATCTCGTCTCCAATTCTGCAAGGCATAGGAGGATTTGTAGGATGCACTTCTTGGATGGAGTAGATGTGAGGTTCTGAATCCCACTGTTTCGGCAGATACGATTGCACTTCGATTTGCTCAATTAATGTCGATGTTGGTTTGGATTGATTTGATCTGATACTTCTCATTTATAGAAAAATAAAAAATACAATATCAATAATTTCTTTTCCTGTTTTGTCTCTACATGATTCCCAAATCTTTGTGTAATGCTTTCAGTGTGTGATTAGGATAGTATTCGACTCTTGGTTCATCATTACTAAATCGTAACACCCACCACGTTGTGGCAGTAGTAGCTAATATTGGTGCTGGAGGATGAGTAAATGTTATCATATCACCACAACTTTGACTAGGATCGTAAACATTGTAGTATGTGTCAAGATTCCCTTGATATATTGGTTGAGATCTCAATGTGACAGCAGTATTCACACCTCTGGAACTGATCGAATCATTACAGTTCGTTGGACATCCACTTCTCTGTGTTGAGAAGCACAAAAGGAAGTCAGTGTTGTCATGAATCGGTCGCACTCTTGTCATTGTTTCACGAGGATATGTTCCGTCACCAGTGAGTTTCTCTTCGACGAGAGAATCTGTAAGTGATCGCTCCAAATCATCTGGAACAGTGAGGTATGAATCAAGGTTGAGAGTCGACAATGCAAATTGATAGAAGCGAGCTCCAATAGTTGTAGTCGGTTGTTCTGGATAATACCTGTTTTGTAAAGTCACTTGGATATTCTTCTGCATTGGATTGTGGAAACAAGTGACTTCATTGTCGGAATGACGGAAGAGAAGCATAATATCCTTGGCATTCACAAGTACCATTTGCTGAGTACAATCAATTCCTGTTGCTGTTGGTGTCTTCTGAAATGGATAGAATGAGATCTTTTCTGCTGGAATTGTTCCAGGACGATTTGTGTACATCTGCTTCAGATTCTCTTTCGCAATGTCTTTAATATTGTATCCAGAACTCATGCAATACACATCATCAATTTGATAATCAAGAATGTTCAATGATATATATTGATCCACGTATGCAGGTTCATTTGTCAGAGCATTGGATGCATTGAGACAAGCGTCTTTTATAACCGATGGTTGGAGAAATGATGGACCAATTTGAACGAAATTCTTGGTACATGAGGTTACAAGATTATTCAGAAAAAAGGGACGATGTTGAATACAAGATTGAATTGCTGTTTTATATATGGTGCTGTTGCTGTTCCAGTAACGAATGATGATAGTGTATTTTTCAATGTCTGTTCAGGATTCACAGGGCAGCAGACAAAAGCATCCTCATTGATGTACACACTTAATTTCAAATCACCGAATAGACATCTTGGATAGTCAGTCATCCCAGAGAATATCAGAAGATCTTCAAGATTAATCGACACACGAATTGGCACATCAATAGTGTCACATAAATTACCAGTTTCTTTTGTTCCTGTGAAGTCTGATAATGGAATATAAACACCAGCAACAGATTCATCATGATTCCAAGCATTTTGCCATGGCGTATGTGAGTGTTTTCGATTCTCCAATTGACTCTTTGGTTTGATCATGTTGTAGATGTGAGATTCCATGGATACATCATTTGTTGTTGTGCTAATGATTCTCTGATTGTTGTGAAGAACAGTAAGACTACGAAAGATGGATGCTGAATGCTTGAGTCCAACAAAGATGAAGATTCTCTCATTCATCCATGATCCAAGTTTACCAGAAGTTGTCTGCCAATTATTGAGTTTCAATGTTGCAGTCATTGTGAACGTAAAAGGAATCATCGATTTGACAAATGTCTTGATTCCCGGTCAGTGGAATGATTATTTCCTGTCCCTTGTAGAAGCGTGAATTCTCTGATGGTTTTAACTCCTGGATAGAAGTACTGTGTGCTCCATCGTTCAGAAGGTAATTGAAATGGTGTTCAGACATGAGTTGCTGTTGTATTTGACCAATGTCATCTCTCGTGTATTTGATTGATCCAGTTGTATTTCCAGTCAGTGATGATGCTCCAGTTCTTTTGTTTGTCAGATGTGTTATATGCGAGTTCATTTTAACAAAAATAAAAATTACATTTATGCTTTAACTCTAGTTACTTTTTCTTTTCAGTTTCTTCTTCTTTGTTTTCGGTTTCAGCTTTTCTTCCAATCGCAGTATTTCACCTCTGAGCTTGTTCGCAACTGCAGTGTTTCCTTCATTCATTGCTTGCTCATACTGAGCCATCTTTTCTGCATGGATTTGCTGATCCGATTTCACATCTGGAATCATCTCAACACCTGTCTGTGCTACCTTTGAAATCAGAGGCCCTACAAATGGAATGAGATTCAGAAATGGAGCTCCAACTCTGAGTATGTTTTACCAACTGCTGCTAATTTTGATAACCAACCTGGTGCCATTTTAATAAAATAAAAATATTCGAATACTAGTGAATGATAATCCTTTGAATTGAATTTTGGAATTTGAAGAGAGCGGCATATCATCATTTGAGAATCGTCCATTTCGAGGTGGTTCATATTCAATCATCTGCGGTTTTGTTGACGATTGATCGCCTTATTTTGTTGATAAACGTCCATCATTCCACCTAATCCATTGAGTATTCCTCCTGCTGTTTGTCCGAATTTACTGTTCGTTTGAGAGCAATCCACCACCAACTTGAAGCAATGTTGGAGCTAGAGGTTTGATGAATTGAAAGAATTGCTTGCCGATATTTTTGAGTTTGTTGAAACTTCCTGGTGCCATTTATGTAAAAATAAAAATACAATTCATTTATAATTTTAGCGTGGAATCGCTTTCGTCAGAGAAATGCCATAATTGAGAATGGTGTTGTATGCTTCATTGTAGGCAATACTCATGTCTTTTCCTCCAACAAGGATCTTGAATATTGTTCCGAAGATTGGGGTTTATTCAGACATAAGCACTTATCAGACAGGTCATCCAATTCGATCACCACATCATTGATCCCAGATAATGTCGCAATCAGTGCACATAAATCACTTTGGTTTGTGATCAGTTTCTTCGAAGGTTCAATGAGATTATTCAGTAGTTTCTTTTCACAAGCGAAAGCATTCTTGTAGACGAGCAGTAGTTGATCTTTGAATGCTGAAATGTTGGATGTATATTCTCGAAGCGGAATTGAACGACTTTGAATTAGTGCTGATGGATATGTCTCCAATGGTGGATCATAAACACCTGGAACATTCTCGAGTTCAACATTCGCGCATTGTTCATTGCGATCTTCGAGTTTCGATCTTCCGGGGATTGGATCCTTTATTATCGATGATGACATTGTTGGTGATTGATGTTGGTACTGAAGAAGAACTTGTGTGTTTTGTAAATTGACAACTTAGAATTGGTTGCATCACTTTCTATAAAAATAAAAATATATATTAATGTTTTAAATTCACATTTCTGCTCGATCTATTTCTCCCATTCCAGAACTGTCCAACTGTGCAAATCGATAATACCCAGGCATTTCAGATTGGTATCCACCGTCATCATCTGTGACTGTTTTGAATGCTTTGGCTTTCAGTTTATTAACTTCTGTTGATATGTGAGTTGAATAGCGAGTACAGTATTCCGATAAATACGTTGTATCTTGAGTGATCATTTGGAGAAACACTGGATAGATCTGATCTTTGAATGCTTTCTTTTGTTTCATGGGATTGTAGTCCTGAACTTGATCGTGAAGCCATTGATCCCACATCAGTGATGCAATCTGTGATTGAATTGAATTGAATTGAACACCATATTGTCTAACACATTCTTGCTGGGATCAGCTGGATTGCTTCGATTTGCACGAGTTATTCCCAATGTGTCTGTCACACCAACAGCTCTCTTCATTATTGCATATGGTTGTTGAGATCGTTTGGTCTTCATCTCTTCATAGCTGATGTCTCGATAATTGGTTGGTAAATCGTATGTTCCATTTTTGAGGAAATTCCGATGTACAGCTTTGATTCTCCTTCCATTCTCTTGATTGAATGATGTGTATGGTTTCATCTTCGCATGTCTGGTGTTGGATTCATTGCGTAGTATGTCTCTTTGACTGGTCTGCTGTTGTATGGAGTTGGCACCATTGACTGCAATCAGATCTCCAGTTTCATTATCGTAGACCATCACATCAGGAACTTGTCCATATTGTTCTACTTTCGCAGTCCAATTTCGTCCAGTTCTCGTAATATACTCGAGCTGATGGAAGACTACAGAGCATCATTGCGTCTGGTTTGAATATCATCGTCAGCATAGATTCGTTTCAATGCTGCTTGAGTCTCTGGTCCGTATCTCATTCTTGGTTTCTTCGCTTGCTTTTCTTTGTGGTTGAACGTACACTATCTTTGTGACATTGTGTGCATACAAAATAAAAACCAAAGTATATTTTAATTAGAGTTAAATCACAAATGAATAACGAATATGGCTAAACCAGAGGTTTCGCGGAGGGTGGAACCCTCGTCTCTAACAGCATACGTGAATGCTAAATTGAGTGAAGCATCAAATAGGAATGTTTCTCATGAAGTGCAATCACAGGATTCATCCAGACTTGAATTTCAATCGCAACAGTGTCAATGTCCTTGTTGGTAACAGAGGAAGTGGAAAACATTCAATGCTCTTCGAGGAGGTTGCCAAGCTCCAGAATGTACAAGTCAGAATGAACTATTCCATCTCTTTGTCTTCGTCACTGATAAGAACATTGATCCAACATTCGATAAATTCAAACCAATACTGACTGTTCCTTATGTGAAAGTCAAATACGATGATGCACTTCCATTTCTGTTGGAACTATCTGAATCAAAAGCTGCTTATGAAGAGATCATAGACAATCAGTGGCAAGAGAGAATCACCGATGAATGCCGGGAGAAGATCTCTTTGACTCACTTTACATTGATGACTTCTCAGTGAAGAATCTCCAAACGATTATCCTTCTTGATGACTGTCGAAGAATCCTGGTGAACGGAGAACATCCAAAATAGAATGACAATGATGGACTTTATTATTGGAGAATCGACAACCAAAGTTCACATTCTTTCTGACGATGCATGAGCTCTTCAGTTTGTCAGCAGACATGAAGTCAAACATTGATTCAATGTGGATCTTTGGAGGATTCAACAAAGAATCAGCAGAGTCTATCCTCAATTGAACTCTCCAATGGATATTCAGCACTTCTGGAATGTCTATCAAGAGGAAACAGAAATGTGAAGCAATCATTCTTCGATACAATACAGATGGAGTTGCACTCACATGAGATCAACAAAGATGGGTTAATCAGAGGTCAGAGAACCTTGCTAAAGGCGTCGCACTCTAGTCGGATTCTTGGGTTTCCAATGGTCTCGTCAAGACTTCGAAGCCTCATGCTGAGAGTATCTGTCAACGTTCAATTGATTCTTCAATGTCAGACAATCTTTGATCAATCGAGAGTGAGTTAGGAGAGTGGAAGCATCAACATATCGTTTCCTCAGTGCTATCTCACCTCTTATTTTTGTAATTCGATATCCATCAATTTGGATCATTCTATTCAGTTTCTGTGTTGTGTACTCATTCAGTTCTTTTCTATTCTTCTCCAAGTATCTCTGAAAGTCGTGGATGTTTGTGAACTCTTTCTGCTCAGGATCAAATGGTTCTAATATTTTCAGTGATGTCATTTCAATGAAATAAAATATCTGAAACATTCTTGAAAACGAACAAAGTTCTCAGATCGAAGATCGCACTACCCAGATTAAAGCGAACAAGTTCTGAGGTCAGAGACCGAAGATTCAGCAATGAACTCTGGAGTTAAGTCGTCAATAGAGTCTGCATGGAACTTGGTGTGTTGGATTGGAACGTAGACAACTTTTGGACATGTGCAGAGGTTTGGATCGGGTCCTCACCTGACTCACCCTCAAAAGACCTCACCTCTTTTCTAATTTATGTTTTTGGTTTAATTTTCACGGAGATTCTCATTTCATGAAAATTGATTATGGTTGAGCAAAATTTCTAAATGTGAGATGGATAGTGGAAAAATAGTAGTGCTGTTTTTTCCTTCTATTGTCTCAATAAAGAAGCTCAATCAAAGGAGAAATTTCCTCTTTTTTCATTAAATGGATTCGAGGAAGATCATTTAACATCTAAAATCAAATTGAAAGAATCACATTGGATCACTCTATGGAAGAAGCTGATGGTGATCAACCCACCAACTTTTTGTCATCTGGATCAAGTGACAATTTCCAGTAATTTTGCGAAAAGAGAAATTCAACTATTTCCGGTGAAGTGGAAAGAAATTTAAGGTGCGAAATGGTGTTGGGCGTCAATGTTGTCAGTCAATATCACTTTTTTGGTTTGTCAGTTGTTATTTCGGACATCGAGAACCTCACCTCCAAACTTGGGGAGTGGGAGTCTTTCGACTCCACGTTACACTAAATCTGTCTGACAACTATAAACCCTGGACATGTGAGTCCATTCAGTAGAGTAGCTACATTTCCGTGTTTGTACTCAATGGTGTCCAACAAATTGAAACTGTCTTCGTTTCTTCCTGAAACTTAGCAACAGTCTTGTTCAAGTCAAGGTGGATCAACAGAATGTTTCCTGGTTTGTATTTCCATAACATCTGTGATCTGCTGTCTTTGGATGTTCTTCAATTGTTCTTCACAACTGGAGATATACAGCTTCAATTTCACGATTGTTTTGTGCTTGCTGTGGAGTAGACTTGTTCAAGTACGCTCGATGTGGAGTCATGTTGTAGTATTCCACCATCTGGTTCATCAATGAATGATTTGCCATCTGTGTTTGTTGTCTTGGAATCCATCTCTGATTGTTCTGATCACTCGATCGACAATTCGATTATGATTTGTGAATGGTGAGCTTGTGAAATATGTACTGACATTCTGATCCTTGAAAACTCTGATGCTTCTCCACTTGTCCATGCTGCTTCACCATCACCTCAGATGTTGTTAACGTGAACGCCACGATAATTAATCAGGTCATTGATTGCAGTCTTGACTTTGCTCCATGATTTATCCAGAACAGGAATCACAACCAAGATGCAGTGTTGATGTTAATTGCGAGATAGATCTGCAGAACTGTTTTCGAAGTTGGTGATTGGATAAAAACGAGATCAATTCCCATGATCCGAACTTGGGAGAAAAGTATGGTCGATCACAATTCTGAGGAACCTTTCTGTCAGATGTCTTCTGTGGATCATAATTGCTTTCGGACATGAACTGCATTTTTGATCGAAATGGATACACTATTTTTTCCGTTGTTTTTGGAATCATTGGAAGATCAATTTCATCGCACCTCCTTTTCTCTCTGGTTTCCTCGGATGTGCAGCACTCCATCTATGATCATATTCCTCATACCAATCCTGAAATGATCTCCAGATGGGATTTGTTTTGTGTGAGTCAGTATGAAGTCAAGATCTTCGTTCGCAATCTTTCTGTTTATCGAGGCTCGAACAAAGTGTCTCTGTTCATTTTATTTGCATCCAGAATGTGTGATGTAATAAAGTGTTCCATCTGCTTTTGATTTTTCATTATTGAGTTCTCAGCTTTGATCTGTTCATCTTCTGAATCGTTTCTCTGTTGATGATCAAACAATCCTTTCATTTGTAACTTATTGAGCACTTGCTGTGTCGTCGGTTCATTCTGTCTGATCTCCCTCACTGGGTGGTTGAACACGGTTGGTGTGAAGAAGTTTCTCTCTATTGGATCCTGCATCTGTGAAATTGGTATAATGTCATCATCATCTTCATCCTCATCATCATCATCATCATCATCATCATCATCATCCTCTTCGAACTTCCTCTCCTTCATTGGATATTCATATTCAAACCCATTGATTTCAAGTTTCTCTTCAGTCCAGGAATAATTAGATATTCAGGTGGTTCTATTGCTATTGGTCTTTGCACTGGAGTTAGGTTGGGATTGGTCTCGCCTCTGCAGCTTCGAACTCTTGGTGAGAGAATTGGTGTCACTTGCTGATTGTACTTTCGATGATAATCTTTATACATCTTGTATGCTTTCACATCTCAATCACTAAAACGTTTTCCCAAGAATGCAATCAGAAACTGTGAGACTACTTTTGTTCCATCTGAAATAGTTAAATTAGGAGGTAATCCACCATTGAACCAATCCTCGAAATATGTTTCGTCGTTTGCTACATATTCTCCATGTGAATCATAGACATCATATACCGGTAAAGTGTTGGTTCTATTGAACTGACATTGAATATTTTCTCTTTAGAGTGTTGTGTGCAATTCAGTAACCTATTCACTAAAGTATTGATCTGTAGTGTATTCATTTCTACAAAAATAAAGTTTGTGTTTATTCAATAATATAATCAGTAGCTTTCAGTCCATGAATGAATGGAGGACACGATTCATTTTCAAGTTAGCAGACCTTTGAGACTGATCTCATCGATCTCAGCTTTTTGATCTCAGAAATAACTAGTGTTCAAATTCTCATAATACTCAGAATACCGAAGTAAAGACCCCTCCGTGTTGAATTTTGTTTTATAAGCACTTTCATTGAAATCTCGAGATGAATCATCCCACAATAATTCTTCTGTCCCGATCCGATTCACGAAAATACTGGATGAATCACGCTTGTTTATCAAAAA